>JBAIZL010000001.1:58451270-59051270 GCA_036971475.1 Prosapia bicincta | reverse complement strand
TATGTAAGTTGTTCTTTTAATACTGTATTTTCATATTAAAAATGAAACAAATATCAAGTAGTTTTACACGTCTAACTAATAATATGTAAAATATTGTTTAAAACAATTTTCTCTGATATATTTACTCCAGGTTTTCTATTTCTAACTAGATGACTTTTACATTAAGTTAAAATTTTATCATAAGTAATTATTGTATAGATGAGCAAAACTTTTAACTTACTTCCTGATGCATTTCAAAACAATTTTTTCATTGACGAACCCAAACGGCTACTCATATTTTCTTTAACTCAAAATGCTTAAAACAAAACTTAACACCTAAGTACTCCAAAATAAGGATAAAAAAACATAATAACTGCTGCACACAAAAAAAATACAAGCACAGAGAATATTTATTAAAAATAACATCAAACAATTATATGCTAAAAAGAGATGAGCTTAGTCATACTGTATACAGACTACTCCAAGCCTTTACCACAATATTACACCACACTGAACTCGAAGAAATCATTTAATAAACCAACAATTATATACACAAACAACAACAGATTATTACAAAACAAACAAAACTAAAACAACTTCAACTCAAAACAATATCACTTTCTATATCATTCACCAGTTTTACCCACACACAATTAACACCACAAACATCGAGTTTAATATAAACGAATTAACATTATTACCCCAAAGGACTAAAATACAATGGACAACCCGAAAAATACAACCTTAAACAAATGTTAAACATAGTTTTGGACACAGAAACAGGAATTCAGAACACAGAACCCAGAGTAGCAAGTTGACTTAGTCAATAAAACTATTGTTTCAAAACGCGTCATTGAGTAAGTTAAAGGTTTTCATTACACAATAACTACTTATAATTTATTCCATGAATTCAAGATGACTACAAAAAGCAAATAGACTTACTTCTGCTGCTGTCTTCTAACTTCATCCAGTTTGTAAGTGAGGAAAGGTTTGACACTTGGGTGTGATTTCATCCCATCTGGTTGCTTAACATCAGTGGTTTCTATTTGTTGATTCATTACAACTTCTTTATCACATGAAATACAGTTCAAATCTCTGAAAATAAAATAAACACAATTTAAATAAATAAGACTTGTTTAATTTTTTTCAAATTGTAAAATGTAACAACTAAAAAAAATATAACCTGTTGAATGGTTTTAACAAAGTAACACGAAATATTAAATAATTTATTCAAGTGAAATACGAAGTTACAAGTTACCATTCTTGTTTATTTGATAATATGTTTTTATGCAGTATGAGCTAAAATTGATTTGACATAATACACATGAGAAATTATGACAATGAGAGCAGAAACAGTTTTGAAAGTAGTACAATTTCATAAGAAGAGATTTAATGTGGCAGGCTTCTTATTATTGGTCTACTAATGGTTTACTTACTCTGTCAAATATGGTTCCTAAAACTGAAGATAGAGAAAATATTGTTTTGGTATTCCAATACAATATTGTAAATTGCTGCTGATTAGATATTCTGCTTCCACAACAGTGTTCAATAGTTGTTATGTTGTACATTTGCAAGATTGGTATATGTCAATCTAAAATTGGATTGACAATGTATATATATTAGGTGTAACAGACAAAATGTAGTTAGTCTTGTAGTAATTTCCTCTGAAAATAATTGTTTTGCAATCAAAATGTACATGAGGATTTAAATAAAACATTTCTGTGTTTAAGAGGTTTATTATATAAAATTGGATGTAATATCATCATATGCTGTAGGTAGACGCCTAAAACTCATTCTTAGGTTTATTTTAAAAGATTGCTCGACCATGTCCGTGCAAGTCATATGCTAAACATATGATCTGAATTTTTTGATATTGTCAAGTCATCTATATCCTTCTTGCATTTTTGGTCAATTTTTTTCTTAATCTGCTGTAGTCTGAGTTGTAACGGTGTTTTGTTTTAGGCAATGTAGGTCCTTCTTTGCCGATAAGTCAACAGTTTAATTTTCACCCAGGTATGTGTAGGATGCAAACCACTGAAATGCTATGCTCGAAGCATTTTCTATAGATGTTTTAGAGCTTCTTTTTATACCTATTTTATTCCTGTCATTTTAAAAATACTGATGGATTGAATATTTAGAATTCATTATTACACATTTGGTGAAATACTAGATTCTTCATGAAAATTCTAGCAAAACTAGGAAAAAATAGTTACAAATTAAAGCTTATTTTTGTTTGTTGGAATAGAAAAAGATAAATGTGAAAAATTCAATAGAATTCACAAAATTTGGAACGTTTTGGAAGCTAGCCATGACAAACATGGAAATTCTACTTGGCAGGTAATGGCTTGACCATAGTAGAAACCGTTTCTACATGGTTTCTAAGTAGAAACCATGTACATTCTACATACATGTTATATAATGTATATAACATTATATATTATATAATAATATATTTCTTATTATATAGGGTTTCTAATATGTTTTTTGTATATTTGGCTAATTATACAGGCAATGACTAAATTGGTTGATAAATGAACTTACTTGATAATTTTCCGTTTTGCTCCAGCAGCATCTTCTACATTTCTCATTGCTGCCAAAGCCTTGATTTTTTCCATCAATATTTTAATACTTTCAGTTAGGTAATCTTTAATAGGCAAAATATCTGACTTGTCCATCTTATTATCAATTTCTTTATAAATATTTTCCTTTTCTAAAAACCATTCATTTTCCTAGAACATCATGTAAGATTGAGTTAATGAAAACATTTAATAAACTGAACAAAAACGGCAAAAATAGAATATGAAAGACATTTCATATACCTGGTATTTTGCAGAAACAACAAACAATTATATTTCATTCCTGATGTAAGTTAATGAAATTTAAGTTATATGTATTTTTTCAAGTTTTAATTAAATGCATTTCTTGCCACTAGAAGTAACCTTTCAATATGTGACTTAAATTGAGAAGAAATGATATTCAAAAGGAGCCAATTGTACAAGCATTAGGAACCCCATTTTATGAAACATATTAATAGTTGATAGTTTGACAAATGAGTAGAAAGACTGCAAGTTAGCTTATTTAAATATATTTCCTCTCTGTCTATCTCTCTCTCTCTCTCTCTCTCTCTCTCTCTCTCTCTCTATATATATATATATATATATATATATATATATATATATATATATATATATATATATATATATATATATATATATATATATATATAAAGAACAAAAGTCTAAATACAAATACAAGAATTATAATTGAATTTACAATTATATGAATTTATTGAATTACAATTATTGAATTTACAATTTGTATGCTTATGAATTGTAAATTCAATTATAATTCTTGTATTTCTATTTAGACTTTTGTTCTTTATTAATACACAAGAAAACATACTGTGATATATATATATATATATATATATATATATATATATATATATATATATATATATATATAATACGTTTTCCTGTTTAATAATTTAAAACATCATAGGTTATTCAAATACAAGAATATTTATTAATTTATATCCAAAGCTTTTCATTGGTAAACAGTAAGCTTTACGTTGTTTACCAACGAAAAGCTTTGGATATAAATTAATAAATATTCTTGTGTTTGAATAACCTATGTTGTTTTAATATATATATATATATATATATATATATATATATATATATATATATATATGTATATATATATATATATATATATATATATATATATATATATATATATATATATATATTAAATATATTAAATATGGTGATATGTTTTCTTGTATATATAGTTAATAAATTAAAAATATTTAAAAAGAGAAAAATATAATATATCAAATTGGTTTAGAAAATGGATATAAAAGAAAAACTATAGATAAATTAAATAATAATATAATAAGAAAACAGAAACTCGAAAATAATTTTGTACCTAATAAGAGAGAAAATATTTGGACAACTTTTACATTCACTGGTAACGAAATAAATAAAATTACAAGATTATTTAAAGAAACAAATTTACAAATTACATATAAAACCGATAATAAAATTAAAAATTTAATAAACAATAACAAAAATCAAAATAATATGCACGAAAGAAATGGAGCATATAATATAAAATGTCAAACTTGTAATAAATTATATGTAGGACAAACAAAAAAGAAATTAAAAGAAAGATACAAAGAACATTTAAACGCTTATATCAAACCAAACATATACAAATCCAATTTAGCTACGCATTGTATTAATAATGGACATGAGTTTCTGGAAATAGAAAATATGAAATTAATAAAAGAATTAAATAAAAGATTAAAAATGAATATATTTGAAATAAATTTGTTGAACCGAATTTTTACTCTTTTGACCTAATTCTAAAGGCGAAATCGATGATTCGCCAAACGGATTTTGCGAACCTAGAAACAGATCCAGTATTATATATTTGTATTATTTTATTATTTAGATATCTTCACTGAATAATATTTAAACAATATATAATTTAATTTTAGGAAAACATTTGAAGAAAAACTATTACTCTATTTAAATTAACCTCGATATTTTATTTGTTTTCGTAAAACTCACAATATGACAAGGTTCGTTTTTATCTGAAAAGGATGCATAGATATAAACTGTACTTTTCTCTGATCCGTTTACTGTGAAATATTTCTACAGTAGCCTTCAGTTATATAATAACATGATTTAATTTGTTCTTTGAAAACTATTTTTAGAATTCTATTTAATAATAAGTAAGAGTTTAGCAGCTCATTTCAAGACTTTGACAAAACCTACATGTACCATTTTCAAGTCTTACGATTTGGTGACTATTAAACTACTACTTATTCGCCACAATTCATCCTTTCATATTTGAAAAATACTGTAGTCATTTGTAGCTCTAGAAGTTTTGGGCCCATGGGCGAGTCATTATTGCTGTCTAGTGCTGGGGTTTTAATTGGAAAAAATGATAGAGTTACTTAATGCTGATTCAGGATTTTCCGTATATTCTTGAAATTAATTTATTATGCCTAAACCATTACTGTTTACTAAACCATTCATGTTGTAATGGGATATTTATAAGTTTATGTTTCCTAAAGCAAAGTTTTAAAATAATCACTTGTTTAAAACGAATTGAATCAATATGAAAAATAAACAACCAACTATAAATATAGCTTTTACTATGGAATTACATTCAATGGATTACATAGATAGTTCAGCTCATGTAACATTATGTCACGGTTCCCGGAGGGGCGGATATAGTGTTGGCAAAATGTTAGTAGATCTGTCTTTTCATACATAAACTTAAAATATTTAGTTTATAATTTGATGGCCTAAACTAAAATATATTTTATAAAGCATTATTTTATTTTACATTTGTATTGATTGTGGTATAACCTTGTGACGTTAAACCATATTCCGTAATTGGTGGGTTCGCGACATTGTATTGAACAGAAGTATGACTATGTGTATTTACAAATATGTGATTCAACGCTTCTATATCAAATCCAACGAATTGGTTTACTCCATGTCAAATGATGAGAAGCAGTGTTAATGTACTTCGGTCAAGTATATAAAGAATAAATAATACAGACTACCACAACGAACAATGCAGAAGTAAATCTTTGCTTGTATTTTAATAGCACAATACATCTTGTTTTTTTAAGAAGAGGATGGGAGTATGGACAGGTTTCCACAATCCTAACTTGCAATACTAATGGTCTGTGTGGTTAATATGTTGGAATATGCAACAGAAACCAATAGTATATTGTTACAATATCGTAGCATTGCATACTTGTTACCAATTATTTGACCAACGTATGTGTAATAAGTGTTAATTTCTATGTTTGCCCTAAAGAGATAAATAAACAAAAACATAGGTAACCAGAGGCTGAAGTCGAGGATAGAAACAAATAATGCTTTTATCTTTACATAAATATTTCAACTAGGATGAAAAACTATTTTCCTTTAGCTGAGAGAAAAGCACATTATTTCGGACAAAACTGTTGGTGTTATTTTATTACAAATACAATCTTTATAAATCTTTCGGAGGGTTATTCAATATCCACTACCTTTAGTGATGCACGTTTAACCTACTGATCTAAAAGAAAGAAAGAGATGAAAATGCTTAAAGGAAGCCAGATCAGCGTCATACGTAATGAGAATTCTTCTAGGATAGTGATCATCGCCCGTGGATTATATTGTAGACAAATATATATGAAGGCTATGAACTATGACGCCCACAAAATGCGGTGATCAGGTTCAGGCTTTCATCTTGAAGAAGTATAACAATTAGCTTTATCATAAACAATAGTGTATCTTACGTGCAACATAAAATTATTCTGATACTAGCTATTGTTAATTGATGAAAGATGAGTTAAAACAAATACACAAATAAAAAAAATTGAATAACCTATAAAACAGTCAAAACCTTTTGTATCTCTTTATGCACTAACAATAAGACTGCAATCGCTAGTTTTTACCAGTAACCTGTTACACAGTATAACAATGAGCTTTTTTATGGCGAGTTTTTTCAACTGTTTCTTCAGTCACTTCCTCATTTTTATTTGTAGCTATTCAAACAAACGGAAAATAATTAATAAAAAATTAAAAGCAGGAGAAAGATTAAATACAATAATTAGGGAAGATGTTTGAAATAAACATAAATCTGGTTCAAAAAATCTCCAGATTCTTCAACTGTCTTTGTAGAAAGTAACATCATTGTATTATCACAATAAAAGTTAAGGTTATTTCCCTGTAATCCTTGTGAAAAAGATATGGTGGAGGAATTAAATAAATTCTTACGACTACAATCAAAATATAATGAATATACAAGAGGATATTTAAAAAATTCTTGAATTTTGTAGTTCATTACGTTCGGCTAATCTTATTAATCACTTAAACAATAGTTTATGACTATCCGAACTTTACATTTAGTAAATTTGTTGAAACTTCTCATAAGACACTGTTGAAGATCGGCACATAGAGATCGAAAACGTTCTGTCTCAGTAAGTTTTAACAAATTTAAAGTTCGGATAGTCATAAACTATTGTTTAAGTGATTAATTTAAAAAAATGGCAAAAATTGTACCCTTTAAAACAAATGGGGCTTAATATGGTGGGTAAATATAATAGAGATATACTATATCGATTATCAAACCCATTTAGAGCCCTGCTGTTTAGCTCCACTGCACTATACATACATTAGGAGGCACTGTATTCTTGATATTAACTTGAAATATATGGAAGTAAAGGAGGTTTAAATACTGCGTTTACCTTAGCCTAATTGTCCTTTGAACTCCTGTCTAATTTATTTGACAGAATAACGTCCACGATACATCGGTAAAAATTATAACAGTTCACTCTAAATCTCACTACACACTAGTTTATCAAATAGTTATGCTCAAATTATACAGTATTTTTCTCCTTTTCATTTACTGTAAAATATTTCTACAGTAGCCTTCGGTTATATAATAACATGTTTCTATTTGTTCTCTGTAAACCATTTGTATAATTCTATTTAACAATAAGTAAAAGTTTAGCAGCTCATTTCAAGACTTTGACAAAATCTCCATGTACCATTTTCAACCCTTGCATTTGATGGCTAGTATACTACTACTTAGTCGCCACAATTCATCATTTCATATTTGAAAACTACTGTAGGTATTTGTGACTTTAGACATTGCGGGCCATGGGCGATTCATTATTGCTGTCTAGTGCTGGGGATTTAATTGGAAAATATGATAAAGTTACTTAATGCTGATTCAGAATGTTACGTATATTCTTGAAATTAATTTATCTAAATAATAAAATAATAGAAATATATAATACTTGATCTGTTTCTAGGTTCGCAAAATCCGTTTGGTGAATCATCGATTTCGCCTTTAGAATTAGGTCAAAAGAGTAAAAATTCGGTTCAACAAATTTATAATGATTTCGGAACACATAAAAGTAAGATTCTGCTAAGTTTATGTTACCACGATAGTTACGTCAAGTTTCCAGTTGCTGTGAGTTTACTAATACTACGGTATATCCAGAGTTATCCCCAGCATATGAAGAAAGTTAGCCAAGTTAGTTTTATCACAACTATTTCCATTATTACCCTAAAACTACCACCCACATTTTTAAACACGCAACTTGAATACCTATGTTACACTGGTTATAATGATGTTTTAGTTGCTTAATCGAATAGAGAAACTGTTTGAAAAAGGAGGCTCTAATTTTTTAAATACATCCAATCGGCAATTTAAACATCGTGTTAAAATTGTATATGTTTTGTAAATCTTAAATCTTACACATTAACTTTAGTTGTTCGAATTTCAAACACAAAATGGAGGATTTAGAAAAAATCACCCTGATATTTCATTTAGTTGTAAGCAACTGGTGTTATAACTAATTATTAATTTCACATCTATCAAAACGACTACATAGCTATAAAGTTATTAACTGCAATAAGTTCTATATTGGACAAACAGGCAGATCTTTCGCCGAAAGATATAAAGAACACAAAAGGGCACTGCACACTACTATTGAATCCACCTTTGCAAATCACCTCATGTACACTAAACACTCATGCAAAAGTATGGAAAATAACATGAGCATCCTCACACATGCAACAAAGACCATAAATTAAACACACTAGAACAGTTTGAAATATATAGTCATAGCAACACACATAAAAATGACATCTTAAATGAACAAACACGTCACAGATCACACATACTTTTCAATCACATCACTTCTAACTTTCAAAAAAAAAAAATGGTACTGAGGAAGCACAACAGCAGCAAAAATACGAGGCTGAAGAAGTCGTAAGACGAAAACGTTTCCTCCAAGTGTAAGTTAACAATTAACAACTATTAGTTAACAAATGTCTGGCCGCAAGTAATAACAAAAGTGTAATTTGTAATTTACAACCAGCTCGTCATGAACAGCAACAAGTTTTCGATTTGTATATTATTGTAAATACGCACACCGTCCATGGTTCGAGGAGGATAACTTGTCAAAATTACTTTTAAAGGGTGAATATTCTAAATTCTATTTTGGATAGTAATAATCTCGCTATTTAATCCTCCTATTGCAGTGTGTATCATTCTGAATAGAAAAAAGTCAACAAAAGCCAAATACAAAGTTAAAATGTAATCCATTTTTGTGACGATTTCCTTTTGCTTTATCCACTATTTTATGGCTCACATAAAATAGTTATAATGACAATTATACTATAAAACTGTCTGTACAAATATATTTTGAATATCAACATCTTTTAAAATTTTGCTATTTTTAGACCCTGTATATAGAGTATTTTCCACTGTATCACACTTTCAAAACTCAGATCTAATCCTTTAAACTCTGAACTTAGTCTTGCTTACATCTAATCATCCTTTCCCTGTAGCTTTAGCCTGTATAAGTATGTCACTTAGGAGAGTGGTGTTAATGACCTTAACACATCAGCACGGTGGCGATATTGGAGATCTCATCAAACTACTGTCTGTTTTTTCGCTAACTTCCACTTACGATGGCAGTGGAATGCTAAGCGGGTTGCATAGCTTGTCGTAGCATCTAATTATCAAGCCCGTTGTTTTCATCTCAATAATTTTATTTCTAACATATACATGTTTATTGGGGACATCAAAACAGTGTATTAGACATTAAAATATTGTTTTATTTATCAGGTTACAATTAAAAAAAAAAAATACAAATGATAAAATACTGTATGACAAATAATAAAACTCAATAAAAAGACAGAGAAAAAAAGATTTATATAAAAATCTAAAGTACCTACTACTAAAATTAACCACTCAACTTTTAACTCAGAATGTTTGTTTCTGTTTATGTCAAGTGTTTCACAAAGCAATAGAGATCGATAATGTAAACGCAGACATAGATAATGCATATATTACGTCCGAGACTATTTATAGCCGAAATTAGCTGACATTTGTTTACTACAATCTTATTATGGCACATTAGGTTTTGGGTGCCCAAGCATTTTGTCAATGACTCATATTTACAGTAGTCTGTTCCCACCTCGAGTAGGTTCATTAACTCTAATAGGACAGTTATCGTTTATTCTTGTGTTACTTCAGAAAGCCTAGTTTATTTTTATGATCGTTGTTTTTACCAGATATTTTGCCGAGTTTAATGGTTCAAACTATAAAAAACATCAAAATATAAAAGTTAAACCAAATTAAATCAGTTCATTATCCCTGAAGCATTGTTTCAGTTGAAGCACCAAAAGTTAACTTGGGATGGTCGGATTTAAAAACGACTCAGGTAAAATGTTCTCCCAACTATCCTGAAGCACTGATGTAAAAATCAAACCTTTATACAAACACTTATCAACACTAGAGAAGTTTTAATTAGACTGAGAGTGAGCGCGCCTGTGCGCTCGTCGTCTCTCAGAAGAGAAGTGGGGAGAGCACCGGCACACTCTCATTGCCTCGTAAGAGAACCCAGAGCCGGCACGCTAGCCGTGCTGAATCTGTTAAACTATATTATCAAAATAATTCTTTACAAAAAGTAAATGTGAAATACAAAAACCAATTAGCATTATTAGTTGTATAAATTGTGACTACCATGTGTTTTCATATTTATATGTCAATTTGGATTTCAATTTAACAGTAAATATCTTTTACAGGTATGTTCATCATTTCATGTTTTTGTTACAGAAATAGAACTGGATTTCTCATAAATGCTAGCAGAAAACGATTATTGAAAAAGAAAGTAAGTGTTTTTATACTTTGTTGGTGTATAGATTATCCAACAGAAACTGGAAATGACATATATGTCAATGAAACCGTGAAGGTCAGTAAAGGTGAAATAAACTTTTGTTTTCTATTATAGAATCAAATGTTTTGTTTAAAACACAAAGAATGTCATTAAAATACATAGACCACTTTCGATCGCTTAATCAGTCTATGGCATTGTTGTATTATCATAAATGTGCATTAATAAATTTGTAAACAGACAATTTTGCGCTAAACAAGCCAACATATTTTTCCAAGCTCTAGGTTCTTGTGCAAATCAAGTTGGTTGTCTAATTTTAGAAAAAGAAACAACATATGTGAAATAACAATTCAAAAGGAAAAATTAAGTTATATGGTTTTCTGTGGATTAAAGAGTTTAAAAGAAAACTTAAAATACTATTACTGTTTAATCCGCAGATTAAAAGGTTAGAATTAAAACCACGAGGTGCGGTAAGCCCTATCGTTAACAAGGTTACTCTGGATTGCGTAATTTACGTTAACATTTAACATAGCAAGTTTAAGCACTGTTCTAAGCAAAATAGAGTCATTTAACACTAAAAACGCAATGACACTGAATTTAATACAAATAAATTATAAATTGTTCATATTCCTTAACTACGCACTTACCATAGGTAAGAAGTGATGCAATGTTGGAATCGCGGTGAAGTCTCCACAGTACTGTGGTCGTCTCAGGCAGCGTAGAGTTCTAGAAGGCGAACACGCAACTAAAAAACTCAATTGAAATATGAGTAAACGTAAAAGTTAAGCTTACAAAGCACTTAGTTTATTGCCGCGAGTACACGCACTAAGATTGCGCAACCGGCGAAATCGGGCGACACTTTTACTAACACAGCGAAAATATACAGTTAAAATGTTCATTAAAATGCTCATTAAAAGTTCATTAACGCGGTCCGCACTTTAAGCACAATTAACGAACGAAAGCGGTACTTTAAATTGTCTGAAACAAAAGCCATGCGGAATAGGCTACGAGGTTTAACGTAGGACTGCACTGTTCGAGGGTCGGAATGATTCTACTTTGTGTTGAAGCGGAAGAAAGCTTAGAAAATAAGAAGGGAGTGGGGGTGCAAGCGTTCATCCAGAGAAAATCAATAAGTTTTCGGATATCGATTAGCGGGTCAGAAATCACGTGACCGATACGTCACGGTACAGCTGTTAGGTAGGTCAAAGTAAATGGAAACTTCGAGCGCTGACTCGAACATACCGCCCACCAAAACGAATGTTTTTCATCCGCCAGGTGGGTGGGGGGCGAAGAACCATAAAGCACCGGGACCCGAGGGTGCCGAAGAAGAAAGTGGCAGGGAAAACGAAGACAACCAAAAGAAACAACAGGGGCGAGAGCGCCGAAGAAAGAAGCTGTAGATAAGCGGTGAAAACTAAGGATGAAGCGGAAAGCCGACGAGCTTGTTGACTGGTCGTTTCAGCTGTCCGTGAGCGGTCTGAATGGTAGCTACTCTAGAGACGTGGTCTTTTCCAGGATGTAGACTGAGGATCCTTCCCATAGGCCAATGAAGGGGGCTTGAGTGTTCTCCAGTTATGAAGACGAGTTGATTTTCCTTGAGTGGCGTCGAGTCCTTATTCCACTTGTGTCGTTGAATCTGAGTGTGTAGATACTGAGTGGACCAAATTTTCCAAAAGCGGTTGGACATCTGTTGGAGCATAGACCATCGAGATTTAAGCGGAGGCTCAGTATAACATTCTTCGGGAAGCGACAGTAGTGGACGGCCAATCAGAAAGTGTCCAGGAGTGAGAAAGGACGCTCCTTCACTGGGGTCTGGCGAAACTTCGAAAATAGGACGACTGTTCAAAATGGCTTCTATCCGGATGAACAGAGTAGATAGCTCTTCAGCGGTGAGGGTGGTGTTGCCTACAGTGCGTCGCAATAACAACTTAGCGGATTTGACAGCGGCTTCCCAAAGTCCTCCAAAATGAGGGGCAGCCGGAGGGTTGAAATGCCAACTGATGCGTTGGTCAGCTAGCTTGCGTTCAATAAGTGAGCTAGAGCGGTCCAGAAACTTGTAGACATCGTTAAGTCGGTTAGCAGCGCCAGTAAAATTCGTACCGTTATCGGAATAAATTTCTGAAGGTAAACCTCGTCTAGCGGTGAAACGGTGTAATGCGGCGAGGAAGGCATCAGTAGATAAGTCGGTCACCAATTCCAAATGAACTGCTTTAGTAGTCATACATACGAATAAGCAGAGGTAAGCTTTCAATAGCTTGGAGGTGCGCAAATGGTTGGCCTTTGTGTCAAAAGGTCCAGCGAAGTCTACTCCGACTCTATAGAAAGGTGGAGACGGCGTAACTCTTGATGAGGGCAAAGGTGCCATCATGGGCTGGCGTGGTTTAGTTTGCATGCAGAAACATCGAATACACGCATGGATGCGTTGGCGAAGTAATGATCGCAGAGCTATGACCCAAAATTCACTATTTATCAAGGCTTGAGTGGTACGCGGTCCGGCATGCAAGGCCAGCTTGTGATAATGGTCACAGATGAGGTCAACGTAATGATGGCGCTTTGGTAACAGAAGCGGGTGTTTAGAATCGTAACTAAGAGCCGAATGATCAAGTCTACCGCCCACCCTGAGTAGACCCTGGGCGTCGATGAATGGTGTTAGGTTGCGTAAATGGTCGCTGACGCGTTTACCAGTTTGAAGCTTTTGCAGAGCTTCACTAAAGACAGAGGTTTGTACCAGCTTAACGCATACAGCCTTTGCGTTATCCAACTCCTGTACTGACAGCGGTCGTAGCGTAGGTTTAACTGAGGCTGCTTTGGCCTTATAGCGTGTGTTGTGATGATGGACGATCGCTAGGCTCTTGTTGCGACAGTGGTCGATGAATCGTAATACGTACGCGAAGACATGATGAAGAGTAGTTAAGCTCGAATGCTGTTCAATGATTTCCATAAGACGGTTGGGCTCTTGCACAGCGGCGCAATTAACCTTAGCCTCAACCTTTGTTTCAGTCTGATCCGGGTTAGTGCCATTAGGCCTAGACAGATTCCAAGTGGTAGGACAATGTAATAACCAAGGAGGTCCATGCCACCAGAGCGGGTGTGTAGCAAGTTGATCAGGCAAACAACCGCGAGACGCGACGTCTGCGGGGTTATCAAGAGTCGAGACATGGAACCAATGATCCATGGAGGTGAATGACACAATCTCAGTGATGCGGTTGGCTACGAAAGTTTTCAATAGATGAGGCGGGGTCTGAATCCAATGAAGTACTATCTCAGAATCAGTAAAGAAGAGAGTGTTAGCGATTGGAATGAAATCAAGAGCGGGTTGAATTGATTTGTATAACTTAGCTAGCAGTACTGCGCCGCAAAGTTCCAAACGAGGTATAGTAAGTAATTTAACAGGGGCTACCTTACTTTTAGCTTTCAACAGGCTGACGTTGACGGACCCGTTAAGCTCAGATCTCAAATAGATAGAAGCAGCATAGCCTGCTTCGGAACCATCACAAAACCCAACGATGCGATGACTAGCTGATCGCGTGCCTACATGGCGAGGAATTTGAATATCGGACAAACAAGCGAAATGGACAATGAAGCTGTCCCATTGATCGAGTAGAGGGGTTGGCAGAGGCTGGTCCCAGTCCAGTTTCTCCAACCACAAGCGTTTAAGAAAAGCCTTAATCCAAAAGGTAATAGGCGTTAAGAAGCCAAGCGGGTCAAAAGTGCGAGCGACGTAGGATAAGATGGTGCGTTTGGTAGGCACCAGCGTGAAAGTTTGAGTTTGATATGAGAACGAGTCTGACGAGGGGTTCCATTGCAAACCCAATATTTTAATTGCAGCGGATTCGTCCTGAAACAACAGCGGATTTTCCAAGTGAGAGGCGGGTAGCGTTGCGAGTAGCGAGGGTTCATTCGACGACCATTTTCTGAGTTCCAGGCCGGCGCGAGCGAAAATGCCAATAAGTTCTTGTATTAGCGTCTTAGCGGCCTCAGGCGTGTCGGCTCCAGCGACGACGTCATCTACGTAGGTCTGATGAAGGATTGCTTCGGAGGCTGTAGGATAGCGAGTTCCCTCATCCTTTACTAGTTGTTCAAGCGTTCGCAAAGCTAAGTAGGCGGAAGGGGTGAGGCCATAGGTGACCGTAGCAAGTTCATACTCGATTAACGGTGATTGAGGTGAAGACCGATAAAGTATGTGCTGGTATGAACGATCCTCAGGTCGGACCAAAATTTGACGGTACATCATCTTGATGTCGGTGCAAACAGCGTAAGTATATAAACGGAAAGAGATGATTAAATTAGCCAAGTCCTTTTGCAGTTTAGGACCGGATAACATTTGCTGATTCAGAGTGTTTGCGTGGCAATCGGGTGACGACGCGTTAAATACCACTCTAAGCTTAGTAGTAGAGCTGGTGGTCTTAAATACGCAATGGTGCGGAATAAGATAGTCGGAAGCCTGGAGGGCAGGGTACATGTGCCCTAGAGCGATATACTCGGCCATAAACTGGTGATATTGTATGGCTACCTCAGGCTGGCGGTTTAAACGCTTTTCTAACGCATGATAACTCGCAAGAACAGTGTTACGGTTAGACTTGAGCGAGATAGCTTCCGGCTTAAATGGGAGTGCTACGATGTATCTTCCCGTTGCGTCACGATCAGTGGTGGTTGCGAACAGTTCTTCACACAGTTGATCTTCAGGGCTGAGGTGATTTGCTGGTGCGACTTCCTCAACTTCCCAAAAGCGTCTAATGTTGTCATCGATTGACTTCAGAGTAGTGATGAATACACGCGGCTGCTGAGGCATGCTATAAGGTATGGAACCCATGATGACCCAACCTAACCTGGTGTTGAGTGCCGAGGGTTGTCCGTGGATAATATTACAAGGTCCGTTCACAAGTATCTGTGTGAAAATGTCAGCACCTAGAATGATGTCAACACCGGACGGGGTGTCGAACTGAGGGTCAGCCAGTGGTAAGTGCTGATATTGAACGCGTATGCAAGGCGCCAAAGCGGTAGATGGAAGCGGGTCAGTAATGCGGGGAAGCACAGCGGCTTCTGCGGTCAGCATGACTCCTGGGTCATGTCTCGAGAAAATAAGCAAAGTGACGTACTCATGAATGCGGGTTGTCTTGGCTGCGACACCAATCAAAGAAAGATTTGATTTCCGAGCGGGTAAATTCAACAGAGTGCTCGCATGTTTAGTTATGACAGAGATTTGACTGCCTGGATCTATAAGTGCTCTAAATGGAAGCGGTCGGCCAAATTGGTCCTGAATGATGACCTGCGCGGTGCCTAACAGGGCGAGAGAAGCTTCAATATTACAAGAAAGAGCATGCGGTAGAGATTGAGTAGCGAGGTCGGGTCTGGCTGTTGAACGAGGGTGTCGCGATGAAACTAGTCATTGTTGTGCAGGAGAGTTGTCGTGTAACAATGTGTGGTGTGACTCTCCACAATGTTTACACTGTTTCACAGATTTACATTTGGACTGAAAGTGTGATCCCAGACAGTTAAAACAACGTCGTAATTTTACAATGGCACTTTTACGTTCGGACACAGTTAATTCCAGAAACGACTGGCAATTAAAAACATTATGGTTTGAGCCGCAATAATAACACATCCCAGTATGAGTGGTTGATATGTTGGCTTGAGCCATGTGAAGCGGTGGCAACCGATGTCGGAAAACTGAAAGCCTAGGCGCGTTCATAATTGGCGGCACATTTCCTTGTCTCCCTCCTGCAGACGGCCGTATGAGGCTCTGCATCATAGGTCTGGGCGTATAAGTGCGTGGTAGCATTTGAGACGTAGCCGTACTAACATAAGACGTCGACGGCTGGACCGTTGGACTATGTTCAGCTTCGAGGTTAGCTTCGACATGGTCAATATTTAAATCAGGGGCACCGCTGTTATTTGAGTCATTCAACGCAGAGACCATCACTCGAGGTTGCTGACCTAATCTTGAGTTAACTGCAGTCGCGGCAGAGGGTTGATTGAGCAACTCCATTGCTCTAGCCTGCTCAGTGACAAAATCATTTAGAAATCTGTACGTGGGCATTTGATTTGTTCCCAATCTGGTTTCAAAGTTAAGTCGAGTCTGTGCATCTAAGTTACCAACAGACATTTGAAAAAGTAAGAAGTCCGCTAAGTCGTCTAACTGGACAGCCTTTAGTGCGCACACAGCATTTGAATGTGCGGTTAAAAATCGGTTAAGTTCACTCTGAGACGCGTTCTTAATAGGCTTAAAGTCTTTAATGATTTGAAAATAATGATCGGCTAAACGGCGAGGGTTAGCATAACGATTGCGTAAGGCTTGATATGCGATATCATAATTATGTTCAGATATTGTTAGTCCCGTAACAATGGCTAAAGCGTCTCCTTTAAGCGCTGATTTTAAGTACTGAAATTTCTGTATGGCATTAATATTGCTATTGCAATGCACCATTGAGTCAAACATTGAAATAAAGTCAATCCATTCATTACTATTGCCTGAAAAGCTAGGCATTGTAAGGTTAGGTAAGTGAGGCGAACTTGTGCCGGGGTTGACCTGCGAGGTTAACTTCACCTCGGTCTTAATAATGTTCGGGTATTTAGCCAACATTGGCAAATACGTGTCCTGAAATTGTTTTTTAATCTTAAATGCACTTTCAGCAAGATCGGCAACTTGACTGGCGAACGTTTTCTCTAATATCTCATACGTTTCGATAAAATTGGATTGAATGCGGCGGATTTCCCGTGCGAGGCCTTCTGGTATTTCTTTATCGTTAAGTACATTCTTCACTTGTTCCAGCTCGCCTACAATATCTCTCAATTTAGACAAATAATACTCCGTATTAATTTCCATTTTAATAAATTTCAAACCACAAACAATGGAAATTAAAAACCTCACTATAAGTTCAAACGCGATAATAAAGTGGACTGTATAAAATTTGTAAGTCGTAGCAAGCATAAACACTTCCTTGCTCGTAATCGTGCAACTATGAGCCACGTGGCTTATTGCGCAATGTGGCACCGGTAATTATCGTTAAAGTTTTCCTGGTCACTAATACATTATCGTGAAATTTAAAGAAAAACCCTAGGTCACTGAAATAATTCAAATAATCCGGCCCAGTGGGGACCAATGTTTAATCCGCAGATTAAAAGGTTAGAATTAAAACCACGAGGTGCGGTAAGCCCTATCGTTAACAAGGTTACTCTGGATTGCGTAATTTACGTTAATATTTAACATAGCAAGTTTAAGCACTGTTCTAAGCAAAATAGAGTCATTTAACACTAAAAACGCAATGACACTGAATTTAATACAAATAAATTATAAATTGTTCATATTCCTTAACTACGCACTTACCATAGGTAAGAAGTGATGCAATGTTGGAATCGCGGTGAAGTCTCCACAGTACTGTGGTCGTCTCAGGCAGCGTAGAGTTCTAGAAGGCGAACACGCAACTAAAAAACTCAATTGAAATATGAGTAAACGTAAAAGTTAAGCTTACAAAGCACTTAGTTTATTGCCGCGAGTACACGCACTAAGATTGCGCAACCGGCGAAATCGGGCGACACTTTTACTAACACGGCGAAAATATACAGTTAAAATGTTCATTAAAATGCTCATTAAAAGTTCATTAACGCGGTCCGCACTTTAAGCACAATTAACGAACGAAAGCGGTACTTTAAATTGTCTGAAACAAAAGCCATGCGGAATAGGCTACGAGGTTTAACGTAGGACTGCACTGTTCGAGGGTCGGAATGATTCTACTTTGTGTTGAAGCGGAAGAAAGCTTAGAAAATAAGAAGGGAGTGGGGGTGCAAGCGTTCATCCAGAGAAAATCAATAAGTTTTCGGATATCGATTAGCGGGTCAGAAATCACGTGACCGATACGTCACGGTACAGCTGTTAGGTAGGTCAAAGTAAATGGAAACTTCGAGCGCTGACTCGAACAATTACTACACTGCAATACTAAGTAGTGTATTGCAAAATCATATCAATGATGGAAAATGATTAGATAGCTCTAACATTTTTCTATTTAAATGTGGTGAATAAAACAAAAGCTGTTTGAGAGGAATAAAACAAAGATGATTTCAAATTGAGAGAATTTATAGAGATTTTTAATCTCTGTCATAATGAGCTTTTAAAACAAAGAGCTTAAGAGCATGTACTGATATCAGAACCAGTAATTATGAAAAAGCAGAGATTTCCTATGAGAAAAATTTACTGTAGTAAATTCTTGCAGTAAGAGTCAACCAGAGTCAGTATAATCCAATTAGAAACTTTTATAGATTAAAGGAAATCGCCATATACAAAACAAATAAAATAGTTTTTTGAAACTAAGGTCAAACAAAAAAATTAACATGATAAATTAAAGAATATAGAATATTCATTAGACTATCTTGATGGTCAGCCTGGCACTCTAAATAGTGCCATTCTGTTACTAATATGTAATTTCAAAAAGGAAGCCAAATTAGAAGTAAATTGTAAAATATATACTGTAAATTTTTCTTTGGTAGTAACATACTGAAAATAATATGGTTCTTGTAAGTTCATGATATACGGTTAAAGTTATTTTTGACAGTAGGCTGTTATTTGTAAAAACAATATTATAAATTTTAATGTTATTATAATTGTTTTAAAGCATTTTAACTAAAATCTGTTTTCTAATAGTTATTAATCAATTATTTTCAGCTGAAATGTTTTTCAACTCTACAAAAGAAATGTAAAGCAATTATGATTTTGTTATGTTAAAGTAAACATGCTGGTAAATTTGTATTATCTAAAGCACACTATTAGATTACACTTTTAAGGTAATAACAGTTAATACCAAAACAAGTTCCCAAAATTATTTATTTGATCAGTTGTAAAAATATAAAATCCAGTGATTATTGAAAGTACAATGTATGCGAGAGGAAATGAGAAAAAAGGATTAAATGAAAAGGAATTATAAGAATATATAAGTGCTGAAGAAAAAGGTTCCGTACTTACATGTTCCTTGAGTTTGTTAAAAGCATCATTGAGATTTTCATCAAAACCATCCACTTTATTTTGGAAGTCAATTTGAGACACCTTACGAATAACTTGAGTCACGTCAGCTTTTCCAGCTAAAACATCTTCCATTTCCATTTTATCTGCTTTCACAGTTTTCAAAACCTCTAATTCTTCCTTCATTGACTATATTTTAAAAAAATATTTTGTTTTATAAAAACATTATTCAATTCCTTCTATTAGCTCACACTCTCCTTATATATATATTTTCCACCACTAAATACAACAATTTCACCTTATGTGATGAGGCACCTTTCGGTCACTTGACCAATGTCGAATCACTGTGATTCGACAATGATCAAGTGACCGTAAGGTGCCTCATCACATAAGGTAAAATATATATATATGCTGTTACGTATTCCTTCACGGATGGAAAAATATGTTAAATAGTTATTACCTGGAGTACATCTGTTCATTCTGCAGTGCATAAGATCGCAGTTCCAACGTTTCACTAGAATCTCATCTAGCATTGACAAGGTGAACCCAACAACAGTTAAAGAGCGAGCCTCCAACTGTTGTTGGGTTCACCTTGTCAATGCTAGATGAGATTCTAGTGAAACGTCGGAACTGCGATTTTATGCACTGCAGAATGAACGGATGTACTCCAGATAATAACTATTCATCATATATATATTGTAAAAATTTTCAATTATTAATAAAATATGTTTATATTAATCCAATCAAATTCAAATACTGTTTTTTAAGCTATAGTGGATTACAATTGATATTAATACAGTTGTTTGAAATATTTATTCATTAATTTAATTTAAAAAATTTAATGTCCCAATCAGTTTTGAACTGAATAACTACAGGTTTGAAATTCTATAGGCTTTGTTTACTTTGTGATTATAAAAGCTTTATTATACAGTTATAATTATTTGTTGAGGTTCTTACGTCGAAACGCATTTCCAGATTCTCTTTGTCTTCAGCCAGTAAACTAAACGTCTGCAACATTTGCTCTAAATCTTGCTGAATGGAATTTACTTTAGAAAACAAATCTGCAACCAAATGCCCAACATCCTAAAAGAGATTAAAATATTTTATTCAAAATTTACTTTTTATTTTAACTTATATATATATATATATATATATATATATATATATATATATATATATATATATATATATATATATATATATGATATTTTAAATATACACACACACACACACACACACACATATATATATATATATATATATATATATATATATGAAGTTAATATATTACTATTGTAAGTAATTTTATCCACCATTAAGTGCAATAATTTTACCTTGAGTGATGAGGCACCTTTCGGTCACTTGACCATTGAGTGATTCGACAATGGTCAAGTGACCGAAAGGTGCCTCATCACTCAAGGTAAAATTATTGCACTTAATGGTGGATAAAATTACTTACAATAGTAATATATTAACTTCATAAAGTCAGTGCAACGGAAAAACAATGGATAATGTAAAATATCAAGAATATATATATATATATATATATATATATATATATATAAAGAACAAAAGTCAAAATACAAATACAAGAATTATATTTGAATTTAAATATTCGAATTGTAAATTCAAATATAATTCTTGTATTTGTATTTTGACTTTTGTTCTTTATTAATACACAAGAAAACATATTGCAATATATATATATATATATATATATATATATATATATATATATATATATATAAAGAACATAAGTCAAAATACAAATACAAGAATTATAATTGAATTTAAAATACAAAGCTTTTCGTTGGCTAACAGTACCAACATCATCAGGAATATTAAACAATTAAAATTAACATATGTGCAAATTAGATCAAATAAATAGCTATTCCAAATCAATTACAATGTTGTTAAAATTTTTTTATTTTGCTGCCCTAACATTACAAACATTGAATATATTATCAAATTTAGATTTTACTTGTATTTGTTCATTTATCAACTCATTATTATTATTATACTTACGTATTTCTAAAGCTTCATAAATATTCATTCTCAGGCCTTTGTTAATTTCTTTTACAAGTATCATATTATCTATATTAGGAAATAAGTGATTATTATTAATACAATGACTAGCAAAATTTGATTTATAAATTTCTGGCTTTTTATATGCATTAAAATGCTCTTTATATCTATCTTTAAGTTTTTTCTTAGTTTGTCCTATATACTTAGTTTGATGATGTTGGTACTGTTAGGGAACGAAAAGCTTTGAATTGTAAATTCAATTATAATTCTTGTATTTGTATTTTGACTTATGTTCTTTATTAATACACAAGAATACATATTGCGATATATATATATATATATATATATATATATATATATATATATATATATATATATATATATATTGCGATATATATATATTTTTATATTAAAACACCAAGTTTTGTGGTTCTTTTTCTGAAGTCAAAATGTTTCTGTTTCAGAAGTAGTCTTGAAAAAAAAATAAAGCAATTTTAGACATTGTCTGTCTGTAAATGGAAATAACCATCAATCAAATTTCAAGGCTGTAGTCTGAATTTTGACCTTCACAAATAACTTACTTCATATTACTATAATTAATAGTTACTTAACTAAGTGAATACATAGGGCTTACTTGCTGTGTATCGTAGAGTAAATGTAGAGGCTTTGCTTCGTAAAAGCAACGATTGTTTTGAAACGCATCAACAAGTAAGCTTTATGTATTCACTTAGTTAAGTCATTTTTAATTATAGTTTAATCAGTGAATTCAAGATGATTACATCAAGCAACTTTACTTCATATGACTATAGGGTAATCTACAATGAACTTCCTCAAAAAATAACTTTCTTTCATATCTTTATTACATATTTGTTTTGTAAGTACTTTATAAATGTGGACATCTAAAACAATTTTTTTAAATTAAAGGTACTTAAAACATTATAAGATATGATGTCTCACTGCTGTAGCTCAAAATGATAAAGGTTTGTTGAAACTGAAATATGACTTTAATATATAAGAAACAAAAATTGTTATATTGAATTGACATTTTTTATTTGGTTATAAAACAATTACTTAAAAAGAGAACAAAATAGTTTTCTCGTTATGAAATTAAAAAGACACATCGTTCAAGAGAAATACAAATAATACAACACCGTGAAGACTTACTCAAGTTGTCTTTTCAAAATTTATTTCTTATATGTGTTACAATTCATGAGTAGGCCTAAATACATGGATTTCTTTGGATCTTTTTTTCCAGTAAGGGGTATGCCTTTCATAATCTTAAATCAAAGATTCCTTTCTATATCATTAGTCATTTTACACAAATGTCTTAACTTTCAGTTAAATGAAAAAAGGAGTATGGGAAGTATTGTTCATACATTTCAAGTCAATGTTAGTAGCATTTGCAACAAATCCCTGAAACTAAATCAAGTAACTATTGGCGCTGTTTAACTTTCATGCCATTAGAGATTGGGTATTAAATGAATCAGAATGGGATACAATAGTAGTTGATATTAGCATACCAAATCAAAGATGACATTTCCTGATGTACAAGACTCTGTTCAGATCATTTTAGCAATCCCTTTAGAGTTTTATAAAAAAAACTCAAATTATGTCTATAGTTATTTTTGCAATATTAAATGCACACTCCTCAAAGGGATTTTTGAAGGATTTGATTTTTTAAAATCTTTTATGATTTCCTATATTTAAAAAAAAATTTCTCATACAAAAGTCTAATTACACTCCGTAAATAATGTATTTTAGAATCATGTAATTAAAATGATTTGTTGATCTAGAGTGACAAAAACTAAAGATATGTTCTTTTAACAATGGCTTTTACGAATATTATGCGATGTTAGTTTATTAGCAATCTTATTAAAGGCCTCCGAATATAAAAATTTTATAAAATTTTTTCAACGGAACTAATACAAGTCATGTGCATAACCTGTCTATTTCTTGGACACAACATGCTCCAAAAAACCCATGATTTCATTATTTAATATTTAATTCTTTCTTCGATCTAAGCTACTAGTTTATAGTTAAACGTTTGGACATATATAATATAGGCATAATGTGTGACACTTTCTATTTTTCCACTTACTGCAAATAGTAGCACCTACTATTTTTGTTTAATGAGGACACGCTTTCAGGAGATGTATCCCTTGTCAACTCAGATCAAGCTACAATCTGAGTTGACCATGGGATAGATCACCTTTAAATGGGTTTATACAACTCTAGATTAGTAAGGTGGTCTGTACTGCACGTTATTACTAAGGTGTTGTCTGACAGGCTAGCATTTGGAAAGTATGAAAATAATTAGTTTACAATGACAATCTAGCTTAATTGTTTTAGTCATAACAATATTACTTATATAGAATATTTAGATCATTTACAATTGAATTATTAAGTTTCTTGGCACTAATTATACATGATTGCTTGATGGTGATCATACATACCTCTCAAACAGTGCGTAGAAAAATCTTGTCATGCGTCTTTTATTAGAAGGGCAGAGTGTACAAATTTATTTTTCTTGCTGGCCAGGAAGAATTGGAATTTTATTTGGAACATTAACATTATTTTTTGACACAAAACCCTTAGAAAGTTCATCTTTTGAATTCTTTCTCATAAATTTGGTTTGACCAAGTTACTATGAATCTCTATAACTGTTTGAAGCAACTGTAGCGTAATGTTTAATTTTAAATAAATGAAACCTCTAAACCACAAATAACATTTATTTAAACCTTATGTACATTTCGATTGCTCAGCAGTCATCTTCAGAGGTATTTAAAAAATACAACAGTTGTATTTTTTAAATACCTCTGAAGATGATTGCTGGGCAATCGAAATGTACATAAGGTTTAAATAAATGTTATTTGTGGTTTAGAGGTTTTATTTATTTAAAAATATACTATGAATCTCCTTTATGAATTGTCTCTACTTACATACAGGCTCTGTGTGTGCTCTCTCACAGTTTTCCACACACAGAACATAGGAATTAACTATGATAATGTTATAATATAAAAAATACACAAAAGCCACCTTTATCTTTTGCAAATATTAATAGTGATGAACCTGCTTCCCAATTATACTTCACTTATCCAGCCTATGGATAGTGATGTGGACAATGCTCTTTAAAGTAAAATTACTAAAATGATATTTTGTTAAACATTATTTGGTTCTATAATAAGAAAATTAGTATTACGTAGTTTTTACAGGCGTACACAATGCATGATCCCATCTATTTTGCTGCAAATGTTGGGTCAAAATGCTAGTAAAACCTTACCAAAAGCAAGGTACAACTTGTTCCCTACTTCAAAATTGTTTGGAGATGAAGATATCAAAAATTACAAAAAATAATTTTGAAGGATGAAATAAATGAACTGTTGGAATTACCAAACATATAAGCTTCAAATTAACCAAGAGGTCATTGAAGAAGCCAGGTTTTGTGATGATGACTTTCTCATTGTACATCACATAATGAACTACGAAATTAAGATGGTAATCCCCGAAAGTAATGGTAATAGTAATAGTGAAGTGAAATCTTTGAATGAGTAACAGATAACTTCATTAAACAACTTGCTTAAAAATATGAACATGGTGATAAGAGGCTTGAAGAAGTGAAATCTTTGAATGAGTAACAGATAACTTCATTAAAGAACTTGCTTAAAAATATGAACATGGTGATAAGAGGCTTGAAGAAGTGAAATATCACCAGTGAAAGAGAATTAATAATGTTAAGAGTATATAAAGTGAAAGAAAAGATTAATGTTTAAAACATTAAATTGATGAAACAGTTGTATATTTTTTGGTTTAGTTTGAAAATTAGTTTGTGGTTTGAATTAATTAAGTATTTTATTTTTTAATTTTAAACAATTATAATGTTTATTTTCATTGTTTTATAAAGTACCTGTAAATTTTTAAAAGCAATTGGCATTCACAGTGTATCATATAGTAATTTACTATATGACTCTTGATGATGTCATTCTTTAGGTATCGCTATTAGCATACCTAAATACCTAAATACCTAAAGTCCAGAACTTTCTTAAATCCAGACCATCTGAACACCCAAGCAATTTGGATTTTCAAGGTTGGACTGTATTAATTTGTAAGTAATTGTCTTTAGTAGCACGTACTTTTTGTCTAAATAACAAACAAACTAATATAGATAAATCAAGTTTTTTCAAACTGTTTATATGATTGTTACTAATTTTGTCAGTTTTTAAAACATTTTCCCAAGTACTTTATATTAATCATTCGATTACTATTTTTTGAAATTGACATCCTCAATATTCTTAATTTATAGTTTTAACTAATATATTTTTCTCAATATTTATGAACAAATTCATTATTTTAACAAAAATTATTAAATTACCTTTTCTGATGTTAAAGCTTGAGATCCTCCTGATCTAGAACCTTTTGAAGTATCTTGTGAGCTTGCTGCCGAAGCTCCAAGAAAAGACTGTGACTGAACGTTTACCTTTTCATTGATAATACCTAAATCTTTTTCAATAACGTCAAGATGTTTGGAAAGGTCATTGATTCGCTCTATCAACTGACTTTGGAGCTCCACCATATTAGAATTCTGTGTTGCCAGATCTCTTTCTAGTTTCATGATTTTTTCAGATACTCCAAAACTGGAACTTCTTCCAGGATCATTCTCGTTTTTGTTAAATTCTAGTGACATGTCTGCAAACTGTAAATAAATAAACAGAATTAAATAGCTATCCACTTGCAAACAAATAATACACTCACATTGGTTTATCTAATCCTAAAATCACCACTGTTGGAGTTATAAAAAGTTTACAATCTTATACTGAGAAAATTGCAAGAGAAATAACTAATTTAACCAGAGGACCATTAACCTTTGATTGGTGAGTAGCAAAGTCTACTTTAGAAGAACGAGACATTGATTAAATTAAACTAACCCATTGAGGGTTTAATTAATCGAGGACAGAGCAATCTAGTGCAGACGAATTAATTCCTCGCACAAGTGGTAAAGGCGCTAATTGGTAAAGTGAATTAGGTTGTGTTAATTTAATATTTTCTAATTGATTATTTGTAATAATTATTATTAAAAAAAAAGATATTATGAATTAAAATATCTAAAATAATAAATTCACAAAAAATACATGTGCAAAAAATAAATAAAATACTGTTTATGGTTTAAAGCTTAGTTTGTTCCCCTAACATTTATGCAACCAATTATTCACTTCACGTTTATAAAAAAAAACAAAATTATTTTTTTAAAATATTCACACATATTAATAACTTATTAAGTAATTATTATTAACAACAATATATTTTTTTGGAAAGGTTAACAACACAGAAAGGTAACAGAACAGATCTAGGGCCTAATTTATTGTTATTGTGCTCACCCACTTACTACATTTATCTAGCACACAAGTGAACAATAAAATGATAAAGGACTAGAGTAAGAGGTTGATCTAAATGATCAGCTGAGAAGTTATCGATAAATATTAAGAAGGCAATAAAAACCCTACGTTATGTGTCCTGTCATTCCAAGAAAGCCTTAGTATGGACATTAATATCTTTCATTATGATGATTGTTTTGAGAGGCAAAAACAATTTCTTAAACCTGAAGAATTTTTTGCATGTGATTATCTAAAGCTTGGATATGACTACATAATAACAAAGGTCAAGCAGATAAATATTCAACAAAATAAGATGGCATAGTTTCTTGAAGCAACAACAAAAATCAATGCAGTGAAACCTCCATTTTTACACTTGTTAACAACATTTTATAAGGACAAAATAATTTTGTTCGGGTAGTCACTGGGATAACAAGCAAGTGCCTTTAAAAACTAAAATACAATTTGAAAATAGGTAGTTGAGCCAGCAAGAGCTTCATAGCCATAGTCTGTTCTGTCGCAAACTTATTCAGGTTTGGTTAGTGTGTATATATTTTTTCCAAATAAAAATTTGGCATTTCCTTCACAAATTGTTATAAATGTTTTTAAAACGATGTCAACTGTTATTCTGTCATTCAAACAAATTGTTTTTGTCCTTAATGCTTGAAATAGTTTAGTTAGGAACTTAACTATTACCAACCTAATAACAGTATTAATTCAGAAATCGATTTTGCCTAAATGTTAATAAGAGTGAAGATTATTCGTAAAAAAATTATCTGAGTTTTCAAAATAAAACTTGTGATTTACAAGTGAATTAGAAAAAAAAACTAACAATCTCCAACCACAGTTAGTATCAACCTTTTTGCACACATTATATCCTCATGATGTGGATTAGCTAATGTCAAAATATAAATATAAAATATTTGAGGTAAACTTCCCCTACTTTTGTCTTTAATTCTTCAATGACAGCAATGCTTTCTTGTAAATCCTGCATAGAAGTTGTTCCTATAACAAAAAGTTTTTTAAATGCATATATTAAAAAAAAAACTTATATGTTAATAACTACAAAAACATGTCACATCTAGTTGGGAAATATGGACCAATATTCATATAATATAAATCATCCTTACCATCAGTCATTTATGATTACATTTTACAATAAAATTATACAATTCTTATCATTTAGGAGGGTAAATTGGTTTGTTACAACCTTTCCCAACCTCAGAATAGTGATTTTTTTTGGGAGACACAAAATAAACTGAACACATTATTGGACCAAGAATATGCTATTAGATCCATAAAATAACCCAAATTATGTCCCCTAAAATGAAGACCCAAGAATTACAAACATCCAAATTCATCAATAATAAAATTTTAAAAAACAACTTGATCGCATTACAAAACTCATGCTATATGCAATAGAAAAAAGACTTGACATCACCTTCATGGTTTTTGAACAGCTTGGGAACTGCAGCTGTTTGAATACCCAACAGGAACCTTACCATTGAAAGTCATGGCTCTGTAAACGGCTATGTATGGATTAAAAGCAACAAACAGGAAAGGAAAATATAGTGCTTGAAAATGCCATTAAGTACTTAGGCATCATGATTAATAGGAAGCTGACTTTTCAAAATCATGTTGAATGCGCAGCTGGAAAGCGGTCAGAGTTACAACAGCTTTGAGTAGGCTTCTAGCTAACGTTAGGGACCCTACTCAGAGCAGACACCGACTTCTGATATCCGTGTCACAATCTATAATGCTGTATGGAGCCGAAATCTGGGCAGGTAGACTCAAAACCCCAATAGGAATAGAAGGCAGATGCCCTGGCCTTGGTGCAGAGAACAGGGGCACTAAGAGTGGCATGTTCTTACCAAACGGTCTCGGAATCGGCGGCTCTAATGGTGGCAGGAATAATTCTTATCGTAGCCTACCTGCTGGCACTAGAGAAGAAGACCATTCTTCAAAGCGACAAAACAATATGAACGATAGGGATAACAAAAGAGAACTGAGAAGGACGACAACTAGAACCTATCTAGTTGGACTAACAGACAGCATGGAGAGGTAAACTTCTACATTACACAGTTCTTAACAGGCCATGGTTGCTTACAGGTATATTTATATAAAATAGGGAATAATCCAAACTGTTCTCATTGTGGTGAATAATCACCTGACAACCCCGAACACACCTTCTTTGTATGCAGAAGGTGGCAATCAGAGAAAACAATGTTGGAAAGCAACGTCGGGCCAATAGACCCGGACAACATTGTGGGCAAAATGCTGTTTAGTGCATCCAACTGGATAGAAGTAGTGGCATACATAGAGAATGTACGCCAAACTAAAATGAAACAGGAATATAGTCAAGGTCAAGCTTAGTGACCAGACCAAATAGGATCAGTTACAGAAATAGAAACCACTGAGGTTAATATAGGGCCTTCTGATCAGGAAGAATGCTAATACAGTGATACCCTGGTCAGATCTATAAAGAGCCAGAAAGGAGGAAGGGTTTAGTGGGTATTTGCCAGGAATCCCACAAACTAGGTCTACCAGGGCAGACATGATGGTGAGTAAATGCATTTCAACCTCACAAAACAAAACAAAAAAAGTATTCAGTTTATTTTTTTAGTATGAATTTTTATATTGTTTTTTAAAACAGTCATAAAATAACAAATAAATGTAAGTTAGTTACTATAGAAGTTACATATTACAAACTTTAGGAAGGATTTCCTCTACATGAAAAGCCTGGTTAGCTTTTAACTTTGAAGGTATTTGTGAAGCTGTACAGCAAATTAAACAAAAGTACATTTTTTTAAACTAAGTACAAAGTGTTTCAGTATTTTTTGTTTTCAATTCAATATTGTAAATTTCGTTCACATTATCAGACAGTCAAGTACAATATCCTATATATCCGATTGTTAATATCCTATATCAATTCGTAAGTAAAATCAATAAGCTTATGTTGAACCATTGAGACAGAGGAGTCATTTTTATGATAAAACATTGATTTAAATAGTTTTATCTACCTAAACATTCTTAATTAATATTTTCAAGCTGAATTTATTTAATCCAAAATGTTGGTGTTCTGGACAAGGTCCTGCCCCATCATGGTCAGAAAAGCCAGAATCTAATATTTTGGTTTCTATCTAGGTGATGATTGAGATTATAAGGAATCAAGCTGGTGCACTTGGTCAGTTACCTTAAGTAGTTTACTCCCAACACTACTAGTTTTACTGACAGGTTTAACCCTTTTAAGACCTTTTAAGACCTTTTAAACTCTTTTAAGAGTCTATATATCTGCTGTCTGAGTAGTAACTAAAAAAGACCACGGGCTGATATATCGACTGGGAATTTCAAACCATTGTATTTCTCTCAAAACTCTACAGATCACTTTATAATTACTACTACAAGAAGGCCTAGTTTTAGTATAACAAAATGTTTCTTCTTTCACACATATACTGCTATGAACAAGAACGATATTTAGATGCTGTAAGCATCCTAACAACAGTTTACGCTTGTTTATGTTTCTGTTGTTCAAGTTGTCAGTTCTGTCATGTAATTCGGTGATTATGTGTATATTTTCTTTACGCATTTTGTAATTATTTATTACAAGAGTATATCTTTCAACTTAATATTATTTCTCCTAAATTCATATTTTTTTTTAAATTTCGTTATTCAATGCAAGTTAGTTTTCTGGGTACTAGAAAACGATCAAAGACTGTATGGACCCAATGTGATGTGTACATGGGAACCGGATCTCAAAACACACTTGCTGGAGTTTCATTTCACATATATTATGGGATAGGCTTGCTTATAGATTTTATAAAATAATACTGATAGACATATAGTCTGTAAATGGGGTTATGGTGTAAGAATTGAATAGCTAAATTCAGACATATAATAATGGTAGCGAATATAGATTAAAATTTTAAAAAGTAAGGTTTTCATAAATGTAGACAGTTTGAAATCACGACATATATTGAGAACTTAGTGATTAATGTAAACATGTTTCAAAATCACAGGATATTTAAAATTTTATATGTTTGGATACCTGAAAAATCCAAAAAATTGATGACAGCAAGTAGGAAATATTTACTCTGTGCATACAAATTTGGGGAAATTAACACCAAAAGCTCCCCGCTTGTATTTAGAGTGACAGGAGTGCACCGGCACACTCACTCCAAGTCTAATTGAAACTTCTCTAGTGTCGATACGCGTTTGTATAATGGTTTGATTTTATCGTCAGTGCTTCAGAAGAGTTTGGAGAACTTTGTGCGTGAGTCCCAAGTTAACTTTTGATGCTTCAACTAAAACAATGCTTCAGGGAGTTTTATGAACAGATTTGATTTTGTTTAACTTTTATATATTTTTTTTTTTTTAGTTTGAACCACTTTACGCTGCAAAATATCCCGTAAAAACAACGATCATAAAAATTAACTAAGCTTTCTGAACTAACACAAGAATAAACGATAACTGTCCTATTAGAGTGAATAAACCAACTCGAGGTGGGAATAGACTATTGTAAATATGAGTCATTAACAAAATACTTGGATGCCCGGAAACCTAATGTGTCATCATAAGATTGTAGTAAACAAGTGTCAGCAGTCGGCTATAAATAGTCTCGGACATGACATATGCATTATCTATGTCTGCGTCTACATTATCGATCTCTATGGCTTTGTGAAACACATGACATAAACAGAAACAAACATTCCGAGTTAAAAATTGAATGTTAATTTTATTATGTACTATATTTTAGTAGTAGGTACTTTAGATTTTTATGTAAATTATCTTTTTTCTGTCTCTTTTATTGTGTTTTATTATTTGTCATATAGTATTTTATCATTTGTATTTCTATTTGTTTGTGACCCAATAAATAAAACAATATTTTAACGTCTAATACACTGTTTTGATGTCCTCAATATACCTGTATACCTTAGAAATAAAATATTTGAGATGAAAACAACGGGCACGATAATTAGATGCTACGACAAACAATGCAACCCACATAGCATCCCACTGCTGTCAGAGGTGGAAGTTAACGAAAAAATATACAGTAGTTTGATGAGATCACCAATATCGCCGCCGTACTGAATGTGTTAATGAAGTATATCATAAATATTTATATATCTATATCATTGTGGAATAAATAACACACAAAAACAGATTTATATCTGTATTTGTATGAAATCTACACAACACTTAAAGAAGTAATACAAAAACCAGAAAAATGTCATGGTCTTTCTCATGTGAAATTTAATAAAAATGGATGGTCTTAAAAGGGTTAAATGTAACACTTTCATAAAAAATATGCACATAAAACATGTGTTTTAATGAAAATTATTTTAATAATACTTACATTGAAAAAATGTTTGAAACTAAAATACATAAAAATAGAGAAAACAAAATTACAATGCATAATGGTAAAAATTAAAAGTTTTTTAAAAATCTCACTACACATTAGTTTATTAAAACACACTAGTTTACCAAAACCAACAGACTAGTTTCGACGGTGATGTCGCCTTCATCAGTGGTTGGCTACTACTACAGATGAAGGCAACATCGTTGTCGAAAGTAGTCTGTGATAATAAACTTGTGTATTTGATTTAATAAACTAATGTGTAGTGAGATTTAGAGTAGACTCTTTTCATTTTTAGCTAGAAAATATGAATTGTTCTCATTAGCTAAGCTCTAATTAACTTTAAATTATAATTATTGGAATATAGAATCAGTAAAATTAAAAAGAAAATATTATACATTTATATGGCCATGACAAGGTCAACTTTAAACTTCATTGAAGATCACATCTGCTGTGATAATCAATAAACTTGCCACAATTAAACAGTATATTCTTGATTGTAGTGGTAGTTCAACACAATTGATGGTAGTTTGTCTTGGTCATCAAACACACAAGATTAATATGAGTGTTGACAACAAACAATAATAGATAACAAAAGAGAGGTCATTGTTTGATAACTAACAAACAAAGATACATAAACCGCTTACTCTCTATAACTTGAACAAATTGAAAAATATCAAGATTGGATGACACCCATAACATCCCTCCTCTTGTTATAACCATATGATTGCAATCCCTCATTCTAATGAGGGTCTACAGAAAAGTATTTAACTTTACTTAGAAAATCAAATGGTAGGCATGTAGCACAAATAGCACCATATTGCCTTGTGACAACAAATAAGTGGCTGCTTCATCTGCCTTGTGTTTTCAGTTACTCTGCAATGATCAGGTAGTTGGAGAAATTTTATTCTGTAATTGAATGAAGCCTTGGATCTCTAACTTTTACTACTGATAAATATTTTACTGAAATTTAAGTTTCTTAATATAACACATAAAGACCAGTCAAAATAAACAAGGATTGAATTTCTTGTACTGATCTATATTATTATAAAATGTGGACACTATAATGCCCTATTATTTAAAGAACAGTTGAAATTTCTTATCAAGATTATTAAATTATAGAGGTATGCCAAAGTGTAAATATCTTTGAAAAAATAAAATTAGATAACCTTTTTTAGTAATAATGGAAACTATCAGGTAGCTCCTTACGTTCTCAATGATATCATACCCATGAGTGGTTAAGTATCTATGTTACTTTTATTTATTACTATAAGTGTTTTCCTTTTAAATGGAATAAACTGTCTTTTTCTCTTCCTTCTTCTTTACTTGTGTATTCTTTCATTTCCTAATGATTACATTAAGAATTGTTTTATGAATTTAACAATCCAAAATCAATGAATAACAAATTTTAAAGAAAACTGTTTCTAGGTTAAATAATTTCACTTGCCTGCAGTAGTCTCTAAATATGTAACCCGTTCGCTTAGTTCTCCAACTTCTGCTTTCAATTCATTAAGTCTGTCAACAATTAAATCTGTCAACAAAATTGTTCTGAATGAAGATAATATGGGCTGTTGTTAAGGTACAGCCTATTTATTATTGTGAAAATTTTTTGCTACACAATTGAACTTAATACTATATATTCAAAATAAAGTATGAAACTATAAAAAAAACATTTTTTTTCTGCAATTTTTATTATTCCAAATTACTTATATATCATTATTTTTATAATTAAATAGTTCGTAACTAAGTGAATAGGCAAGAGATTACTCGCTGAAGCGTTTTAAAACAATCATTAATTTTATGAAGCTAAACCTATACTGGCGGCATTAGGCAAGGTATAAAGGTTGTTGGTATAAGATCTATGAGTGTAGTGGGGGTAGGTTAAGTCGGTTGTTTAGTTTGTCTTCTAAGTGTGTAGTCATTTAGTGTTTATATATTTCATATGTTCTATAGTTGCATATTGTAGTTTTTTGCTTTGGTTTAATACGTGGAGAATATTTACATTAGTATGTACGTCCATGTTTGTATGTATATGTGTGTTGCATATTTTGTAAATGTGTTGCATAACTGGATTTTGGGTTTAGGTTGTTTATTTCGTTGATGTAATCATTGAAGCGTGTTTTGGAGACCGATTTGACTGATATAATAGCTGGGACACTCGTTACATATTATTTTGTATATACCGGATAAATTGTATTTGGCTATTTGTTGTAGAAGGGGTTGTATGTGTTGTCTTAAAGTCCAAATAACATACAAAATAACAAACACTTTAAACAAAGCATACAACGTTTTCAACAACAAACAGACAAATACAATCTATCAGGAATATAGAAAATAACATGTAACGAGTGCCCCAGCTATTATATCGGCCAAACCAGTAGACCATTCAACACATGCTTTAATGAATACATCAACGAAATAAACTAACTAAACTCAAACACCAGATACGCAACACACACACGGACATACATACTAATTTAAAAATTCTCCAACTATTAAGCCAAAGCAAAAAACTAACCACTATAGAAAAATATGAATTATATAAACACTATGTAAGAGATAAAGAAAATATATTAAATGGCCACACATACTTTGAACCCAACGCCCTTTTTCATTACATACTAAACAACCAGCTTAATCTATCCCCACTACACTCATACATCTTATACTGACAAGCTTTATAGCTTCCGTGATGCCGCCAGTAGAGGCTCAGCTTTGTATAAGTAATGATTGTTTCGAAGCGCCTCAGCAAGTAAGCCCTTAAGTATTCACTTAGTTACCAATTATTTAACTATATTTTAATCAGTGAATTCAAGACGATTAAAACAAGCAACTTCATTCTTTTTGTTGTTCTTAATAAGCTTAAGCTTAAGAACTTAATAAGTTCTTAATAACATAAGCCATGAGCAGAAATGAAAATGAAAATACCATTAGCAAAAACAAATTTTCATGTTAGGAAACTAATTACTAATTATAACTAAACAGCCTCTGATCCGCTTAAAAATTTTAAAAACATATAAATATTAGTTTTCTTAGCCTAGTATTTTTCACTTAATTTCAACTTATCTAATTATTAATCAATAATTATGTAAAAAATGTATTTAAGCGTGCGCGCACGCACACACACACACACACACCAGCACACTATCTCTCATATATATATTATAACGATATGTTAACAGGGACTCTAAAGAGTACTATAAATTAAGTGTGTAAAATTAAGACTACAATGTACAAGGCCAAGCTGTCTACAAGGCCAATGTTCCTAAAAAAAGGTTGTCAGTTTCAAGACTCAAGGGCGCTCAAAAAACTAAAGAAAAAACCTGGTACTGTTAAGTGAAAGCTAGTTGCAAAGACGTTAAAATTCATAATATACGTTAAAAAGTTGAAATTAAGAAATGTAATTGGTCTAAACTAGGGGAGAAGGGATAAGAGGTTCAGAAAATTAGTTGGGAAAACATCGAAACGGCAGGTCATCCAGGAACGTTCGATAGGAGTAGACGTCGGTCAAGTTACCTCTAGTTCGTGCAATTATATTAATAAAATAGTCGAAAACAGTGAACATCAATTAGATCGTCGTAAGCAATTATACTAAGTAAATTGTCGAAGATAGTGATTGTGATTATAGTGCAAGAAAGGAACTTACACACATTAATTTTATTTATTACTCCATAAAAGAAATATTCATAAATCAGAACTATAACTAATATTAATCTCTAAATTCTCCAATTGCAACCTGAACCTTATACAGCGACCCTGAGATCAAACAAATTTATATAAATTAAGTTGAGTGTAAAAAGAAAAGAAAGTTAAGAGTCTCTTGTAGATTAATATTTGAGCAAGCCAAATTTCAATTAAATTCAGAAATTAAAATTTTAATAATATTGTAATTTTGATAAGCTTAATTAAATTATTTTAACCTGTAACTTGTGTTATTTCAATGTAACCTAGAAATCCATATTCTAAATAATCATATCACTCTTGTCAGAGATAAGTGGCGTCCAAAAACCGAGTTCTATTAATTAAAATATTGTTTGAATAATTAATCTTGTTACATTGAAAGAAAGCAACCTAAAAAGAGCTTATATTTGGCGCGCAAAGCATAGCTAAGTAGTGGTTATTATATATATATATATATTAGTTTCCTTAGCCTAGTATTTTTCACTTAATTTCAACTTATCTAATTATTAATCAATAATTACATTCAAAATGTATTCAAGCAAACACACACACACACATACACCAGCACACTATCTCTCATATATATATATATATATATATATATATATATATATATATATATATATATATATATATATATATATATATATATATATATATATATATATATATATATATATATATATATATATATAGGTAGAAGTAAGAATATAAACCATTAACTAAATGATTTGTAATATCAGGTCAGGAAATAAAAATTAAATGAATAATAATTTAATAGGTAAATATTAGAAAATGTGTTTTTGTTATTATAAATATAGACATCATGTGTTTACAGGAACTTCCGTAGATTTGTAATTAGAAATTTAAAACATATATATATCTTGATATTTTCCATTGCACTGACTTTATGAAGTTGATATATTACTATTGTAAATACTTTTATCCACCACTAAGTGCAATAATTATACCTTGTGTCGAATCACTGTGATTCGACAATGGTAAAGTGACCGAAAGGTGCCTCATCACACAAGGTAAAAGTGTTATTGCACTTAGTGGTGGATAAAAGATTTACAATAGTAATATATCAACTTCATATATATATATATATATATATATATATATATATATATATATATCTTTTAAATTTCAAATTACAAATCTACAGAAGTTCCTGTAAACACATAATGTGTATATTTATAATAACAAAAACACATTTTCTCATATTTACCTACTAAATTATTATTCATTTAATTTTTATTTCCTGACCTGATATTACAAATTATTTAATTATTTAGTTAATGGTTTATATTCTTCCTTCTACCTATTAAGAAAATCCATATCTGCTCTACAAACTACACTTTCACACAGAAATAATTATAAATTTTACTGTATTTTCAATTATATAAAAACTTTGTATCTACAATGAATAATTTATTAAATTTAAATTGTTTATTTTAAACCTATTCATAACTTTAATATTTCAACATTATGAAATTTGAAGCTCATCAATAAAATAGTTATTATTCAAATAACTTTATTAATTGTATTTGTTATCTCTTAATTAAAAGCGTTTTGATTCCAACAAAATAAATCTTGCAGTTTTTGAGCTTTACATCTTGGGGTTTTTTAAAATTGTCTTTTTTTATATCATTTCACAAAAAAACTGTCACTTTATATGTCTGCTGAAAAATATCAGTAAGTAGTAGTTTTATCCCAAGTGATATGAATAAAAAAAATAAAATAAATATTATTGTTTTCTCTTGGACTACTATTGCTAGACATTTCTTTAGAGATAACTCTTAAAATAATATGTTTAACATTAAAACATAAATTATTCAATTTATCTTAGAGCATTTCATGTTTTAACAAATTATGTATTTCGGACTTACTTATTTCATTTGTATTATAAAATTTATATTTCATTTATTAACTATTGAACAAAATTATTTTCGAAATCATTATTTTCTCTTCAATATATGTAAATGGATTACAACTTATTAAAACTTAATATATATATATATATATATATATATATATATATATATAAATATATATATATATATATATATATATATATATATATATATATATTCTTGATATTTAACGTTATCCATTGTTTTTCCGTTGCACTGACTTTATGAAGTTAATATATTACTATTGTGAGTAATTTTATCCACCATTAAGTGCAATAATTTTACCTTGAGTGATTCGACAATGGTCAATTGACCGAAAGGTGCCTCATCACTCAAGGTAAAATTATTGCACTTAATGGTGGATAAAATTACTCACAATAGTAATATATTAACTTCATATATATATATATATATATATTATCTTTATGATTGAATTTAGTCTTCTATTAATAGCAATATATTATTTATTTATTATTTTATATCAATAGTTGCATATATTCCTATGAAAACAGGTTTAGTTACTTGACACTAAATTTCACAAATAAATTGTCTTTATATTTCGTACTTAATCTGTATTTCTTAGCATTATATATTTTCTTATTAGTTTCACATTATTTTAACAAAATATTTCCTATTGACCGAGTCAAGCCATTTAAAATCAAATTTTCCGAATGTTTATATTTATTAATCTTAATTAAATATATACGTTGATTCCATCTTCGCGTGAGCTACTAGTAATCACTAAACACTTTTAAATGTTTTAAACTTGCCTATAGTAGCACTTACTTTGCTTGTTGAGGACGGCCGTTTCGGGAGATGTGTCTCTTTGTCAACTCAGACCGTAACTTGACAAAGAGACACATCTCCCGAAACGGCCGTCCTCAACAAGCAAAGTAAATGCTACTATAGGCAAGTTTAAAACATTTAAAAGTGTTTAGTAAATATATATATATGTGTGTGTGTGTGTGTATGTGTGTGTATTGTAGAATACATAAATTATGACTTTTTTTACTCATGGTAACTGAACAGTTTACACTGAGCCATTTTGACGTTCTCACTTTTAACTCCTTTAGGCTTTTTGGTGATCTACTTTCTTGTCCAAGGTAGACATTGTCGAGGTTCCTACCCAGCCTCCCAAGGGCTGGATGCAGAGTACGCAGGAGTTGGTCATGAAACCAACCTCAGTGCCAGCTCAAGTGGGCCTACCCAACTTTTTTATATTTATTTTTGTTAAAATTCTTCCTAATTCTCAATAATTTAAAAAGATAAATGTTATATATCTAAGATTAAAAGAAATGCTCATAATATTATAGCAAAATTTAGAACGGACCCAGCAACAATAAAATAGCAAATTATCGCCCTTTTTTTAGCTTATTATATCTATTTGTCCTGAGAGTAAAAAGGTCCTCAAACAAACCATTTAAATTTTAAACATTTCTAAGAGAGGGCGCTAGATACACCCCTCCCTCAGTAGTCACGAGTACACTAAACTGTGCCTGCCAAAAAAATTAATCCTGAAACTGCCCCCGGCCACCCCTAATTATGGAAATTCTTTATCAAAGGGAGTCTTGTTACTTGATAAAGTTTCCTCCAGCAGTAATTCTTATTTTTGGTTTGCCCATAATGGTAGTTAATTTCCTTTCACTTCATATTTAAACTATTTTGGTGGTTTACAGTTAAATATCTCAACATATTGGTTAAACTTGATACATTTTAATATAGCACAAACATTAAGTCCCTTCACATGATAGCGTAGCAGGTAAATTTAGACTGTGATCTATTTTTTAAAATATTTTAATTAATTTAATGCTTGACTATGTTAACCATCGAGCTCACAGCCTTTCCTGCATTCGAGTCCTTTTCTATATTGTTCAAAAAACAAATTTGTTTCCCTTCTTATTCGTATTTAACTTTGTGTTAGCTCCTTATTGGCCAGTTATAGTGCTAAGTCCAAAACTATTTCTTCTAGATTAAACACTGTGCGACTTTGACACATTATAATTCTTAAAATCTCTATAACGTTTCTTCCTGTAGAAATATTGGTTCGGGAAAATTTTAAGACAGTATGCATTTGTTTGCATCTTTAAAAATGTTGTTCATTCTTTTACGATAATTTTAGGATTTTATTCATTTTGGTTCAGCACTATATTGATGTTAATCACTTTCTTGTCAATTATTTTCCTACTAAAGTTAATTTTTATTATTTTAGATAATTTCAAATTTAATAACTCAAATTAATTGGTTCTAAGTGGCTTGGCCTTTACATGTTTCTCTTTCACTCCTACATGAAACTTATTTACTCCTAATTCTCTTATATGTGTATTTGTTAAGAAATATTCATTTAAAAATTTATTTTAATATAAATTTAACATGTTTAAAGGGCTGTAATAATTTTTACATTTAAAATTATCTCAATCAGCGGATTAAGTAGTTGTAAAGGGTTTAATGTATTTTTTTTATAAGTGTGTCTCCTTATTGTTGGCTTTCTGTGTGTTTTGAAGGTGTTTTTTTTTTATTAGACCTTTCAGTTATTGTGAGGTTAAGGAAATTTAACACGTTCAGCATGGCTAGCGTACCGACACGCTCTGGGTTCCCTTACGAGGCACTGAGAGCGTGCCGGTGTGCTCCCCGCTTCCCTTCTGAGAGACGGGAGCGCACCGGCACGCTCACTCCCAGTCGATACGTGTTTGTACAAAGGTTTGATTTTTACGTCAGTGCTTCAGAAGAGTTTGGAGAACATTGTGCCTGAGCCGTTTTTAAATCCGACCATCCCAAGTTAACTTTTGATGCTTCAAATGAAACAATGCTTCAGGGAGTTTTATGAACAGATTTAATTTGGTTTTAACTTTTATATTTTAATGTCTTTTTTAGTTTGAACCACTTAACGCTGCAAAATATCCGGTAAAAACAACTATCATAAAAATATACTTAGCTTTCTGAACTAACGCAAGAATAAACGACAACTGTTCTATTAGAGTGAATGAACCAACTCGAGGAGGGAACAGACTATTGTAAATATGAGTCATTGAACGCCCAGAAACCTAATCTGTCATCATAAGATTGTAGTAAACAAATGTCAGCTAATCTCGGCTATAAATAGTCTCGTACGTGACATATGCATTATCTATGTCTCTGTTACATTATCGATCTCTATCGCTTTGTGAAACACATGATATAAACAGAAATAAACATTCCGAGTTAAAAATTGAGTGTTAATTTTAGTATGTACTATATTTTAGTTGTAGGTACTTTAGATTTTTATGTAAATTATCTTTTTTTCTATCTCTTTTATTGTGTTTTATTATTTGTCATACAGTATTTTATCATTTGTATTTCTTTTTTTTTATTGTGACCCAATAAAAAAAAAACAATATTTTAAAATCTAATACACTATTTTGATGTCCTCAATAAACCTGTATATGTTAGAAATAAAATTATTGAGATGAAACAACGGGCTCGATAATTTGATGCTACGACAAACTATGCAACCCGCATAGCATTCCACTGCCGCCAGAGTTGGAAGTTAACGAAAAAACATACAGTAGTCTGATGAGATCACCAATATCGCCGCCATGCTGAATGTGTTAATGATTGGTCTAATTCAAGTGTTGTAATGAAGGTTTTTCTTGTACTTAGAGTGAATTTTATTAATCTGAAACAAGAATTGTTTACTGGCAATGCCCCGCATATAATGAAATTATTTTGTTAATGCAACATTAAATAAATATTTTTTTTGTTTTTTAAAGGAATAAGTATTTTATGATATTTTGAGGGAATATTTCACTAAGGCTGCTGATTGGGCATCCCATGGATAATGGCCACATTAGGAGTAGAGTTTGGAGTGGACAGTGTACTCTCTAATGCCTTTAAGGATTTCATCATTTTAGTGATAAAGGTTCTTTGTACAAAGCTCTAAATAAGTTGAGACTCAGAGGATGTGTTAGGTTTCAGTTGGGACCATATTTGAAGAGTCCAGTGCAAATATGATGGTTGTTAACAAAATTTTTTTTAGTTAATGACAGTCATGCTTTGCTCCTTATGATTTAGAAAATCATATGCAAATCGACCGAACGTTTCAGAAGATGTGCCTTTTCAAAACCAGACCCGTAAGAGAGCTTCTATTCAAGTTCAAACATTGTATTTACAAAAATGAATGTTAATAACAGTTATATTTTTATTTAATAGAATGGTATTACATTTGAGTTTGACTTATTTAGTCCTGGAACATAGTTATTTGACAGCCATCATTTATGAAATTTGTTAACATCGTTTTTGCACATGACAACATATATCTAAGGAAGTTTTTATTCTTTTACAATAATCCCTGTAATAAGAAAATATTAGGTTAAGGACATATATACAATTTTATATTAACAAGGGTGTTTGTAACTGAAAGTTTTTTTTGAAAATTGTTTAGTCTTTATTAAAAACATTTTCCTGAAAAATGTGATTTTTCAATCATTCATGCAGTTTTATTGTATAAACACTAAAATATATATTACTGAATTATTACACTAAAATAAAATACATATTCATTGCCATATATTACTAATGCTTAGTCACTAGGTAAATTTATCTTTTACTGACTAACCACTTGAAACACTGACATATTTTATATGCTTTTATTCGCCTCATTGTAAAAACATTACTGACTTTATTCGGTACATGATTTTTTTTCCTAATTTTAGTACTTTTACTAAAACCAGAACTTTTATATAGTTTTGTATAGTCGTAACTTTTTATAGTTACAAGTAATGAAATAAATATTTGTCCATTGATTATTTTCCGTCATCTTACATTATAGGTTACAAATATTTAGGTTAACATTAATATAAACATTATTTCTCCTTTAAATATAAAGGTTAAATTATAAACATGAAATACATAAATACGCACTTAAGTAGTACTCACTTTGATTTCAAATAAGGATGACTATTTTGAGAGACGTAGTTAACTCCCAAAATAAATATATGTAGTCAACTTTATCCACTATTTTTTGTAAGATGTGATTAATGCTAACAAACAAAAACACCCAATCAAACTTCGCCGAACATGATTAATCTCTTACCCATAAACTATGACTACACAAACATGACATCCAAAATACAAATTCTTCATAAACAAAACAAAAATAGCCAACGATACATAACCAAACAATACGAAACATACAAGCATTTCAAACTTACATAGACTTGCATAAACTTACATATGTTGCATAGACTTGTCATCTACAGTTTGACCAGATTCTGTAGGTGCAGCTCCCTGAACAATAAAAACATTATGAATTTAAATTTTGCATAACTCTTTAAACTACAAGTACAAAATCTAGTTGTAGTTTTCAACTATTTATACAATTTAAACTATAAAAATGTATATTAACGTATTCATGACAATAGTTTTTTTTTTCATTACCATTGATATTTACAAAAATATTTAGTACATCTATAGAATAAAACAATAGAAAAACAATGTATGAATAAACTAAGCATGTTAGTTTAGCTATAAAGACTCCCCAAATATATTTTAATGCATAAACTGTTTCAAGCATATATATGAAGAGAGTATGTATAATATGAATAGAAAGAATAATAAATATGTAAAAACTCAGACCTTGCTCTTACTGTGTTACAAATTTTATCTCCTTTGGATACACTTTAGTAAATTTAATATAAATTTTGTCTATAAATTTATCAGAGTATAACAATTATAGAGTATAAATTTACCAGAGAGTTAAAAATTGTTAAATTATGGAAAACATAATTGTTAGGAGAATTTTTTAATGACATTTAGTTCAAAATATTTCAAAATTTTATTAAACAAAAACTAATGTTCACTTCTTTGTAAGAAAGGAGAGACCAAATCCCAATAACTTGCTGCAACATTTGCTAGGAAATAAGCAGACCTGAAGAATACAATTGCTGCAGCACTTGAGTCCAAGAGAATATGCATTATGGATAAAGGCTCAACCTTGACTTATATACTTATGAGTTGAAGTTTGAGAGAATAACAAGATTAACTAATAATACGTCTGGCAAGTATTTGTCTTATTAACTGGGCAAGATTATTTTCAAAAAAATTAGAGTTGAATTTCACCAACGATGAATTTTATGCTGTCCAAGTTTTAAAGAACAATGCTCTCTAACTCAAAACGCCTAGAAGATGTTGTATAAAAGAATGTTTGCAAGAAACTACTGGACAGAAGTAAAAATGTCATTGCAAATTAACAAAAAAAAGTAGAATAAGCTGTAATAAATTGACTATGGGTTATGACAATCTGTTGCCGTGGAGAGTCCCTTTCTTCTTTTTATATCATCCTTTCCTGCAAGTCTAGAATAAAGTAATAATAGTTGATTTGCTTGTGTCCATCACATCAAGAGAAGCCTCAAAATTTAAAGAGCATTATTTGCATTTAATTCTTTTTCTTCTACTTTTTTTGGGTAGATTCTTTTGATAACTGTCTGCAAATTATTTGCTTGATTGTATATTTCTTATTGATTATTAGTTTAACTAACATTTAACAATTATAAAATTACTACTTTTGGTATCGCTTGGCAAAAAAAACACTACTTATTGACATTTTTCAGCAAACGGGTTTCAGACTAGGTCAGTGCATTGTTCAATCCTCTGAGTCACAGACAAGACTGTTGCTCAGGTGTGTTGTATTGGTGTGAGTCTATGAAGTATTATTGTTCATAAAGTAATTGGTAATTACATATTGTGAATCTGTTTTGTTGTTTAGAATGTGTTATGAATGGTTTTCGTGGTGTTTGTATATCTCACAGTTCTCTGTTGTTTTTAATTTGTTGCTCTTTTAGATGTAGTGAAAGATTTTTAGATAGTGTCTATGTTGGTGTATATGTGCAGTGTTTAATTCGGGTTGTCTATTTTTATGTCTTTTATGTGTTCCTTGTATCATGTGATAAAGTTTCTCCTTGTTTCACCTATGTAAAAGCAGTTGTTGCATGTGATATTGTATACTCCTTCCCTGGCGCTTTTGTCCTGGTGTGTTTTTGTATTATGTAAGTGTTTTTTTTTTTTTTGTGTTGGATGTTTTAAATGCTACTTTGAATTACGTTTACGAAATAAGGAAACTATTTTTTCTGATGTGTTGCTGTGATATGTAACGTTATGTTTTTTTTTTGTATTATTGTTGTTTTTTGTTGTGATATGTGTGAGTTGTTTTCTGTGCATTATGTTGTTTATCAGGGTATGTTTGTATCCATTTCTATAGGCTATGTATTTTATTATGTTAGGTACAGTTATTTTGTCTTCATTGTTCATGGGTATGTTGATTATTCTGTGTATCATGGAGTGGAATGCAGTATGTTTGTGTTATATGGGGTGATTGGAAGTGTTGTGTATAACTCTGTCAGCGGTGGTGGGCTTTCTGTATTTTTTTTTAATCTCTGTTTTATGTTATGTTTTGCTATCCTGAGATCTAGGAAGTTGATTTTATTATATCTCCAGTGTGAAGTTATATTATTGTGTAATTTGTTTATGTATTTATGGAAGGTGTTTATCCGTCTAATATTGCCTTTGTATATGATTAAGATGCCATCTACGTATCTGTACCAGTATATTATTTTATGTGCATATTTGTTGTAAATGATATATTTTTGTTTGAGGTTGTGTATGAATATTTCTGTCAATATGCTTCAAATGGTTGATCCCATTGGTAGGCCTTTGTTTTAGGTGTAGTATTTGTAGTTGTATGTGAAGTTATTCTGAGCTATGATTGTTTCTGTTAGTGTTCTTATTTCTTTGGTTATGTTGTCTGGTGTTTGTTCTCTACTAACATTTGTTCAAGAATGATAATTGTTTCTTTAGTTGGTATGTTGGTATATAAATTGGTTTTGTCAAATGAAGCTAGTGTGGATTTATATCGTATGTGTTTTTTAAAATTTGTTTTATGGGGTCTATATTTTTTTTTTTTAGACTGGTGGCTGTGAAATTTGATATTATTTCTTATTATTTTGTGGATGTGTTTTGCCGTTACACAAAATTCTGATGTGTTATTTTAAAGTAGTTGTTAATTATGTGCTCAAATATAGTATTATTAGTGAGTTTGTTTAGTCATTTAGAAGGTATTGTAGATGGTTTTGAAGTGTTTGTATATCTCATAGTTTTCTGTTGCGTTTAGTATGTTGCTTTTTTTGTAGTAGTGAAGGACTTTTAATATAGTGTCTATATTGGTGTATGTGTGTAGTGTGTTCTGCATGTGAATGACAAAAGTTTTATTTTGGCTGTGTGTTTTTATGTCTTTTACGTGTTCCTTGTATCGTGTGCTGAAGTTTCTCCTTGTTTGATCTATATAGAAGCTGGGGCAGTTGTTACATGTGATGTTGTATACTCCTGCCCTGTCATGTATGTTCTGGAGTGTTTTTGTACTGTGTTGCTAGACCCGTATTGAACAATTTACTGATCTACTTCAAATAGTGATCAGTAAGTTGTGGTTTTTTGCTAATGATACCAATAGTAGTTTCTGTACGGATGAACAATTGTGGCAAAACAAAGTTCTGATTTTTTAGTCTGAATGCAAGTATTTTCTTTAGGATTCATTGAAAAGCAATATTTTTCCTAGAACTGATTAATTGATGGAGATTTGGGTTTTTATTATTGAGGCATATGTTGAAGTAACTGAGAATGTGTGATGTCGAGGTGTCACCAACATTGGCCTTTTAATTATAAATAATTGGTCAGCCTTTGGACTGTTGAATACCAATAGCTCTCTTCTAGCTTTTGGGTATTATGGAGGATGTTTTCACTCAGTCAAATTGTTTATATCGATGGTGCTTGGCAAGAGGTTGTAACACACATTTTGAAAACTTTACAAGAAAAGGGGAAAACAGTTTTTAGGGTTCCTTTTTCGATCCTTTCTAGCACACTTTTAGTAGTTTATTTATTATTTTTGTTATGAAAGAATTGTTATTTAATTAATTATTCACCAACATTTAAGAACAAATTAGTATAAAATAACAAAAAACACTTGTAAATTGTTACACTTGCCTATAGCAGCACTTACTTTATATTATTGAGTAAAGGCTGCAACGGCCTGAGTTGACAATGGGACACATCTCCCGAAACGGCTGTCCTCAACAATATGAAATAAGTACTGCTATAGGCAAGTGTAACAATTTACAAGTGTTTTTAGTTTAAAAAAGTATCTCACATGAAGATGGAATCAACAAATATAAAATAAACTAAACCCATTTGTGGGTTATCCCTTTTTGGCAAAGTGTAATAGCGCTTAGGCAAGGGGATGTAATCCACAATTTGGAGGTTTTATCCCACAAGTTCTAAGGGTTACAACCTTTTGCCTACATTGTTGTCAAAACTTATAATTACCAAATAGTTCTATACCATAAACTGAGAGACGTACTCTGACTAATGCACCAGTTTTGGTTACGACAAACTTTATTTTGTTTTCTTGATGGCTTTACAGTAAATTGTAGCATATATCCGGTTGCCAAAATGTGTAATATGCCCAACTTAACAATAAACAGCTACTACCTCAATTTGGAAAAAATGAGGATTACAACCTAATGCAAAAATACCATCAATAATTAAAGGCCTTTAAATGTTATTTGGCTCTTAAAAGAAATAGGGAAGTTTTGGGCAGGGCAACTGATCCTTCAGTTGAAGAAAGACAGGCTTTTGGGGGAAATAGACAAACATCACATAACAAAAAAACAAGATATTTTCAAATGATCTCACAGATTTTATATTTAACAGCCTCTTTCTTAACTAAGTAAAGAACCCACCAATCCTAGGCCCACCACAGCCATAAATCGCAAGCTTCCAAATTTATCAGTAGCAGGTAGCCTTGTAAATGAAACGACAGTTTCGAAACCAGTCAGCATAGTAAGTTCCTCAAGTATTGTCACATAGTTTTAAAACAACTAAAAATTTTGTGAATATTATCAGAGAAATGAAGATGATTACACTGACTTAAATTAGAGTTCTGTTGAAGAAGTTATAGGGGGACATGTTTACAACATAGCCACATGTTGAGTAGGAAATAACCTATAAGGTTATAGTAAACATGTTCTATTGACTTTTTTTACATTGCAAATCAAATAAATATTATATAGTAAATCAAATAGTTGGATAATGTTTATATACTTTGATAAACCAAAGCCTTAAATATGTGAAGTCATGAAGAAAACCGTTGCTAAAAGTTAAAACAAGTTACAAGCAAATTACCCAGTCAAGTAAAAAATAAACCCTTTTGTTGCTATACTGGTGAGAAAGGCAATATATAACACATTACAAAGATGTTGAACTGCGATGCTAATAGGGTGAAATTTAAACCCAACAGATTACAAGAATGGAAACAAAGAGAGAGGAAAAATTAAGTGAAAATGAAAATGAAGATGAGGCCAATACTCAGGTCCAGATGACACATAGAATGGCTTTGGAACATGTTGTAGGAGTGCTATACTATTTAGGAGTAAACTGGCGATGAACATTTGGCTAAAAATTTTATTTTAAATAAAATAGTCAAGAATTAAAAAAGTGTTTTCTCAGCACAAAACAGGAACAATCACTGATATTTCAAAAAAATTGTAGATATTCTTAATTTTTTTGTATACTGTTTCAATACTGTTTAATTTCGTGGATAAATTAACTTACTTTGGACTCATTGTAAGTACATATTTTCTTTATTGTTTTGATGTTTTTAGGTGAAATAAATACAAACCAACTACATTTAGTATTAATGAATGAATTCGATAGTTTACTTTATAGGGTTTGAACTGTCTAGAACAACACATTTGATAAAAACTGACAATAATAATCTATGAACAATGAATTTTAAGAAAACCTCTTTTTGTTTGCATTTTCTAGGTGTTTATATTAAAATATGTAACCTAGGTTTAACCATGTAAATTATGTATTTACTAACCTCAAAGCCTGGTACCTCTCCTTTGTGTTCAACTATCAAGTTAGACAACCCAGTTTTAAAAACGATTGTTTGTAAGATTGTATGAATTACATTGAAATTTACTGCTCCAACCTAAATAACATAGAGAATTGTTATAATATTTAAAACATGTTATAAATGTATTATATTGTTAATTACTATAGCAATATCAAAATTCGAATACAACTGGACCTAGGTCAGTTTCTCTCGCATACACGAACACTCACCCTTACGAGCACAGAGGATTAGGACAGATTCGAGACAGCTTGTATTTCCTCTCCATTAGCCATTTAGTGGTATTTTCTAACCGAACTCTAACTTTTTAAGTTGTAATTTTAACTAAACCGTTAATAAATATTGATTCTACATAAAGTTACAAAAAAAATGATACCAAACAACTCATGATTTATTTTAGTAGTTATTGGTCACTTTAAAATATTAAGTACAGTGTTTTCCGTTAGAGTTTTTACAGTGTTATTATTTCATGCTACCCCTCAAGGACAGTGACAATAAATTGCACATTATTTGGTATCAATTTTCTCGTAATAATGTGCAGAATTAATTTATGCTATTATACTAAACTTTCTGAGATGTGTTATCAAATTTTAAAAATTAGAATTTGATCAAGGAAGCACCACTAGGTAACTAATAAATAGAACACCAGAAGGAATGGCCCGTCCTAATCCTCTGCCTTGTGTGAGTGAGACTACCTGGCATTCAGGAGTACTCGCATTTTGATATTACTATAAACATTCTTCTAAGTTATTGATGTCAGACACATAACCTGGTTAAAAGCAACATGTTAGCTTCAGGCCCTTCCTCAAAAAGCTGTCTGACATGATCCATGTTTTAAGACCCATCCCACAGAAGATTTAAATTTTAAACCAAAGCTTTTTTGAACAAATGATAAAATGGACATAGGACATTAGATGATGACATAAGGACTTGAAGCATTGGTGTGTGCTGACAATAACATATTCAATTTACTAAACAAATTCAGAAAACATTTTGTTGTTTTTTCAATTGTAAAGTGCTCTGTAATAATATGTACTTCAATATTAGGTTTAATGTACACATGTGGAAACATTTGCTTCAAAATAAACACCATTCATTTTTTTGTAAGAGGAGCTTTTAATAATACAGAAAACAAACTTTATTACAATTATAAGAAAAAGATTATCATTTGAAAAACATGTGAAACTAAATACAGAAGAGTCCCGATAATTCGAGGTGAATGGGACCAAAACCCCCTTGAATTACCGAAAACTCGGAAAAAAGTTCCTGTGCATTAGAAAAAATAGGACTTCTAATGAACCCTAATATAGTAAAACTTCCCATATGCAGATCAATGTGGTGACAGCCTGGTCCGGATTTATTAATAGCAGGAATAAAGACCACTCAAGCTAATCATGAGTATCTTCATTGTTTGATTGATTTATTTGATTCAAGAGAGTTTATTTTCTCATATGTCAGCACAAAACTATATGTGCTTTCTAAGGGATATTTGTCAAAATTTACAAACTTACCTTCTGTCAAACATCTAAATATAACTGATAAGGACATTTAAACAAAACTGATGAAGTTTGGTAATATACCAATCTGTAGAACACTAGTGAACCGAATGATACAAAAGAATGAGGAGATTGATAAATACGTAGTGATATACTCAGTGATTTACTCAAAGAACTGTCACTGAATCATGAAAATGTATTTCGGAGCATAAACTGTATCTTAATTCAGGTAAGGTAAAACAAATTAAACAATCACTAAACACTTTTTAAATGTTTTAAGCTTGCCTATAGTAGCACTTACTTTGCTTGTTGAGGACGGTCGTTTCGGGAGATGTGTCCCTTTGTCAACTCAGACCGTAACTCCCGAGGAAATTAAACAATATTAAATTAATACGTTTGTTATAATTATTTAACAATCTAAAGGTATGGCTGTAGATAATGTAAGGTCTCTAGAAATTAGAAAATAAAAAAATTTAAATTATTAAAATCTCTTTATAAAATATATATTGGAAAATAAAAACTGCTGATGGTTGTTGTTTTCATTGCTGATGGTGCTCTTGAGAATATCAATATGTAACATTATTGAAAATCTTTGAGCTTACAGTTTTATAAATAAACTTGTTTTATCAAATGTTTGTACATTAATAAATGAATATTAAATGAGGAAACATCATCTATATATACCACAGATATATATATATATATATATATATATATATATATATATATATATATATATATATAATACTATTAATAATTAATTTTTGTAGTATAATGATCATTAAAAGGCTTTTTGTGAAGCCACATCAGGCCTTTAAAAATATTTAATGACCTCTCCCCGCTACCCTAATTGCAACCCCTCAAAACTGAGTTAGTAGGAGTTATCATACAAAAGGTATACAAGGTCTAGATAACCCCCTAACCTCGATATTAGTTAACTGCATTTACCTTATTTTCTGAAAGACTTTAAATTTTAGTCTAAACAAATTTTATCCTTGAACGTTTTAATAGAAAAACTAATATTTAATAAATTTTCTGTAACCATATGGATGAAGTTCTATAACTTAAACTTTATTTATGTTTTCTATAGCTGACCCATTTAATTACTAAAATCTTTTGATCTATTTCTTATCCTAATTGTAACCTGTTGAAGGGTAGCTTACAATTTATTTTATAACATTATCATGTAGTTTTAGGATTTACCCACCCCACACTACAATATAAATCTGAATTGTTTTTTTGCTATTTCTATTTTCTGACTGACAATTAAATATAAACTTCCACTTTTTAAGCTTAATTTTTTGTGCTAAATAAATTTTTTGTGCCTGATTTATGTCTTTTTGTCTGATTCCATTTATAAATATTACTTCTCTGAACCCTGTTATTTGGAAAATATCACCCTTTTTTACCCATAATTTTCAAATAAAACATTTAAAATTATAATAACCTTGTTATAATTAATTATCTTTGTTGTATCTCTATTGTCCTCAATTGAATAAATGGTTATTGACCTTTTCTTTAAACTGGATATACAATATAATAGCACCACAATTGCTCGAATTGGTTTATTCATAAAAATAGAGACAAAAGCATATTTTCCAAGCACTATACAGATGAAATTTGAGTTTATAGATATTGTTGTTCATGGCATTTGATGATACTTCTACATTAAAAGTTATTAATATTATGACTTGCACAAACTTATAATAAAAGTAAATATTATTTGATTATACCATCAACTTGAGTTACTAGTTTACACTTAAACGCTTTGGCATTTACTAATAAGCAACACTTACCTATAGTAGCACTTACTTTCTTTCTTTAATGATAATAATATTGCCACTATGCCCTATTGTCATTCCAGTCTGAATTGACAAAGAAACACTCCACAAACAACTGCCTTAATTAAGCAAAGAAAGTAAGTGTAAGCAAGTGTCACATATTAAAAAAACTGTGATTTTTTAAGAAATTGAGTTAAGGGCAGAAATAGGTGTGCACGTTTTATTGTCAGAGTGGCCCGATTGCAGTTATGCTATCGTTTAATAAATCGTAGAACTGAAACTTATTGGATTATATGTATCAATCTAATGTATTTTGCCGACCTTTACATTTATTGTCTAACATTAGGCCACTCTGGCTCTAATTGTTTCATATTTCCACAAGTGTTAAAGTAAACATTTTACTGTAATAGTGTCTTAGTCATGTCTGTGTCGCAGTTCAGTTTGTATACGACTGGTGCTTTTAGTTTATTTTTGTTGTTGGTGTTGTGCTGTATTTTGTATTGTAACTTGTTATTAGTTTTGTATACTATTTTGTATCCTATTTTTTGAAATTTGCGGGCTATTTTGTTTGTTGTTTTTTTTTATGTATGGTAATGTGATGCATTTGTTTTCCCTGTCTGTAGTGTTAATTTTAATGTCTTTTTGTATTTTGTACCATAGTTTGTCTATTATTGTGGTGTTGTACCCATTTGTGTATGGTAAATATTTAATTGTGTCCAGTTCTTTGTTTATGTTTTCTGTGGTCATTGGGACTTCTTTAAGTCTATGGAGCATGGATCTGAAGGCATAGTGTTTGTGTTGGATAGGGTGGTTTGAGGTGTTGGGGATAAGGGTGTCTGTCGTTATGGGTTTCCTGTAATTGTGTTTTTGTGTGTGGCTTTTTGCTTTTCGTTATGGTTAGATCTAGGAAGTTTAGGGATCGGTTGATATCAATTTCTGAAGTGAAGTGGAGTTTTGGGTGTATTTTATTAGTGTAGATGAGGAGTTTTTCGCATTGTCCGGAGTTGCCTTGTATAGTGTTATGATATCATTGACGTATCTGTTCCAGTAAATGATTTTGTATGCGTTTGTATTGTTTGTGAGTATCGTGGTGTTTTCTATGTGTTGTAGCAAAATTTTGCTTAGGACACCATTGATAGGACTTTCCTATCAGACTTAAAGAAGTTCCAATAACCACAGAAAACATAAACAAAGAACTACACACAATTAAATATTTACCATACACAAATGGATACAACACCACAATTATAGACAAACTATGGTACAAAATACAAAAAGACACTAAAATTAACACTACAGACAGGGAAAACAAATACATCACATTACTATACATAAACAAAACAACAAACAAAATAGCCCGCAAATTTAAAAAAATAGGATACAAAATAGCGTACAAAACTAATAACAAGTTACAATACAAAATACAACACCACACTAACAACATAGATAAACTACAAACACCAGGAGTATACAAACTGAACTGCGACGAATGTAACAAATTCTACATTGGACAAACAGCAGCTTTAAACAAAAAGTCGAGGAACGTAAACAGAACACCAATTCAACATTTTACAATCACATAAAAGAAACAGGACACAAATACACAGACATTTACCATAACCTAGAAATCCTACACATCAACAAAAAAGGACCACGTCTCAACACACTAGAACAATATGAAATTTACAGACACACAAAAACACAAAGTACAAACATATTCAACGAACAAACATAATACAAATCACATACTCTTTGTTACTATAAAAAACCTGTCATTAAAACCGTCACTGCTTCATCGGACATCTCCAAGCAGAAGACACTGACGAAGATCGGCACATAGCGATCGAAAAGGTTCTGTCTCAGTAAGTTTTAACAAATTTACAAAATTTAAAGTTCGGATTGTCATAAACTATTGTTTGAGTGATTAATAAGATTCACTGAATGTATTGGACTACAAAATTCAAGAATATTTTAGTTTGGTAAAGTTTGGTAAAAATATAACAATATTAGAGTATAGTTCAATATTACTTTTTCTTATAACAGAAATAGCAACCTAATTTAAATTAAAACTATATTGACAGTTAAAATAGAGTATTAGGAACTTCAATGTTTACAAAGTTATATTCCAACAGATAATATTTTAAATATTTTACAACCAACTACTTATCCTGTAATTACAGCTTAATTTTAAACAAAATTTACCTCTGGAGTACCAAGCGCTAAATCTACCATTTGTGAAAGTGCTACTTTCACACTCCCCATGTTTCAGCTGTGAAGAAAGATGTCTTGATATCTGCACAGTGAAATGTTATTAAGTTTATAATCTAAAATTTCTCTTTTAACTACATTTCATCAATTTAGAATTGTTTCTTAAGTTTATCATATCTCTGTCAGACGGTTGTCGGAAGTAAAGCTCTGTTAGTTAGTATTATTTTACCCTAAATAAATAAAGATCTAGGAAAAGAATATGTTTTACAAATAAAAATGTGTTTTAATCAGTTAAGAGATAAATAATAAATATTGTTTTGGATCAAAGCTAGAAAATTTAGAAGAAAATGTGTGGAGCTTTTATCATCTTTGTCTACTTCAAGACAAATTAGTGCACTAACTTTATCAGTTCACAATAATCAAAATGAAGTAACTTTTAGTTAATAAGTTCCAAAAAGTCACTTGGGACAATTCTACTACCTCAAGACAAAAGTTTAAACTATGTAAAGAAAATCAGGAATATTGTTATTTATAAGAGATTATTTTAATCTCTAGCAGACTAGAGATTATTTGGGAAGAACAAAACTTTAAGTTACCCTGTTGCTCAAAGGAGAAATACAATTCTACATAAATAAAATACTTGAACAATATCTTGAAAAGCTCAATGCTAATAAAAATACTGTTTATTGGGAAGGGTTATTAAAATGTCAAAAATATCTATTCTGTATAATCATAGTATGAAAAAAACATTTATGGAACATCATAAGATGATGAAAAAGCTATAGTGGTTGTTGATTATTTGGAAAACCTAGCCCATCCTAATGAGAGAAATGATCTCACAGATATGGGTTGAATTATTTTGTAAATATATCATTATAAAACATTACTTCTATGGAAAACATATTAAAAAAATTAAATGCAACAATTAAAAAAATCTGTAAACTCAGCAACAATTAAAAAAATCTGTAAACTCAGTCTTTGACCTTATTTAGTGGAAAGTCCTTTGGCTGTTATGGAGAGCCATAATAAACCAGACACATCAATTTAGTGTATCATTCAGGCACCTCTTGGTTGGTACCTATATAGTGGGAAATGAGAAAAGTCTTAATGGTTCTTAGACTGGCTTCTGATAGTCAGATATCACTATTATCTTTTATATCAAAGATGTACGAAAAACTAATAAGATGAAACTAACAGATTGAAAACAAAGATAGAATTATAAAATCTGTTACCCTCACAACAATTTGACTTTCGAGAAAGCCACTTTCAATAAATTAAATCTACAGGATTACAGATACTACAGAGAGAATGTTACAGGAAAAATGTTTGCTCAACACTATCTTCCTTGATATGGTACAGGCTTTTTATAAAGTGTGACACGAAGAACTTATTATCAAGATCAAATATGGACTTCCAAGAAGTTATCAATTCTTAAATCAAATATATCTGAGAATTTTTTCAGACTAAGTCAAGAAGATGATTATTAACCCTTAGCTGGAGTTTGGGGTCAAAATTGACCCCAACAATACTATTTCCTATATTAACTTTGAGGTGTAAGGCCCTGCAATCCTACCCATTCAAGTAATTTCATTATGTCGCTTTATGCGGTGGGTGACAGACATGTCACTCTAATATTCCTAAAAGAGAAGGTATGCACACACATGGGGTAAAAAATGGCACTGACTCTGAGAATGGTTGTATTATTGTTCAATCATTTTGACATGATTTTTCAGTAAATTATTAACATTATGACTGGTTTTTTGGACAACGACCATATTCCACAACTGCTAGAAGATTAAAGGGATGGATCAGATCCAGAATCTGTCCGTGATACCGAAATGCCTGCCTGTGAAAATGAAGACATCAGTGACTGTGAGGAAGCGGAAAAACTCACCTGTTCTGAGGCCAATGAACTGGAGGTAGACAAAGATACCGACTCCTGGAGTTCAAGCAGCGAAGAAGAAATACACATGAACTTCGGATTTTTATAAAGGTAAAAACCGATTCAAGTGGTCTAAAAACCCCCCTTTTTCATCCTGGGTAAGGCAGCATAACATTATAAAGCATTTTCCGGGCCTAACAGGTAAAGCACAAAGAAATGAATATGTCCGAGACGGAATCGTGGCAATTGTTATTTCCTGATGACCTAATAGAAATTATCTCTCTTCATACAGACAAAAAAACTACAGAATTTAATGTGAAGTGCAAATAGGATAAAGCGCATACTAACCATTTAAGTTTGATGGAAATGAGAGTAGTTTTTAAACTTAGGTCGCTGATTGGACTTTTCGAATCGGGACATGAAGATGTTGATAGTTTATGGGCTACAGATGGCACAGGTCATGACATGTTCAGGGTCACTGTGTCTATAAAAAAGTTCTTGCTTCTTTTATCAGCTTTACGGTTTGACAAAATCGATAGCAGAGAGAAAAGAAAAGAGACTGACAGAGCTGCACTTATTTCAGAAGTATTGAGCACACTCATCGAAAACAGTCAAAAATATTAGTTGTTCGGAGTATTTGGCTGTTGATAAAATGTTATGCCCATTTAGAGTTAGATGCTTATTTAGAGAATATATGAAGTCTAAGCCACCTAGATATGGCACAAAAGTATTGTGCTTATATGATGCTAAAACTCATTATTTATATAATGCCTTTTTTTACTCCGGAAAATCTGGAGTGAGTAGAAGATGTGAACTTTCTATACCTATACAAACTGTGCTACAATTAGCTAGACCTGTAATGAGAACCAACAGAAATATCACAGGTGATAACTGGTTTTCATCAGCTGAACTGGTTGATAAGTTGAAAGAAAATGGTTTGACATTCGTTGGAACAATGTGGAAAAATAAAAGAGCGGTACCGCTTGAGTTTTTTCCACATAAAACACGTTCTGAAGGTTCCTCTCTATTTGGATTAATGAAAGATAAAACGCTAGCTTCGTATGTTCCCAAACAAAAAAAAATCATTATAATGATTTCCCTATGCACCATGATAAATCAATAGATATGAGTAGCGGTAAGCAAGAGATCATTACTTTCATAATGGAACTAAAGGAGGCATAGATTCTTTGAACCAGAAATGTGCAAATTATTCTGTAGCTAGACGGCCTCAACGATGGCTTTATATTTTTGGCTATTATGAATATTTTTATGATGAATGGTTACGTTTTGTGGAAGGCAGCAAATCCAGAAAAGTGCCTGAAGAAGAGTAAATATATGTAAATGATTGGCATTGAATTAGTCTTGACTTTGTACAAAGCAGGATGAAGGAAAGTTCTAATTTTTCGTTAGATCTAAGAAAAAGAATGGAAAATATTTTGAAAAAACATCAAGATGAAGAAGATATAGCTACTGATGACACCCAAACATACAGCTGTAAGAAGGAAAGATGTTATTTGTGTGATCGTAAAAAGGACCTGAAATGTTCTCTTAAGATTATCAAGCACTTACTTTTCATATGTAAAGAACATAGTGCCAACAATGTGACATGTACCAAACCTGTTAACGAAGCCTGTGACATGTTAAACAAAACCTGTTAAATATTTAGAGGAGTGTAGTTTTAGGTTATCATTTTTTTGTTTAAATTTATCTCAAAAGGAGTATTTTATTTTTGTTATTTAGATCATATAAAAGAGATATAAATAAAAGTTTCTAAGTTATTTTTATTTTTTTCATAACCAACTCCAACTATGTTACTAAAATTAGCGGCTACAGCCAAGGATTAAACTTCAAGAAGAATTAATGCTAAGATAGCACAAAGAAATGTGCTAGGGCTGATTATTTATGAACTGTTCACATCAGATATTCCAGATATAAAATAGGTGACAGCAACATTTTGTAAATAACACTGCAATACATTCAGTTATTAATAACTATGAAACGGCAGTTAAATATTTTTTCAAACAAGCTTAGTAGCTGCTCCAAGCCTTAGGGAATTCAGCTTAATAAATCAAGTGCATGCATGTGAATTTCACACATAAGGCTAGTAAATACATTTCTACAAAAAAAATTATATTCAGACTCTATATAAAAAAAAATGTGACTAACCCTAGAAGTCACTCTTTAATTGGAATGTACATATATATTAAGAAAAAGCTGAATATAAAATTTAACAAAATGTACTAGCTTCTTGGATGCAGTTGCAAATTTTCTGTTGAAAATAAAATAATAACATTCAACTAAATACTGAAACCAATTAGGAGTTATTACAGCCAGCTCTAGGCCTGTACCAGCAACAGAAATATTCAGATTATATGTTTTCAGAACATGCTGTTAACAAGTAACTATAACATTTATCAAGAATAAACCAGAATAATGATTTTTGAATAGGCATAGTTGACCATACCAATGCAAATCATGCTTAAAGCCATAAATGTAAACACCATCTATATATTATTCAACTCCTGGATAGCACAGATACACATATAGGAATGATATGGAAGAAATCCTGAAACTTGTTTAGTTAAGTACATGTGTTGTAGTCTAGAAATATGTAACCAAATTTAACTGTAAAATGGTTGAGCTTAAGTTACATTCACATGTAACATCCAAAAAAACTTCTAATAAATGTAAATTTTTACATATATTCATATACAATAGTATATATAAATATTGAACTGGAAATATCCTGTTAATCTCCATTATATCTAGAAATATAATTAATTTTCTATTGTGTTTATCACGTTTTTATGACTCTACAACACACGTAAATAAGAGAATGCTTGACAAAATAACTATCTTAGAGAAATGTTGGAAAAATTTGTATTAAATTGTAAATAGTATACTATGAGAGAATATGCTACTATTGATGAGAATCCCAACAAATTTGGTTTTTGAAACATTCACTTCTTTAATATTAAAAATAAGCCTGTTAAGGTTATTTAAAATAGAGTAAGTGTGCCTCAAGTGGGATACGCTTCTATAGCGGAATAGCACGATATTTTTTTAGTAGAATTGTTATCACTGCAGAAATTGGTGAGAAAAATGTGGCAGAAGTTAGAGTACAGTTACTCATTCACCAAGCGTGGTTTAAAGATTGGTTGCTGTACTGAAATCAACATTGTGTTTTCACGAAATCAAAAGTTTTCACAAGTGTGTTTTAATTTCTACATTATTAATTTCTTTTTAAATAAAAATTCTATATTTTTGCATAATTCATTAGAGTATATGTAGCATTATAAACTATGAATAAAGTAAAGGTGTTACTTAGTGGCTATTAGCAGTAATGGAATGTAGACTACAAAATGGAGAGTGCTCCTAAAGCGGAATACTGGTATTCCAGTTTAGGTACACTGTATTTGAAGCATTCCACTTTAGATGCACTATTGCTATTGATCAAGTTTATTGATTATTTTTTTACGTTTTCTTGTTAGAGAAATATGTAATCATATGTTTGACGAAACTGATTTTCTTGTTGAAAATCTAGAGCAGATAGAAACTGAGGGATGTAGTTCTACTCCATGAAAGAATTAGATTTGTTGGTCCTGAAGATGTCTTGCCTATTCTTCATATTTCTAAGACGAAAACAATCAAGAAAGGAAGACCATCTGGTAAAGCAGTGTTGTTGACTGAATCACCATACAAAAAAGAGTTAGAAATTGCAAAAACACTGAGAAGGAAAAAAACAAAAATCTTTTTTCCACAAAACTAAACCATCATGCAGTGCAGCTAATTTACGTAAGCCTATAAAGAAACCCCTACGGAAACAGAAAGACAATTCATCTGATGTTTCAAATAATGAAATTAACCTAAATAGTAGTGATTTCAAATTTAGGTCTGTGAATGCTCCAGATGATAAAGATTCTGAATGTCTTTTCTGCCGAGGTCTCTTCAGTGAAGATAGAAATGGAGAACAATGGGTTCAGTGCAATGAATGCAATGGGTTCAGTGCGAGGAACGTATACAATGGAGTCATGTTGAATGTTCTGGAGCTGAGAAAGACTTGTATGTTTGTGATTTTTGTAAAATATGTGATTTTTTTATGTAAATATAAAAACTTTTATAGTATTCCACTTTAGGTACACTTTTTGATCATAATTTTGTAAAATTAATTTTATTACAACTTATTTTTAAAAATAAATATGAGATAAATAAAATAAAGTTACTAAATGAGAAAAACCATATTTCTATTTATTGTAAAATCCCAAAAATCCTTAAATTTCCAAAAATTCAAAAAATATATGTGTAAAACAAAATGGTATTCCACATTTGGCACCCTTCCTCTACACTTCCATGCGACTTCCATACAGTTTACAGCAGTAATATAGAAATTTATCCAGGAGCCTGAACATCAAATGATACGTAAAATTACAAGCAGTGATTTTTGTTCTAGAAATACAGATAAAAATGTCACTAATTGAAGTCATAACAGTTTATTATACGTTTAATCCATTTGAATGTGGTTTAGTAAATTATAAGATCTAAAACTAAATTGAAGTAAATAATTACCACACACAAGCTATTTCATTATAGTATGTGCACTAGACATGGGCAGTGTAGAGTTAATATATCAAAGTTATGTTTAAATTATTTTTATAATCATTTAAATAAATATATTTAAGAAAAACACTGCCCCCACTAAAAAAAAGTTTTTAATATATTTGCAAATTTTATTGTTTTTTGTATTTATACTGTTTTACTTAAATAAGTTATAAAGACATAAATAGGTGACAATTTATAGATATAATGAATTAGATTTAAAATCCAATCTGTTTATAAATCATTACTCTACAAAAGTTAAGAAGGTAATTCAATAAATAGATTTATTACAACGTATGGGTCACATATATAGACCTAAAACAAATTTGCATTACAGAAATAAAACACACATCCTATGCTAAGAAACTGACTGAAAACATTGAATCTAGTTAGGTTACAAGAAATTGCAGAACTTGTCTAATCATGATAGTTTAAAAGTTGTTTGGAAACAATGAACCTATACTTATAATACTTGCCTTATAATAGTAGCTCTTATTTTTTGTTTAATTAGGGCTGCTGTTTCAAGAGATGTGTCCCATTGTCAATTAAAAGTATAATGACTATGAGACACTACCTATTAAAATGGTCATCATATAAGAAAAAGCAAATGCTACCATGGACAAGTGTCATATATTATTCTGTTAACACTATTAATAGAAACAAGGTATTTATTTAGTATTCTGCTGACATATTTTGAAACCGTAGTTTCATTAACAAAATCTACTTACTACTGACAACTTTGACATTAATTTGATCAAACAAATTACAGACATCCATATACCACACAACTCTATCTAGCCTAATTTGACTTAAATCCTATTCACTAACATATGAAGTGAACAAACACTATACATTTTAGAAAACATGCTCACAATAATCAAACATCCGTAAAAACTCATAAAAGAAATAATCACACTCAACAAACTCATCCCAGCATAAAACTACTTCACATATGAACAAAAGTTTCATACACAGAATAATGACCTTCCAATGGAAAAAAACATTTTAATAATATACAATAGTAACAAAAGAACTATACAAAAACTAATCAAAAATATGTACAATATATCAATCCTATATACCAGCTCATTCACCCTTTAAATCGAAAAAAAATCACACACAAAAACTTTCTAGACCTATTATCACTAAACTCAACCACTCACGACAACACTGTATTTAACCATATGTTATGACAGATAACTAACATATTCATGCTAAAAAAAAGTTTATGACTAAGAACCAAATGCAATTAAACATATCACCCAAAAAACAGGTACAAACTCACACTTATTGAAAATATACTCAACAAAGTTAAACACAAACAACACCTTCAAACAGCCACACTTTTGAACCACAACACAAGCAATAAATACATACCCATCACTAGCCTCAACAAACACACACACACACACACACACACACACACACACACAATTACTACCACTTTCAGTGAACTCAACTATCACATGATATATAAAACAACAATAACTCCTACAACAAAAACACATACAACCCCCTAAAGAGTAGACAGACAAATACAATCTATCTAATGTGTACAAAACAACAAATAACTATTGCCACAGCTTCTATGTTTCCTAAAACAGTTTTTTATTTAACAAAAGATTCAAAGAACATATCAATAATAATTATTAACACAAACTTAAAATCTAGCTAATTTTAAACAAGACACACAACACACATATATGAACATACAGATTAATTTAAATGTTCTCCATGTAATACACCATAACAAAATATAAAAAACTACAGAAAATTTTGAAATATACAAACACTACACTACAAAAACAAGACATTTAAAAGACCACACAAAATTTAAATCTAATACATAGTATACAACATGTCTATCCTGCACTCCCACATCCACAATTACATACCTGCAACCTTGAGTGAAAGCCATCAGTAATAGGTAGGATTTGTCAATGAATAATGGTTTTTAAATGTTTCAGCACAGTAAGTTGCTATAGCTTTCACTTTGTTGTTTTTTAAAATCCATTACTTAACTACTAATTTCTGTATACAGTACTATACTGTCTAATTAAGTATATTTTTACTTAACTTCTATGTAGTTTTTAAAGCCTTAAAACTTAACAGCTTTTGATAATTGTAATTACCATGATGAAAGTGTCAAAATTTAATCCAAATAATTCTTTTCTAAAATATACCAGGCTATTTGGAGTGCTAGTACTACATACAATGTTTAACTTAAACATAACTTTCCATAGAATAACTATTCTTACTAAATAAGATTGGAATTTTAAAAAGTTATTAATATTGTTTTAAGCCACCAGGAAAAAATTTAGGTTATGTTAAACATCAAAAAGTGGCAAATACGTATTTTTCAACATAAACGTTAAAAATAAATTTACATACCAGTAAAAAGGGGCAAACCACAAGCAAATCATTTATCTTCAAAAGCAAAATTTCAAACGTTGAAGCCAAAAAGCGGTCCCTACACACTACTCAAAATATCGCGGGAAACATTTTGCACTTGTATAAAACGTAAAACATGTGGAGTTATAACAATAGATCACTGAACTGACTGCCGTTGTAGTATTCCGCTAGTTAACGTGGACATACTAAAATAATATGTTTTACAATCCAAAATTGGTTCATATACTTACAAAAAATGTTTACTTGAACGTGATTACAGATTTTTATGTAAGAATAATCAATCTTGGTTTTTATTGTTTTTAGTTGTATAAATAATAATGTTAATATGACTGGTAGAGTGTAAGTATTATAGCCCTTCCAGTATTGTACTATTATCTCGATGGCGTTGATTGAAGGTGAAATTGAGATACTAGTTGCAAATATGTCGTTTGTACCCTAAGATATGTTTGGCCATTTTTGATCTGAGTAACCTAAAAATCGTGTTGGAATATGTAAATGTAATGTTTCAATAATAAATGATTTTTATATAAATGAGCTATTGATATTCATAACATGAATGAAGATGAAGAAGATCCAGTCGTTGAAGAGGTTAGATTTTAATTTTTGTTTTCTTCTAAGAATAAGCAACGTGGTGTAATAGAATCTGTTAATCATGAGCTTGACAACAAAAATTAAGTTATTTAATTTTGATAACATTTTCCCACTTAAATTGAGTTTTGCCAATTAATATTTTTATTCTTTGTAATAATTTTGTTAACAGAAATGAATCTTTGAAAAACAATGTGAAGTTTTTGAATTCATAAGTTTTGTTTAAATCAAATTAATATTATTAAACGTATATTGTAATTAGTATGTATTTTAATAGCTTGTTTTAACTTCATTATAAATACCTGCATTTCAATAGTTTCTTTGCTGTTATTTAGGTACATTGAAATCTTAAGTTCAAATAATCTGAAATATTTGTAGGTTTGTTTCAGTTTTAACTCAAACACTATGAATTGAAACATTTTAATGGAACAAGTTGAACAAAATTATTAAGCTTAAAGTAGTTATCAGCAAGTCAGATATCATTGATTTTTCAAAATTAAATTATATCTGATGGTATACAAAGTCGTTAGGAACAGAGAAATAATTATAAAACTATAAAATGCTAATATATTGAAATATCAATGAGTAAACGTCATGAAGCATAATTTTGTTGTATTTTGTAAGTTAATACTTCCACTTTTAGAATGTTTTAAACTTGCCTATAGTAGCACTTACTTTGCTTGTTGAGGACGGCCGTTTCGGGAGATGTGTCCCTTTGTCAACTCAGACCGTAACTGATCTCGGTAAAAATGCAGAAGCTGGACGCCATACGATATTTTGGGAAATTGTTTAACACCACCAAATAGGACGATATCCACAAGAATTTTTTTAAATTGACCTTGGAAAGTTACTTTTTTTCAATTTAAAGTAGCGTAAAAAACTCAGCGCGGATGTAGAAGTTGTGAATAGGCGCGGAGTGATACAAATGCTTCGTGATGTTACAACTGCAATTCAATGTATAAAATTAAAACCAAATCTAACCTGACTTATCACTTTTTAGGTATATTTTAATATAGGTATACAGTATTGTATAAATTTAAAACCAAATCTATCCTAACTGGAGACTTTATAAGTATATTTAAATTTATGTATAAAAGTTAAGGGAAGTTGTGAATAGGCGCAGAGTTATACAAAGCTTTAGTGCTTTTATATGTTCTTTGTAACGTGTGTAGAATGACCTCCCTGTCTGGCCTATGTAAAAACTGGGGCATGAACTGCAAGTTATTTTGTAAACTCCAGTGGTGTTGTAAATGTCGTTGATTTTGCTGTTGGGTTTAAATTGTTTGTTGAGAGTGTTGTGTGTGGAGTAAGCTATTTTGTAGTTGTATTTTCTTAATGTGTTGGTTACGACATTTACAACACCACTGGAGTTTACAAACTAACTTGCAGTTCATGCCCCAGTTTTTACATAGGTCAGACAGGGAGGTCATTCTACACACGTTACCAAGAACATATAAAAGCACTAAAAAACAATAACTACCAATCAAACTTCGCCGATCATCTCAACTCCACAAAACATGACTACATAGACATAACATCTAACCTACAAATTCTTCATAAACAACACAGAAATAACCAACGCTACACAACCGAACAATACGAAATATATAGGCACTTCAAACTATACCCTACACACATACTCAATACACAATTACATTACAACTCACACGCACTTTTTGACATCATAACTCCTAATACACATAAAATACACCCACACACCAAAATATCCCACCCCACCCTAACCTACGTAAACTTTGAGATCAGTTACGGTCTGAGTTGACAAAGGGACACATCTCCCGAAACAGCCGTCCTCAACAAGCAAAGTAAGTGCTACTATAGGCAAATTTAAAACATTTTAAAAGTGTAAGTGATTACTAGTAGCTCACATGAAGATGGAACCAACAAATGTTAAAGTTAATAGTAATACAACATAAAAGTTATATTATTATTAATATCACATGGTAAAAAACCTCTACTTACTGATATTTTTCAGCAGACACGTTTTGTACAAGATCAGTGCATTGATCAAGTAGGTGATGAAGTGGATTTTTCTAAGTTATAACAATAACATTTTTAAAAGCCTAAGATCAGCGACTACCATAATTTAATGATTTTGCTCCGATGGACAAATTTTTTTCCTCTTCAATTTTACCTTGCTAAACACGAATCTGAAGTTTTTTTTTAGTTCAAACACATATTTACATTAAAAAAATAAAATAACCTGACCTGACCTGACTTCGGTGCTTACTGAAGCTCCGGCCAGTGAATTTTTTTTCCCTGATAGATTTGACCTTACTGAACACGTTTTAAAGGAAAACACATATTAACCTAAGAAAACCAGGTCAGGTTAGGTGATTATTAGTATTATAATTTTTTAATGTGTTTGCAGTAAAAAAAAACTTCTGATTCGTTTTCAGCAAGGTCAAATTGGTCAGAAAAAAAAATTCCGCCAATCGGAGCAGGTGATTTCAATAATTACCTAAATTATAAACAGTTAAAGCATATGGTTACTCCACTGCCTTCGATTAGGTTTCATTCTTACATTTGTTATTTAAAAATGCATTGTTATTAACAATAAAGTTATTTTAAATGTATAAAACCAATAAAAGTGCTTAAAATTGAGACAAATCTTTATAAAATGTAAGTGCACATCAAACTGTACAACCTGAAATTTTCTTTATAAAACAACATTATTATACCACTACATTTAATTATTTTATACCTACTATATATTATGCATTAAATACTTTTAATGTTTTGTTTCAGTTCCCAGTTTATTTGTCACATAAATTGGCCAAACAGTTGTTTGTCTATCAATACCCTACACGTCCAGCAGCTGTTAGTTATGAGAAGGATGTTATTACAAAGGTAAAAAATGCATTTACTAGATTGGTTGACAGTTAAAGGGGAAAATTGTTTTAAGGTGCTTCTACCTTTTCATCATATTTCTGATTATTCCAGTTTAATTCTAGAAAAAACCTCTGTTCTTTGTGACGTAAACTGCCCATTTTTACAGAACCAGTATATGGAGAAAAAGGTTACAGTATATAATTATTTCATAGATACGTTTTCTTTACAATTGACATTGTATTTTCCATATATCTATAGAAATCCCACCACAACAAGTTTGTAACCTAAAATGCTGTTATCCTTTGCAAGAAATACTTTGATTTCAGGAAAAAATGATTTTAGTTAAGGCATCCAACTAACAATTGGAAATAAAATATGTTGTTTATTTATGAAATACTTGTAGTAATAACAACAATACCTTATTATATCTAGGGACTTTGTATTCAGTTGTTTAACTTTTGACAATTTGTTAGATTTTTAATACTGCTTTGGTAGAAAAGTAAAATTATTATTTCTTTCTTTATTGTAATTAGAGCTTAGCTAGTGTGATGGGCTTATACTGGTTGAGTAAACTAGTGTTTAGTAAGATTTAAAGTGCACTCTTTAAGTATTTATCTTTGATGTTATCTTTCAATGTTAGGTAAACATGAGACATACATCAGTTGCACATTCTCCAGTAGGAGAATTTTGTTTATTCAAAATTCTTCCCACATGCTTCAAAATCCTTCATGATAGTAGTTTAAATTGTAAATGAAATAATATACTGCAGAGGTATGACAAAATTAGCCATTACAAACTATGAAACTGCCCCCACTTTAGGTGGTAAGATTTTAGTTGTTATTTATTGAGTTTCTAATGTAATAACTTCTTAATTATCTAAATAGAGCAAAATTTGCTTTACAATATCTTTTAAAATTATTGTTTTCAAGTACCAAGTGAAAATACTATTTTTTCAGACGACCTAGGGATGGGTAACCCCTTATCCAGAATTTCATAACATTACTTTACAAGTAAATACAAAAGTGTGATATATCTGAAACCCAGCTTGTGTGAATATCTTCTTTTTAGCTAAAAATAAGGAATTTATAATGAAAACTCCAACAAAGAAATCACCACAATCAAATACTTAGCACATAGAAACAGATACAGTAACTTAATAATTAATAACCTATGCAAAAAATGAACAACACAACAAAAGGGAGGGAATTTATCACACTTACATGCTTCAACCAAACCTCAAATAATTTTTAAATAATATATTTTACAGAATACCTATAAGGTGTTCATCTCCAAGACAAATCACCACCTCTTTCCTTCACAAAGGATGCATTGTATCCAAAATATATCAAATATTTTAGTGTGCGTATTTCATGAAAACAAACAGGATGAATATCAAGGTAAGTCTCCTATTCAATCCAAATTTTCAAATGAGATTTACCAGTTCTAATCTAAAATTTTATTTATGACAGTGTTGTATCAAACCTGAGCATCAAGAGGTACAGATGGAGATGGCAATTGACATACAAAGTTCTAACTATGATACCAGTCATGGTGAACAGATAGCACTCAACGTAGATGGCAGCAAGGACAAACCTATTCAAGACAAGTTTTTTCAAAGGTCAGCTTTTGTTAAACATATTTTCAAAAAAAGTTGCAATGGGCGCCTTAATATTTGTTTTCAAAATTATACTTTATACTTTTATAATCTGGAGTATGAGTTTGTCTACAATATCTTTACTTTTATCTTTATACTTTTTTTCACCTTGTCTTTCCATGAACAATCGACATCCTCTGATACTTTTCCAGGCATTATTGTTTTCCCTTTCATTTTTCTGCTGGCACTTCCTATTCACCACATTTATTAGCAGCTTTTGATACAACTTCATCAGGAACATTTTCTCTCCATTCTGTTAGTTTTTCTTCCATTACCTGCAGGTGTGTTAATGCACAGGTAAACAAAATACCTTCAATTTGCAAAATCTTTTGAATTTTGTCAATCTTTAGGATAATAAACCCACAGAAAGATACTAAACTTTTGAAGAAAGTGGACACAATGTAAACAAAATTTAGAAATGTGAAAAAACTATATTGATGGCTTACTTTGATGAAAGCCAAACTGAAGAAATTGGTAAATTTTTTGATACTGAATTTGTTTTTTTAAACGGATGGCTTGATCATTTTAAAGCTCGACATTTTTATCTACTTCGGTAAAATTACTGGTGAAGCTAAAAGTCTCAATAGGGCAGTAACCGACAATTGGTTACGAATCACTTGGCCAGGAATAAAAAAAGTGTACAAAGACAAAGAAATATTCAATGGGGAAGAAACTAGTATTTTTACTAGACTACCCAGATAAATTTCTAGAATTCAAGAACAAAAGGTTTGTTGGCGGCAAGCTTTCTATAACTGCTTTTGTTTGTGCTAACATGAAAGGTTTGGAAAAAAAAGAATCTTGTTATCAGTAAGAATCTCCACCCTAGATGTTTTAAAAACGTGAAAAAACTTCCTGTGCACTATTCTGCTGACAAAATATCCTAAATGACTTCGAGCAACTTTAAAGAGGAATTGCAAAAATGGAACAAGCAAGAAATAGAAACATTCCCCTATTGGTTGACAGCTGACCAGCCCACCCAAGGTTAAATTTAACCAATATTAATCTTGTCTTCCTGCCCGTCAATTCTTTAACCCATTGATTAGAAGTCTTAATGATGACAATGAAAATGATGAAAACAACATACCTCTCTCACTGTGGATACAACAACCCTTTATGGCGGTTTGGAAATGAGCTTGAAACATATGAAACAGTGGACGACGGCGTGGAAACATTTGAAATTCTTAGTGATTCATAGACCATGCAAAGTGTTGAAAACGCTGCAGAAGAAGATGATAGTGATTAGGAATTAGCAGAACCGGACAAAGAATCTAGCATGGAGTGTCATACGGTACAGGAGGTTATCAGCAGTGACAACTTTATCATGATTTTACTGTTATAGAGAGACACCTGCCGAAATTCTGATGGAAGTAGATAATCTCTACAAAGTGTCAGAGAGAATATATTTTTGGGAACAAAGGGTGCAGAAGAAAATTACAGACTTCATTCAATAATAAATGTAAAAGTAAAATCTTTACAAAATAATTGAAAAACAACAAATATACTATATATCTATTGTGAACAAAATGGGTTTTTATTTGACACCTATTTGTACATTCTATGTACGTATATTGAAACGTTTTAATAGGCTTCTTTTTGAAACATAGCCTATTTAATGAATCTAATCTTTATAGAACTTGCAATCGTTTTTCAGTTATACACGGATTATAAGCTATTGATAGCATTACCTCCGCACAAGACTCGGATATAACATCGTAAATTATACGGCCCGTTCGATGACTCTAAAACCTAGTTCGACTGTAGTACGTAAGTTTTTACTTCTTTTGTTATTTTCGTTGAAACATTAAGTTCACAAAACTTTTTTTTATTTTTCAAATTATAATTTGTTTACACTCTCCATGAAGCTTTTATGCCATGAATTCAAAATTTTAAAATATTCTTGGTTCGATGAAGTTTGTTATATATGAGTTTGGCATAATAGAGCATATTTGATAAAGAGAATCTATCTAAAGAGTGAAAGTGATCAAATGAGAAATCTAGTACAAAAATGTTACAACATACTGTATTATTCTTCTAGTGTATACATTGATGGCTTAGAAATTTACTATGTTGTAATTTTCATAACCACTATAAACACATTAAAGGTATTAAACATAAAGTGTTTTATACCTTAATACTGATTACTATTACTAACTAAAATCTTCTTATTCTTTTCTATTAATGCTGAAATTTTTTCCAAATCACCATTGGAATGTAGTCTGAATATAATGTTCCAATTATGCCTTTAGTTTTTTATTAACACATTGATTGCTGCCCCAGGCAAATGCAACATTGGCAGGAGCTGACATTACATATAAAAAAAAGATATAACCCTCATTAATTAAAAAATATAATGTTCAAATACTAAATTATGTATTTAGCACTGTTACACTATGCTGCAAATGCATCTTGTTCTTCAAATCAATTATAGCAACCGAATGACTCAATAACTTTGGCCGGGAAAAAGCGGGGGATACCCTGAGCACTTAATTTGTTAACTTATCCATCAAAAACAGCACAGTATTTGCCTACTGCCTATTACCTTGAAATTCCAGAAATGTATTCTTAGCAGAGAGTAAAGAACATTTTTTTAACAAAAATCATCAGATTCTGAAGAATGTTTTCAAGATTCCGTTTCAAAGACATTCACATTTTAAGGAATGAAATCTCATATTATTAGCACAGTAGTCATAAAATGACTTCTTTCAATCCTAAAAAAAAATTAATCTTCTCTTAAAAAAATATCAATATAACTGATATTTCAGGTAAAGGTTCAATCAGTTTTGCTATCTGCACTTATCTGTTAAAATAATTCTTTCCAACTCTCCTATTTTTGTAAGATATGCATGGGAAAACACTCAATTTCACATTCATTCTTTCTCAATACAAAATACTGTATCCTGAAAAATATTCTTTTAAATTGCAACAAGGACTTATCCAATTGACACAAGGAACGTTTTAAGAACTGAAGTGAGAAATGACAAGAAAATTTCTGATAAATAAAATTAACAGCTTTGATATGCCATTAACATAGTGCTATCAGCTATAATGAAGCTAAACATTTGTTGTAGGAAATAAGTAAAGAACAGTATTAATATACTAAATCTTAGGATGAATCTACGCTTTTGAGAATTTTAGAATATTTTTATTTCTGCAAGATACTTGTAAGATATATATATTTTGTTTTAATATTTTTATGTTGTTTTCTTTATTATTAAATTCCTTCTCTTAGCTCACACTCTCGTGATATATATTGTAACATTTATAGAATGGGCTATATAATGTTCTTTAAGAATTGGAAAAATAAATTAGAAATAACTCACACAAAATTTAAAAAGAAATTCATTAAACGATTGGTTAGATTAAATTGAAACTAAATTTAGGTAAAAGCCTAGAAATGTAAACAAGGTATTTGAACTGTAAAATCCATGAGGAAATTTGTTATATCAAATAACCTAACAAATAAATTGAAACAAGATAATCTAATAATAATTATATTTAAACAAAATTGTAAATATTAGTAACATAGGGCATAAGTAATTACTTGAAGGAGAAAGTGAAACACGATTGTAAACAATGAGATTAGAAAGGTTATGTTTGTATGAATTCAGCTCAAAACACACACATTTCGGAATTATTACAAAAGTAAAAAGTAAAGACGCTTCACACACTAATAATAGTAATTAAATAAACACTGGAAGGTTTGTTAAGGATCGGAAAGTTGAAACCGTATGTTAACCAAATTAAAACGCCATTGTAAACAGTCTTGTTGTTGCATCAGCTGTAAAAAAAACAAATGAAAGGAGGTCAGTTACAGTCGACTCTAGTGGAAAGAAATCGAACTAAATTACAGGCAACATGTGTTTTAGAAGAAGGAGAAGCCGCCATATTTTAAAACAATTGTTAAAAATCTAAGGACGCGTTAGTCTAGTATAGCGTGGGGACGCTACGAGATCGGACCTGCCATGACCAGTCAAAATTCCATTTGAAGAAAGTCGTCAAAATTATACAGATTTGTGAAGAAACTTGGCAATTTTAAATAAGGATAAGTGAATTTAAAGATATAATACAGTGGTAATATAATTTGAAGGAACTAAAACGAATTTAAGTGTGTAAAATATAAAATTTAAAGAGAACGGAATCCTACTTGTGAGCAAGCAGCCATTCGCCGATATTTATTAAGTTGAGTATTGTAATGATATTTTCCTTTACACGCAATACAATGGGGTTTATATTATTAAATATTTTATTTAAATGAAGATATTTTATTTCTAGTTAAAACACAAACTCCTGAATAATTTAAAATTCTTTATTATAACATTTCTTTATTTCAACATTTAAACCAATACACAGAACAAAAATTTACAACTTAACAAGTTTTAACAAACTCCGTTTAACTCTTATTTCTTTTAATTTTATAGTTACACAATTTTAATATACCCTAGGCTAATTTTACGATCTCTTACAATCTCGGGGCTATAGCATGGGCTATATTTTTACTTCTTTTGTTAATTAAATAAATTTTGAAAAACAATATTAAATTTTGAAATTAGTTTTAATAAATATTTTCCTGATGAAAAAACTTAAATTTTGAATATGCAAAAAGGCTAAACTATTTGAACTGGATTATTTCTTATTACTTACTATTAATTAACTACAAGATATTCTAATGTACAATTTTAAACTTCCTTATTATCTTAAATGTCCATTAAAGTTTATTTTTTATAGCGCTAGATACTTATCTCATCAAATATCGGCAAATGGCTGTTTGCTCACACGTAGAATTCCGTTTCTCTTTAATTTGACATTTTACACACTTAAATTCGTTTTATTTACTTCACATTATATTACCACTGTATTATATTCTGAAATTCACTTCTCCTTAATTTAGTTTGGCCAATCTTCTTAACAAATCTGTATAATTTTGACGAAGTTCCTAATAAATAGAATTTTGACTGGTCCTGGCAGATCCATCTTGTCGCGTCCCCACGCTATCTCTGACAAAACTAACGCTTCGTTTTTCCTTTAAAATGTTACAAATATGGCGGCCTCCTCCTTCTTAAAAAAAAACATATGGATTATAATTTAACGAAGTTCCGTTCCTTCCCACTAGAGTCAAACTGCACCTGACCGACTTATATTTGTTTACTTTCACATCTGTTAATGTCAACGAACTATTTTCACCAGTTTTAATTTTGTTAACATACTGTTTCAATTTTCCGATCCTTAACCAACCTTCCAGTGTTTATTTAATTACTATTATTAGTGTGTGAAGTGTCTTTGTGTTTTACTTTTGTAATATTTCGAAATGTGTGTGTTTTGACTGGACTTTTCCAAACATAACCTTACATTGTTTACAATCGTTTTTCACTTTTTCCTTCAAGTAATTACTTATGCCCTATTTTACTAATATTTACAATTTTGTTTAACATATAACTATTATTAGATTATCTTGTTTTAAATTTTATTTGATACAACAAATTTCTTTATGTATTTACAGTTCAAATATCTTATTTACTAATCTAGGCTTTTACCTGAATTTAGTTTCAATTTTAACCTAACCAATCTTTTAATGAATTTCTTTTTAAATTTTGTGTGAGTTATTTCTAATATATTCTTCCAATTCTTAAATAATATTATATAGCCCATTCTATAAATGTTACAATGTCCCCTAATTTAATTTAAATAAAAAAAATATTACTAATTGTAAAGTATCTATAAAACACAATACAATGTACTTTTATTTTATTAAATGAAAATATATTATTTCTATTTAATAACCAAAAAAAAACTACTCAAGAATAATTCATTAACATTTATTATCATTTCATCTCAACATTAAACAATACACAAAACAAAATTTTACAACTTAACAAGTTTTAACACAATATACTAAAATTCGATTCTTTAAATTTGAGTTACAAGGTTTTTATACCCTTGGCTAGTTTAAGATCTCTTGATATCTCGGGGTTATAGTATGGGCTATATTTTTAGAAATTCTTAGGTTAATTAAATAAATTTTGAACAAACAATATTAAATTTTGAAAATGCAAAAAGGCCAAACTATTTGAACTGGATTTATTTCTTACTATTAATTAACTATAAGATATCCTAATATACAAATTTAACTTCTCTACTATCTTAAAAGTCCACTAAAGTTATTTTTATAGCGCTATTTCTCAACTTAATAAATATCAAAATTTTGCTGGTCGCTTACGTAAATTCCCGTTCTCTCCAATTAAACAATTCACACACTTAAATCCGTTTTAGTTCTTTTAAATTATATTTTCACTGTATTAACTCTTTCAATTTTCTTATTCCTGTTTAATCTGGCCAAGTTTACTCACAAAACTGTATAATTTAGACGAACTCTTTCCAAAAAAATAGAATTTTGACTGGTCCTGGCAGGTCCCATCTTGTAAGCGTCACCCACGCCATCCCACTAAACTCTAACTACGCGTCCTTAGCTTTTCTTAAATTGTTTAAAATATGGCCGCCTTTCTTCTCCAAAAAAACACATGTTGCCTGTAATCTAGTTTGTTTTCTTTTTCTTCAATAGAATCGATTGTCACACTGACCTACATCTGTTTTACAGCTGACATATCACAAGTTTGTTTAGAATGGCCTTTTAACTTGGTTAAACCTGATATGAAACTTACTGTTTCAATTTCCTATCGTCAACAAACCTTCCAGTGTTTATTTTATTAATATTATTAGTGTGTGAAGTGTCTTTGTGTTTTACTTTTGAGATATTTCCGAATTGTGTGTGTTTTGCTTGGTCTTTCATAAACATAACCTTACATTGTTTACAACCGTTTTTTCACTTTTTCCTTCAAGTAATTACTTAGCCCTATGTTCCTACCGTTTACAAATTTGTTTACACATAACTATTATTAGATTATCTTATTTTAATTTATGTGTTAGGTTATTTGATATAACAAATTTCCTAATACATTTCCAGTTCAAAACCCTTGTTTACAATTCCTAGGCTTTTACCAGAATTTAGTTTCAATTTTAACCTAACCAATCTTTTAATGAATTTTTGTTTAAATTTTGTATGAGTTATTTCTAATTTATTTTCCAATTCTTAAATAACATTATATAGCCCATTCTATAAATGTTACAATGTCCCCTAATTTAATTTAAACAAAAAAATAATCCTAATATCTACATTACACATTTTTTTTACATTTTACAAGCTTGCTTAAATATACATATTTTTTTTTTTTTTAAATTAAATTTAAATTTACATTTATTTCCTACTTGTACATTTTATTTAATAACTACCTGAACACATTTTTATTGAGTACGTTATACCTCAACACTTTGGCTAACTTATTGTCCATTGTCTTTACCACTTTTATAATTGTCCACTTAAAAGTCATTTATACTTTCATCTGTCCACTTTCGTCCATTTATATTTAATTCTATAATACAATTTTATCTTAACTCTTTACCAATCAAATACTGAGCTGAAAACTTCAAGCTACTTGTCTTACATGGTTTATACTAGTTTAAAACTCGCATAATACTATTTCATTAATTTTATATGTTGTTATTTATTATTCTATTTACTATCTCTTTTTTCGCATCCTCCCAACTATTCATCATAAATTTTTTTTTCAATTAAAATTAATTTGTCTTAACCTTGCCTCAACCTCACTTCAGTTATAAATCTATCAACTCTATCTGAACACAACTATATTAAATTTAACCCCAATTTCATATTACTATTATTTTATTATTATTATTATTATTTTTTTTTTTTTTAAACTCTTTATTATACTATATACTTTGTTACATATATATATGACGGTAATTCACCTTACCTCCACTTATTAACGTAGACATTTATTTTATTTTAACATATTTTCGACGACATCAACATCATTAACACCCTTATTCACGTAGACATTTATTTTATTTCACATATTATCGACGTTATTTATATATTTCATTTTATTTTCAAATTCCCCTTTTTCCAAATTATATTTCCCCTTTTTATATTGTTATGCTCATCCAGTTCAATTATTTTCTTATATCATTTCAGTTTATTTTGTATGAAGTTTAACATCTAATATTTTTAAAGGTTGCAATTTCATATACTCTATTTGATCATATCTATAGTTCCTTCGATTACACTATCCCTATATCAACGAATATAAATTTTGTTTTAATACTTATATATATCAACGCAGATTCTCCCTTACAATACGACGAAGTTTAAATACACAATTACCATATTTTTATTTCAACGATGCTTTAATATTTATTATCATAGATTCATATTTCTTTTATAATATATAATATATACGACGAAGTTCCATTATTTATCAACGCAGATTCTCCCTTACAATACGACGAAGTTTAAATATATATAATTTTATCTTTATTCGACGAAGTTTCTAATAAGTTATCATAGATATAGTTACCATCCCTTAAAACTTATCTCCTGCTAACGTTTTCTTATACACATAATCACCTAGAGTTTATTCATATTGCTTCCTTTACCTATATTTAATATCTCCCTTCCTATTTTATTATTATTTTTCTTTTTTTTATTTTTTTTCAAGTGTTTGTTTAATTATTAAGTCATTTCTGGTCTATTGTCATTTCCGGTTTATTTGTTATCTATCCCTCCTACATTCGCTTCCTTCTCCTAATACTTTTATATCCTGAGTCATTCCTGTTGTTTCCATCTTATTATCCTTTGTTATTTTCCTTTCTCTCGACTTCTCCTTGATACCTGTCATTTTACTGCCTGTGTCTATTAATGCCTGTAAACTTGTTTCCTCTATTTAATTTCTATTCCTGGGTTTCCTATGGTCTTAGTTTTCCGATTGACTGTGGGCACCATGCTCTTTTCTTGTCCCCACGCCTGTCCTTGCCTTAACACCATTTACATCTCCATTGTATCTCCCATCTGCTTCATAAGTTCTATTTTCTGTGTTACTCTCATATTTAAATTCCATTTCCCATTTTCCAAACTTGAGTTGTGCCTCCACATCCATTAACATATCCGTACCTATGATCATTTCTCTCAACAAGCTTTGTACCACTATGCATTGAAACGGATATTTAACTCCTTCCATTTCTCCTATTACCATTTTCATTTTATTATTCTGTTCAGTCTTCCTTTTAGTTGCGGTTTGAATTGTTATATTTTTTATTGGCAGTACCTCCATCTTTCCTACTTCATTTCTTAATTTTAACTCTCCTAACTCTTCTGTGTTTTTCTTTGTTACATTTTCTACTTTCTCTACCTCTTTTTTATTAATTTCTACCACATCAGCTATTATTTCTTTTGTTTCCTCTAAATTCTCCTTAATCTTCTCCTCTAAGTCTCTTCTCATAACTCCTACTACATCATTATTCTCTGTTCTCAACTGTTCCCTCATATCCTCTATCATTCTCCTATTTTCTTCCTTTAGGCTTTCGAATTTCTTATCCAACCTATTCATTTCCAACCTACTTGAGGCAAATCCTCTGTTCATCTCTTCTCTCATCTCCTTATTTTCCTCCTTTATCTCTCCTTTTACTTCGTTTATATTCTCCTTTAATTCCTTTTTTAATTCGTCCATCTTATCTAATTGTCTATTCATATTCTCACTCATTTCTTTCATCTCCTCTTTTCCTTTTCGGCTCATTTCCATGAGAGATCTCATCATCTCCCTCAAATCTTCATTCTCATCATTTCCCCATTTTTTTTGTTGGGTTTGCATAGGTAGTAGTCCCCTAGCTTCTTCTACCTCAATGTTTCCTATTGGCATATCTGTGCCTTCCATTTTTATTTCTTTCATTTCCAAAATTGTCCCTTTTTCCTAGTCCCCTACAACTACCAGTTCGCCTATAATATTTTCTTCTTTTTTTTCCGTAAGTAACTTATTATACAAACATAAACAATTTTTTATATATACTATAAACCTAGCCTTGATTCTATTCAACTCAGTGTTTAATTTTACAAAATTTTGTCTAAATCTATTTCCAGTTCAAATGGTTTTCATATAAAAAGTTCTAAATTAATTTTGATTCAAAATCCCTCTAAATAAATTTTTTTTTTTTTATTATAAGATATTTTATTTCTTATTAAAAACACAAACTCCTGAATAATTTATTCTTTATTATTATTTTTCTAATAATCGTACCCCACGTTGGTGTGCCAAATGTAAAGTATCTATAAAACACAATACAATGTACTTTTATTTTATTAAATGAAAATATATTATTTCTATTTAATAACCAAAAAAAAAACTACTCAAGAATAATTCATTAACATTTATTATCATTTCATCTCAACATTAAACAATACACAAAACAAAATTTTACAACTTAACAAGTTTTAACACAATATACTAAAATTCGATTCTTTAAATTTGAGTTACAAGGTTTTTATACCCTTGGCTAGTTTAAGATCTCTTGATATCTCGGGGTTATAGTATGGGCTATATTTTTAGAAATTCTTAGGTTAATTAAATAAATTTTGAACAAACAATATTAAATTTTGAAAATGCAAAAAGGCCAAACTATTTGAACTGGATTTATTTCTTACTATTAATTAACTATAAGATATCCTAATATACAAATTTAACTTCTCTACTATCTTAAAAGTCCACTAAAGTTATTTTTATAGCGCTATTTCTCAACTTAATAAATATCAAAATTTTGCTGGTCGCTTACGTAAATTCCCGTTCTCTCCAATTAAACAATTCACACACTTAAATCCGTTTTAGTTCTTTTAAATTATATTTTCACTGTATTAACTCTTTCAATTTTCTTATTCCTGTTTAATCTGGCCAAGTTTACTCACAAAACTGTATAATTTAGACGAACTCTTTCCAAAAAAATAGAATTTTGACTGGTCCTGGCAGGTCCCATCTTGTAAGCGTCACCCACGCCATCCCACTAAACTCTAACTACGCGTCCTTAGCTTTTCTTAAATTGTTTAAAATATGGCCGCCTTTCTTCTCCAAAAAAACACATGTTGCCTGTAATCTAGTTTGTTTTCTTTTTCTTCAATAGAATCGATTGTCACACTGACCTACATCTGTTTTACAGCTGACATATCACAAGTTTGTTTAGAATGGCCTTTTAACTTGGTTAAACCTGATATGAAACTTACTGTTTCAATTTCCTATCGTCAACAAACCTTCCAGTGTTTATTTTATTAATATTATTAGTGTGTGAAGTGTCTTTGTGTTTTACTTTTGAGATATTTCCGAATTGTGTGTGTTTTGCTTGGTCTTTCATAAACATAACCTTACATTGTTTACAACCGTTTTTTCACTTTTTCCTTCAAGTAATTACTTAGCCCTATGTTTCTACCGTTTACAAATTTGTTTACACATAACTATTATTAGATTATCTTATTTTAATTTATGTGTTAGGTTATTTGATATAACAAATTTCCTAATACATTTCCAGTTCAAAACCCTTGTTTACAATTCCTAGGCTTTTACCAGAATTTAGTTTCAATTTTAACCTAACCAATCTTTTAATGAATTTTTGTTTAAATTTTGTATGAGTTATTTCTAATTTATTTTCCAATTCTTAAATAACATTATATAGCCCATTCTATAAATGTTACATAATATCTACATTACACATTCTTTACATTCTACAACCTTAATTAAATATACATATTTTTTTTTTTTTAAATTAAATTTAAATTAACATTTATTTCCTAATTGTACATTTTATTTAATAACTAATTGAACACATTTTTTATTGAGTAAGTACCTCAACACTTTGGCTAACTTATCGTCCATTGTCTTTACTTCTTTTATAATTGTCCATTTATACTTAATTCCTACGACACAATTTTATCTTAATTCTTTAACAATCAAATACTGAGCTGAACACTTCAAGCTACATATTACTTAACATATCTTCTAACAATACACTATACTTATAACTACATTCAATCAACAATTCTTTAACAATTCTAACGTATAGTAACAATAAATCATGTTCTGGTATTTACAATTCCTTCCATAATTATATTTTTTTTTACATTTATTACAATTGGAAACCTTCCAATCATAAGTCTGATTCAATATTTATTTAACATATATTCTCTGATACCGTGTCTTTAAATCCCATCCTATCCGAGTCATAGTATGTCTAGATTTGGTCAAATTGGTTATAACATTTCTCTTTCCCTTATTTCTGTTTATTCCTTGTTTATTATTGATCTCATATTTATTTTGCTTTTAGCTTCATCTAACTCTCAGTTCTAAGTTAGTATTTTATCTCCCCTTCCAATCTCACATCCAGTTCAATTATTTTCTTATATCATTTCAGTTTATTTTGTATGAAGTTTAACATCTAATATTTTTAAAGGTTGCAATTTCATATCCTCTATTTGATCATATCTATAGTTCCTTTGATTACACTATCCCTATATCAACGAATATAAATTTTGTTTTAATACTTATTTATCAACGCAGATTCTCCCTTACAATACGACGAAGTTTAAATACACAATTACCATATTTTTATTACAACGATGCTTCAATATTTATTAACATAGATTTATATTTATCTTTATTCATTATTCGACGAAGTTTCTAATAAATTATCGTAGATATAGTTACCATCCCTTAAACTTATCTCCTGCTAACGTTTTCTTATACACATAATCACCTAGAGTTTATTCATATTGCTTCCTTCATCTATATTTAATATCTCCCTTCCTATTTTATTACTATTTTCCTTTTCCAGTTCTCCTGGATACATGTCATATTATTGCCTGTGTCTATTAATGCCTGTAAACTTGTTTCCTCTATTAATTTCTATTCCTGGGTTTCTCATTGTCTTAGTTTTCCGATTGACTGTGGGCACCATGCTCTTTTCTTGTCCCCACGCCTGTCCTTGCCTTAACACCGTTTACATCTCCATTGTATCTCCCATCTGCTTCATAAGTTCTATTTTCTGTGTTACTCTCATATTTAAATTCCATCTCCCATTTTCCAAACTCGAGTTGTGCCTCCACATTCATTAACATATCCGTACCTCTGATAAATTTTCTCAATAAGCCTTGTACCACTAAGCCTTGAGACGGATATTTAACTCCTCCTATTTCTCCTATTACCATTTTCATTTTATTAATCTTTTCAATTTTCTTATTAGTTGTGGTTTGAATAGTTAAATTTTTTATTTGCAGTACCTCCATCTTTCCTACTTCATTTCTTAACCTTCCCTGCTCTCCTAATATTTTCTCCCTTACATTTTCGACTTTCCTAAAACTCTCATCTGTTATCTTTCTTTCTCCTATCACCTTTAATTTCAACTCTCCTAACTCTTCTGTGTTTTTCTTAGTTATATTTTCTACTTTCTCTATCTCTTTTTCATTAATTTTTATCACATCAGCTATTATTTCTTTTGTTTCCTCAAAATTTGTCTTAATCTTCTCCTCTAATTCTCTATCTTTCTCCTCTAAGTCTCTTCTCACATCCTCTATTACAGTATTATTCTCTGTCCTCAACTGTCGCCTCATATCCTCTATCATTTTCCTATTGTCCTCCCTAATTTCATCTTTTATTAATTTTAGATCCTCCTTCATCTCTCTTATTTCGTCTCTATTTTCCTCTAATTTGTTGTCTATCTTATCTAATTTTTTCATGTTTACACTCATTTCCATGAGAGTTCTCATCATCTCCCTTAAATCTTCATTCTCATTATTTCCCCGTTTTTTTTGTTGGGTTTGCATAGGTGGTAGTCCCCTAGCTTCTTCTACCTCAATGTTTCCTATTGGCATATCTGTGCCTTCCATTTCTATTTCTTTCATTTCCACACTTGTCCCTTTTTCCTGGTCCGCTACAACTACCAGCTCGCCTATAGTATTTTCTTCTTTTTTTTTTTTTTATCTGTAAGTAACTTATTATACAAACATAAACAATTTTTATATATACTATAAACCTAGCCTTGATTCTATTCAACTCAGTGTTTAATTTTACAAAATTTTTTCTAAATCTATTTCCAGTTCAAATGTTTTTCATTTAAAAAGTTCTAAATTAATTTTATTTCAAAATCTCTCTAAATAAATTTTATCTCTTATTTTATCGAGCCCCACGTTGTTGCGCCAATTGTAATGTTATTTTCCTTTACACGCAATACAATGGGGTTTATATTATTAAATATTTTATTTAAATGAAGATATTTTATTTCTAGTTAAAACACAAACTCCTGAATAATTTAAAATTCTTTATTATAACATTTCTTTATTTCAACATTTAAACCAATACACAGAACAAAAATTTACAACTTAACAAGTTTTAACAAACTCCGTTTAACTCTTATTTCTTTTAATTTTATAGTTACACAATTTTAATATACCCTAGGCTAATTTTACGATCTCTTACAATCTCGGGGTTATAGCATGGGCTATATTTTTACTTCTTTTGTTAATTAAATAAATTTTGAAAAACAATATTAAATTTTGAAATTAGTTTTAATAAATATTTTCCTGATGAAAAAACTTAAATTTTGAATATGCAAAAAGGCTAAACTATTTGAACTGGATTATTTCTTATTACTTACTATTAATTAACTACAAGATATTCTAATGTACAATTTTAAACTTCCTTATTATCTTAAATGTCCATTAAAGTTTATTTTTTATAGCGCTAGATACTTATCTCATCAAATAACGGCAAATGGCTGTTTGCTCACACGTAGAATTCCGTTTCTCTTTAATTTGACATTTTACACACTTAAATTCGTTTTATTTACTTCACATTATATTACCACTGTATTATATTCTGAAATTCACTTCTCCTTAATTTAGTTTGGCCAATCTTCTTAACAAATCTGTATAATTTTGACGAAGTTCCTAATAAATAGAATTTTGACTGGTCCTGGCAGATCCATCTTGTCGCGTCCCCACGCTATCTCTGACAAAACTAACGCTTCGTTTTTCCTTTAAAATGTTACAAATATGGCGGCCTCCTCCTTCTTAAAAAAAAACATATGGATTATAATTTAACGAAGTTCCGTTCCTTCCCACTAGAGTCAAACTGCACCTGACCGACTTATATTTGTTTACTTTCACATCTGTTAATGTCAACGAACTATTTTCACCAGTTTTAATTTTGTTAACATACTGTTTCAATTTTCCGATCCTTAACCAACCTTCCAGTGTTTATTTAATTGCTATTATTAGTGTGTGAAGTGTCTTTGTGTTTTACTTTTGTAATATTTCGAAATGTGTGTGTTTTGACTGGACTTTTCCAAACATAACCTTACATTGTTTACAATCGTTTTTCACTTTTTCCTTCAAGTAATTACTTATGCCCTATTTTACTAATATTTACAATTTTGTTTAACATATAACTATTATTAGATTATCTTGTTTTAAATTTTATTTGATACAACAAATTTCTTTATGTATTTACAGTTCAAATATCTTATTTACTAATCTAGGCTTTTACCTGAATTTAGTTTCAATTTTAACCTAACCAATCTTTTAATGAATTTCTTTTTAAATTTTGTGTGAGTTATTTCTAATATATTCTTCCAATTCTTAAATAATATTATATAGCCCATTCTATAAATGTTACAGTATATAGCGCTATAGAAATAAACTTTAATGGACTTTTAAGATAATAAGGAAGTTTAAATTTGTACATTATTAGAATATCTTGTGATTAATTAATAGTTAGTAATAAGAACATAATCCAGTTCAAATAGTTTTGCCTTTTTGCTTATTCCAAATTTAAGTTTTTCCTTCAGGAAGTTATTTATTAAAACTGTTTTCTAAATTTAATCTTGTTTTTCAAAATTTATTTAATTAACAAAAGAGTTAAAAATATAGCCCATGCCTATAAACCCCGAGATATTAAGAGATCTTAGAAATTAGCCTAGGGTATAAAAACCTTGTAACTAAAAAACAAAGGAATTGAGTTTAGTATATTGTGTTAAAATTTGTTAAGTTTAATTTTGTTCTGTTTATTGTTTATTGTTTAACTGTTGAAATAAAATTGTTATAATAAAGAATTATGAATTGTTCCTGAGTAGTTCTTTTTTTTGTTTTAAATAGAAATTTGTTATCATCATTCAAATAAATATTTAATAGTAAAACATCGTTGAATTGCGTCTCAGAAAATATGTTATAATATATATATATATTTATTATATCTTATTATATTATTATCTTGTACATAATAAAATACGTTTTTTTTCATCCTATCAAGTTTAAATATATTTTTTTAAACTTATAGTGGATGACAATTGATCTTTATAAAGGTTTTTCAATTATCTATTCAATAATTAAATAATAAAAATTTGGGGGCTTATCGGGATTTGAACTGCGGACCTTCATGTTTGGAGTCTAGCAAGCTTTGGCATTGGGCCAACTTTCCAATACCTAGATATTTATTTCTTATAATATATATTGTACTAGCTTAAACTTTTGCCATGATTATCACACAATATCATAAATAGTACTCTAAGGTTTAAAATGAATGTAAAGAATAAAATAAAGAATCAAACTTGAATTAAGCAGACAATGTTAAACTTTTTCTTTATTGACCTCATTAGGAATTTATTTTAAAAAATTTTGTAATATTTTTTTAAAACTGGCACTTGATTAATTTCCCATTAGTTTAAAGATTTCTTTACAAATTACACAATTGTAGACTAACATTTTAATTGAACTGTTGTAGCTCATTAATGGATAAGAAATGTCTAGTCTCTTCTAGAGTTTTGCAAGACACTGGGAGTACTGCTATAGGTGTGATTCAAGATAGAAAATTTATAATTTCACCAATCAAAGGTGTAATCAGTCTACAGCCAGGATTCCCACATTTAGACATTACAGACAAACGTGCTAAGGAGGAGGCTAAAGAACAAGGAGATGGTATGTTATTGAGTTTTATTTCCTTAGTGTGCTATTAATTTTGCTGCAAATTATGAAGAGTTCCTTAAAAGCTAAAACGTTTTTGCAACTATGTAATTGCCCAATAGAATAAGAAACTACTAATGGTGTTAATATAGTATTAGAGGCAGTCTTCGTTCAGAATTTTATTAATTTCTATCTAGGCGGACCTGTTTGTTAGAATTTTTGAATGCGTCATCACTATTTTGCTCTCTTGATTCGAACTGTTTGCAACTTCGGTTAATATCCTTTTAGGTTTAAAAATAACTGTTCAAGTTAACTATTTGTTTAATATTGTGGTGGCAGCGGGTCAGCTGTTTTGTTTGTTATGAAAAAAACAGTCTTAATTGTCTAGAAAAGTCTTATTGTCTAGAACGGAAAGATTGAATGTCTTTTTATTAACGTTTAACATTGTCAATTATTTAATTAATAATTATTGTGATTCTGTTATTTATTATTGCCTATTAAATAAATAGTCTCAGGTATAAATTAAATGTAGGCCTATATTTTATTTTCACTTAAATTAATCTTGGTCACACGCAAAAATACTCAACAGGTTATGGGCCCAGGATTCTGATACAAACCAGAAAATTAAGTCGACCAAGAAATTTAAGGCAGTCAAAAAAAATTTTGGGAAACAAGAGAAAGTAAATCGTCATTGTCATTTGTCATTGTTATTGTCAAACGCACATTCTAAGACAGTCTACACTGAACAGTCGTATTAGAATAAACAACAAATTGTAAAGGCAAGTAGTGTCAGTAAATTTAGTCATTTTGTTGTTTATATCTTTTGCATTTAAAGTAAAATCTTACGTTAAGTATGGATTCTGTCAAATCTCAGTTAGAGACGTTGAATGAAGACTCAAATGGAGTCACCAATTATATCTCATGGCATTTCAAGCTAAACCTAGCCTTAAAAACTAAAGACTTATACAGTATTGCAACTGGCCTAACAGTAAAGCCAGTAGGCAAGGAAAATGATATAGATGTAAAAACTTGGTTGCAGAAAGATATAGATGCGCAGTCTTTAATTGGATTAAATTTTTGCAGTAGTATAGCAGTTAAATTATCGAATTGTATCACATCGAAAGATATGTTAGACAAACTTGTAAATTTGTATGGTGCAAAAACCGAAGTAACATTGGAAACTTTGCGCAGGAAACTTTTCAGTTTTGAATATGTTGAGAGTAGATCAGCAGTACAAAATTGTTATGAAATTATACAACTTGGCGAACAGCTGTCAACTGAAAATGATCCCATCGGAGAAACTTGGTTCATGACCAGAATTCTTAGTGTTCTTACTACGAAGTTGTCACATTTTCGAACAGTGTGGGACAACGTTCCTGCAAATGTGAAAACAGTCGAAAAGCTTATTCAAAGACTTAGACTAGAGGACGAACGATTAACTGAGACAAGTAAATATGATGAGAGTACACGGAATGCGCTAGTCACTAAACAAAACAAAACGCGAGGTCAATCTGAACATAAACATCTTCTACAGGAACAAAAGATAGCGTCTTTATGCAACCGATGTGGACAGAAGGGTCACTACAAAAGGGACTGCAAAAATAAACCATGCGCCAAGTATATTGAATACTGCAAAACAGTCTACCCGTGCAACCTATGTGGACAAAAAGGACATTTTGAGAAGGAATGTACACAACCAAGCGAATCACACAAGTCGGAAGGGTTAAGTCAGGAAAAGCGAAGGCAAAATAATCGTCGCGCATTAATGACAGTCGGATTGACTGCAGCAGACTTTAAAAATGAAAAGAAAACGGGCAATATGAAGGACATTTGGTACTAGGACTGTGGTGCTACACAGCATATGAGTAGAACTGCACGAACCAATATCTATCTCAATTGGAGATGCAACGCAACTAGAGGGAGTTGGAGTTGGAAACATGAAACTGGAAGCCTTTAACCCCTTACTGGTTTGTGACGACTATACGCGACACGAGCGGAATGCTGAAAAACGGCCGCTGCCGCGTATACACGTCACGTCAATGGCCCGATCGTATTTATTCCGTTTATGCCGCGTTTGCTCGACAAAGTTCATCCGAATGCCGTTAGATCGCGTGCATATATCTTCAAGCAAATATTTTGTAATATGATACTATTTTTACCAATGTTTTTTTCGATTTAAGACGTTTGACTTGTCAGTTGCCAACGGTCAACCTGCTGTGCATTTGTGCTTGTCTATTCGTTTGCCATATTGTTTCATAGTGTTATTTATGCAATTTAATTATTTTATGTATAGTGTAGTTAGTGTTTGAAGTTATTTATAATAAAAAAAAAAAAAAAAAAAAAAAAAAATTATATTTCTGTTTACTTTTTCAAGAGAGATATTTCTTGAACTTTGGCTTTAGGTTATAAAGGTATTCATACATTCTATAAAATGGATGAATTTTTGAGTGACAGACAATTGCATGAATTGTTGTTTGAAAGTGCTTCTGATAGTGATCCAGAAGATGAAATAGATGATTTAGGGGAGGAAATTGAGATAGAAGACAATGCTCCTCTAGTATTAGGCCCTCAGGTGCAAAATCCAAACCCAGTAAATGCAACTGCTGTCCTTCCAAATCTAAATAGCTTTGTTTGGGAAAACTACCACTCTGCTGGAAAAAAATTAACTGAAAAAGTTTTCACTGGAGATCCAGGAATAAAGGTAACGATACAAAATCATAATGATCCATATGAACTATTCAAGTTATTTATCACAGATGAATTGGTTGATATTATTGTGCAACAAGAATTTTTCACAGAAAAAAAGAGAAAATGCCATGAGGAGGTGTGCTGTGTGTTCCAAGCATAACATACGGCGTGAGTCACGTTATCAGTGTGATGAGTGCGACGTGGCACTTTGCGTTTCACCATGCTTTAAAATATTCCACACACAGAAAAACTTCTAAAATGTGTAAAATTATAGACTTGTGATGTACAGTTTTAGCCTAGTGTTTTTTTTTCTTTTTTTCTAGTATTAGTGAATATATGGATATGTAGAACTGAAATTCTGTAAAAAACGTCAAAATGTAAGTAAATTTCACTTTCTTCCATAAAAATATTTTTTTTTAAATTTTGATTTTATGTTTAACAGTTGTGTAATATTATAACAAATAAAAATAAGTAATAAAAAAATAGGCCCTTTTGGGTTGTTAAAGTGAAATTTAAATCGACCGTTAAGGGGTTAATGGTCATAATTGGATACCAGTTGTACTTGAAGATGTCGTGTACGTGCCCAAACTAGACTACAACCTATTTTCAGTCGGACAGACACTGGATAAAGGTTACTTGCAACAAGCTAACAGTGAATGGTCGTAGTTCAAGACTTCAGATGAACAAATCGCAGCAGTAGCGAAACGTGAAGGAAGCCTTTTCAAAATAATGCTCAGAAGAAAGCAAACAGAGACGTGTTTAGCAGCCATCTCATTTCGAGTCTGGCATGAAAGATTCGCTCACCAAAGCATTAAGTATGTGAGGAGCACATTGCAGAGAAAAGGAATTGAATATATTGACGACTGGAACGACTATGTCTGCGAAGGATGCGTTTATGGAAAGCAGCACCAAATCTCACATCCTGCAAACCTGAAGACAGCCCAAGAGCTACTGGACCTAGTTCACGTGGATATGGGAGAAGTGAATATACCATCACTTGGAGGATCCAAGTACTTTCTGCTTTTTAAGGATGACTATTCATACTACAAGACAGTGTATTTCATGAAAACAAAAGATGAAGTTGCAAAGAAGTTGAAAATATTTACAAAGTTAGTCGAAAATCAATTTGACAGGAGAATCTATTGTTTGATGTCAGACAATGGAAGAGAAATTAAAAACTCAGACACAAAGAAACTACTTCAAGATTTAGGAATTTTCCCTACATTCTCAAATGCGTACACACCAGAGCAGAATTGAAGAATCGAACTTGAAATAAGGACTGTGGTGGAATCAGCTTCCATGCAGCACTTCATGCAAAACAATTAGATGAAAGACTATGGGCTGAAGCAGTCAATTATGCTGTATTCTCAATCAACCAAACTGGAACGAGTACCGTTGAAGGGAAAAGCCCTGCTGAACTTTGGTTTGGACGGAAGTTCGGAGTAGAGAAGCTAAGGATTTTTGGCTGCGAATGTTTTGTGTTAGAAAAAGGAAAATTTGTCGGATACGACCAGGACTCGTCAAGTTATAGAGTCTTCATACCATATAAACGTTATATTGTCAGCACGGACAATGTAATCTTCAATGAAAACTAGGATGAAGTGGAAAACCGGAGAGAAACTGAAATGAAAATGCAGCAAATATAATCTGATAAAACAGAAGATATAGGAGACGAAGCTGAAGAGCAATTCTATGAAAGTGAGAGAGACAGGAACATCAGGAAGAGTTCTACGAGATCGTGCAACCCTCTCAAAACCGTAAAGGTACAAAGACTTTATCATGGAATATCAGCGAAGCGAGAACAGCGACAAGACGGAGGAGTACAACTCTTTGATAAAACTGAATACTTGGAAACTCGTTGAATGTCCAGCAGACGTCAAACCACTCACGTGCAAATGGGTTCTGCGTGAGAAGACAAACAGAATATTGAAAACTCGACTGGTGGTCCGAGGATTTGAACAGAGAGAAGGTATCGATTACTCTGAGACATTTAGCCCTGTAGCTCGACATGCATCAATCAGACTACTTCTGAGTCACGCTGCCTCGGAGAAACTCGACCTCATACCTTTTGATGTCAAGACAGCTTTTCTGCAGGCCTAAAGGAGAAGATTTATATGTTACAACCTGAAGGTTTTGAAGATGGTTCAGGACGAGTCTGCGAACTGAAGAAAAGTCTGTATGGCCTTAAACAGGCACCGGAAACAGTGGAACAAGAAGATATCATGTTATCTAGAAGAGATAGGAATGGTCAAGACTGATGATGATCCCTGTATTTTTTACAACAAGGACAAGAGTATTATAATGTCACTTTTTGTTGGCGATGGACTTATCATTGGGAGGAACAAAGACCAGATTTGGAAGACGTTAGATGACATCAACAAAAAATTTGAAATCGCCTATGATTCTGAGGTTAAAAAGAATATATCGTATCTTGGAATGTAAATAACTGTCAATGATGAAGGCATTTTTGTCTGTCAATCCAAGTACACTCAAAAGATAATCAGCAAGATGAACTTCGAGAATTTCAATCCGGTATCGACGCCTATTGAAAAAGGAATGGTTACGGATCAAGAAAATTTCAGAAATGATACACCAGTGCCATCATATCGAAAAGCAATCGGTAGTCTCCTGAATGATAACCAGACCAGATATTAGCTATGCTGTGAATTATTTAAGTCATCACTGTTCCAAGCCAATAACCAGCCATTGGAAGATGGTAAATCGAATATTCCAGTATTTGTTGGGAACAATAAATTTTGGAATTCATTTTGGAGGAGATAAATTGTCGCATACACGGATTCAGACTACGGAGGAAATCCCAAGACCATGAAGACTACAAGAGGAATTCTCATCATGAGAGGAGGTCCACTAGTTTGGTGTTCACAAAGACAACATCTAGTAGCAACTTCTACAACTGAAGCCGAATACCGAGCAGCAGTATCAGCCATCGATGACATATGTTGGCTGAAGAGACTTACTTTTGAACTGGGGATTCGGAAGATAAAGGAACCTATTACTCTGTACGTAGACAATCTGTCTGCAGTTCACATGATTAAAAACTCACACGAAAGGAAGATAAACAAGGGAAAGAAACATATTGAGATCCCTCGAAAATATATCAAGCAACATGTTGGCGAGACTATATCACCTTGTCATATCAACAGTGCTAATCAACTGGCTGACATACTTACTAAACCTTTAAGTAAACGAACCTTTATGACTTTACGAAACAAGATAGTTAAGGAGGAGTGTTTAAGTTAACTATTTGTTTAATATTGTGGTGGCAGCGGGTTAGCTGTTTTGTTTATTATGAAAAAAAAGTCTTAATTGTCTAGAAAAGTCTTATTGTCTAGAACGGAAAGATCGAATGTCTTTTTATTAACGTTTAACATTGTCAATTATTTAATTAATAATTATTGTGATTCTGTTATTTATTATTGCCTATTAAATAAATAGTCTCAGGTATAAATTAAACTTAGGCCTATATTTTATTTTCACTTAATTAATCTTGGTCACATGCAAAAACACTCAACAATAACCTGTTATATACAATTTGTTTTAAATATTTAAAATAAAGTTAAATTGTTTTAAAACAATTTACAACAAACCTAATGTCACAATACAAGAACAACGATTAAATAATAGAGTAAGGAATATGTTTGTAATAATGATATTATTATAAATTTATATAAAATTCAGCCCTAATCTACATGTTGATGGAATTGAAACTAAATTAACTTAAGTCTAAGATTATGTATGTTTAGGGAGGATTACATCAGAAACCTAAGTCATAGTGAATGTTATTTCATTATGATGAAATCATCAACTATAAAGACTGTATCATCAAATCTACTTTAGAGTTTAATGTTATATAAGTTTCTAATTATTTATTATTTGGTTAATATTGGGTTTATTATAAACTGTATTGATTTTTAATGAAATTAATATTCTAATGTTATGTGATAGATTATTAGTAGCGCTCAAATTATCATAATTTTTCAAGTTTTACGAATTTTAAATAGAGTTTACATATTTACATTAAATATGTTTTTTATATATTTACCAGCTGATGTATCTGGAGGAGAAGAGGAAGATGATTCAAAACAAGTAACTGTTAAGTTTGCTCGACAAGATAATGAGCGTTTCAAAAAAGCAAGAGAACGATCCTTTGATTATTTGGCCAAAAAATGTGCTGAGGAGAAGTGGTATTACACACAATATCACACATTAAACACAAGAGCTGCTGAAGTAAGTAAATTTAAAAAATCAGTTCAGATATTAAGGGATAAAAAAATTATTCTGTTATGGTTAGCTTAGTGTTTTTTTTAATTGTGTTCATTGACATATATAAGGGAACTGTAATGCAGTTATGCTGTGTGTTAGTGAAGATTTTTTTAGCAACATGATATTTTTAAAGGCTGTATCAAGATTCTTCCTTCCCGCAGTAGCTAAGCTGGATCTGCTGTATTTGTCTTGATAAGAGTTCTTTCGAATTCTGTATGACCTTTATTTCAAAACTAAAGGATTTGGAAGGTATTAGGAAATTCCTTTCAAACAAAAATTTGTAATGTGTTAATGATATTCTTCAATCGTTTTTTTTTTTTTTTTTACTTTTACAGAACAGGCTATTTAGAAGAAGACTGACTTTAGTTTTTTCCTGACTTGGTTATCACTTTTAATCTGCTTTTAGCATTAAAGTAACTCAAAACTAATCTATTTTTAGATGTATAATTATCCTTTTAGTACAATCACAAAGGAAAATACAGATATTATCAACAACTTCTGAGTTAGTAACATTCATGACTTATTTCTTTGTTGTTCATGCTTTCAGAAGACAATTTTCACTAGTTATTTTAGGCTAGAATGTATTGTCATTAATTACTTCCTTGGTTAATTCCATCACTGTTTTGGTTGTTGATGACATAATATGATAAATATAACTTTTGTTGATCTTTGCTTTATCATTTTCCCAGATGTACTTTTGAAGATGATAACCATGTAATCGAAATGTACATTAAGTAATTGTAGTAAAAATAATATTTTTATATTGTGGTTAATGAGTTTTTATTTAAATTTATCTACAGTCCTCAAGCAATTTATTAATTTACGAAATTAATATATACAAAATAAATAAATATCAAATAAATTAGATATATAAGTGGCCAAATTAATTCTACTGTGTGTTCAAAAATTTTGTTATAGAATTAATGTATTCTAAATTATGTTATGTTACATCCAAATATGTACATTTTCACTGATGTTTCCACTATCAATAAAAACTGCTATTATTGTAAATACTATTAATAATACATATTTAATAGCATGTATAACAATATGTTTGATAGTATTTTGGTTGTTTTTGTATTGTTTGGTATGTATATAGTTGGTTAATCATTCTTATAAAACCGCCAATACTAGATTGACTTAATAAAAAAAAAAAACAACGAAAATGTTATCCACATAACATGACCATATGCTAGTAAAATACCCTCAACTGTTTCTAATTTTTTTTCAAATTAACATAATATTTTTTGTTTTGTTATGTTTATATTAAAGTTAGAAAGATCAAAGTTCAACACAGTGGAGCTCGAAGACAGGATCAGTTCAATGTGCTTAACTCCACAGCAATATATTGATAATCTAATACCAGCACAGCATGATCTAACCTGGACGATGCCAAATTTACCTTCACATGTTACTTCCCTCACTGCTTTGCGAAACTTGCCATTGACTGAAATCGTACAAGCAGTACTCAAGGAAGGTACATTAATAACAAAATTATAACTCGGCATAAATAAAATTATGTATATATTTTTACCTGGTATATCAGTTCCTGGTTTAAAATAGATCAATAAAAATAACATTAAATTTTAAGTCTGAATTAACAGTGGTTTCTTGAATAAAATTTTATACTGTTTCATCTCTTTTATTTTGTATAAACATTTTAAAATAAAATTTTACCCATGGTTAATACTTAGTGGTAAATTGTAGGCTCCTCATTTATACTCGTGCTATTAATGGTCCACTTTACAATTATAAAAAACAAATCATTTTCAAAACATCCACTAATGGTATTAGAAAAACTATGTGTACAAAATCTTATCAATTCGTCATTATCACTAAGTTCACCGCAGACTATTAAGTAGCATGCAATCCAACTCAAAACGATCGCATTCAATTAAGATGTAATTGAAAGATAAAGTCTAGCCAAGAGCATGACCTAAATGGCAGCTGATAATTTGATTATTAGAAATTAGTAAGAATCATTAATTAGTAATAAAAATCCCACATTTTTTTCTGCTCTGTCATTCCCAAGTTTGATATAAATATCATTTTTTTATGGTAACAGTTTCAAAAAGCAAAACAGACGCAACCTAATAAGAAATTTGTTGCACATGCTTTTCTGAAGCACAGAGATGATAACACATTAACAAGAGTCAAGCCAACTAAACATTCAACGACTGACTATTGATGGCACATATTTCTCGACATTATACCATCTGTAGCAAATACTCAATGTCTAATAATTTGAGGCAGTAATCTGCAAAGGGCTGTGCCAAACAGTTGTGCTTAATACCGAATTAGTGTTTTTTAGTGTATAACTGTTGACAAGTAAGCTGGCACTTGATCAATTGATAGAAATTCTGAACTAACTGGATAACAAAAAACCACTGTCTGCTGTCATGCTCGTTGCATAAATTGTCCTCGCAGCCCTCATGAAGGCGCTCCAGTAGATGAATTAAGAAATGCTATTAATAATTTAAGTCTACACCCACGGAAATGTTTACAGAACAGTCTTTGCCTAATCAAATCCCCCCCCCCCCCGTCTATAATGCCGTGCCAGGTCCAAGTGACACTTATAATGACTTCCTTTGCTCCTGGACTCTTCTAGAAATTTGGAGTTAATTTGTTTAAGCATTTTAAAAATGTATTGCATTTTCACAGTTCTTTCAACTATATTATTATAGTATAAGATTAGATTTTAATTTTAAGTATAGGCAATAATTATTTCATCTTTTTTATTTCTAATTATTTTTGACACTATAATAATGTAAATAAAATTTAATGTTAATGTTGTTTTACATTCAAATGTGAATTATGGAGAATTCCAGAGATGATCCCCACTGTTATATGGTGGAATATGTAAAAAAATTATACATACAAACACTATACATTTAGTGTAAAGAAGAGTCCATTTTAGGTAATGATGAAATATTTTAAAAATATAAAATAATTTAATTATCTCATGTGTTTATTGTCAATTATTAGGTGATCATAGAAATATTCTAAAACAATTTCAGCGTAAATAAAATATTTGTGTAAATATCAAACCTGCAAGAATTCATTTACATAGTAATTAATTTTGTTTTAGTGAAAGTGATGACATTCCAACAACTCAGCAGTCTATTGACTGGTCATGGAGATATCATCAAACTATTACGCTGTGTCCAACAGGCAGCTGTTCTTGTACAAGGTAATTGGATTGTAAGATCAGATGTATTATACAGCAAGGATTCTGTAAGCCAGCACAACGGTGTACCAGGAGAAGTCATGTGCAGAGCACGAGATTATATTGTAAGAATCAAATCATATGTCTGACTCTTTTAGGTTTTTGTAATTATTCTTAGTGTTCATAGATTCATAAAACTCATCAGATTTATGCAAATATTGGTTATGAATCAAATATTCATTTCACCTTATCTTGTCATTAATAGGAAATATAATAAGAACAATTTTTTGTATTTTGAAAGTTTATGAATTAACTTTATATAGCTGTATACAAAGAAAGAGGAGGGGGAACCAGTATAGAATAATTATTTTAAAAATCATCAACTAACAATTTATGCTTTGAAACTAATTTGATGGATTACTGTTTTGTCAAGAGATAGAAAGTGCTATAAAATTGTTGACATAATAAAAATGTAAATATACAGATGAACATTACTAATATATTTAGTAAATGAAATTTTGTTTCCAGTTGTACTTACTCTCAGAAGGTCACACTGTTGAGAGAAAGAAGATAGCAGCTACTGTAAAATTACCTCCTGAAGAACTAAAGGAGATACTGTCTCAAGTTGCTCGTCTGAAGCTCAATAAAGGTTGGGTGTTGAGGTTGCCTACAGATCAGGAGTTTATAGATAGGTATAGTTATTTCATATAGTTTTCATTTCAAATTATTATTTATTTTATTGTTTTTAAAATTGATTGATTCTAAATAGGCAAAAAATAACTGCAACATTTGAATCATGAATAAAATTGTATTGTATGAGAACAGTTTTTACAATAGTAGTGATGGAATTAAACTTGTGACAGTTTAAAAAAGTGTGGTTTAATAATATATTAAAACCAGTGAATGTTTTTCGGTCTAATAGGTAGTGATTAAAAAATTGTAGGAGTTAGTGATGTAGTTTTTTTTATTAATTTAATATCTCCAATAAAAGATCATAAATCAATTAAACATCACCTCCAATTAAGCATAAAAAATTGATCAAGATTTAAAAAATTTATATAATTTTTTATTTCGAATTTTATATTACATTTATCCATTTATTTTGTATAATTTCATTCAAACCATGAAATATTTTATGTTTAAAATAAATTCAAAATGAATAATTTATTTATCTGATGTAGATAGTTGTTGATTCTCTTATTTGGTGTATTATTGGCAAAGCAATTTCTATCTTCTTAATCCTTAGAGATGTAATTACAGGGTAGTGTTTTACTTATTTGTGTACCATGACTGTCATTAAATATATGATGTGGTGGTCAAAACATACTGCAAATACATCTTTTTAAGACTGTTATATCACAATAGTAACTAAAGTACTTAACATCATACACCTCCTCAGAATTAAAAAGTTTGGAATTTTTATATTAATGTACAACAAATCAAGAGACCCCTAATCTCTCAGCATCATAAAATTCCATTTACTTTCTTACCTGCCTGTTTTTCTCTCGAAGTTTATTCATTTTCAGTAAATATTGGTAATGTTTATATTGTACAGTACATCTACTTGAACCATATCTTGAGATATGTCTTGGGAACCTACAAATGTGACAAGTTCATTCTTAATTTTCACATTTGATTGAAAAAGTAGCCAGTGTCAATTAAAAAAATTTCAAACTTAAATATAACCAACCTCCCAAACATGAAATAACAAATTACGTAAATAACCTAACCATACTTGAAATAAATAATAACCCAATAGAACCAAACTCACTAGAAAAATACCGCATTTATAAAAACATACACAACAATTTAATGAACCTACAGACAACATATACAGACGACGTACTATTCAAAAACATACACACGGCTCAATGAAGAAACATATATAACGTTAACAAATACCAACAACCACACCAGAAAAATACAGAAAATTAATTCAATGATTCGACAATGGTCAAGTGACTGAAAAGTGCCTCATCACTTAAGGTAAAATTATTGCACTTAGTGGTGGAAAAAATTGTTTACCATTAATAATAATAACTTCATTATATATATATATATATATATATATATAGATTTTTTGGACTAGGAGACTGACAGACTTACCTTGGTAAGAGTCCACTCTGTAGTCTTGAAATAGAAACACATAAAAGCACTTAAACAATGATATATTTCAACCACACAGTGGTCTTTGTCAATCGAAGAGAAAACACAAAAAGAAATATGAGAGAATGAAATATGATTCATTCTCTCATATTTCTTTTTGTGTTTTCTCTTCGATTGACAAAGACCACTGTGTGGTTGAAATATATCATTGTTTAAGTGCTTTTATGTGTTTCTATTTCAAGACTACAGAGTGGACTCTTAGCAAGGTAAGTCTGTCAGTCTCCTAGTTCAAAAAATCTAAATAATCTTTACCAACCAAAACTAACCTAAATATATATATATATATATATATATATATATATATATATATATATATATATATATATATATTACACACACAAAAAAAAATATTTTTTTTTAATTACAAATATTTCAGTATTTCAGAAAAATTAAATAAATTTTTACTTCCGAAATGAGTGAAGTTAATACGTATTTGCTTATGTTATGAAATTCTCAATATAGAAGTTTATATCACAGTCCTTCTGCAAGTCTTGATGTAAACACCAGGTTTACTGTTTCTATGAATGTTGTTTCTATATATAAGTCTTTCTACAATTTTAAATATTTTCTGAAGCAACTTTTATATGGTGAGTCATGTAAATAATTTTCACACTGTAAATGTAAAAGCATTGAAGATGTCTTGGTAAAAGTTGCAAAACCTAAACTACAAAATTTCTTTTATATATTCTAGATTTCCTGAAGTTGTTGAAAGGCATGCATTAGCGTGGGAAGCAAAACATAAACAATTACGAGAAGCTTTTGAAACCCCGTGTCCACCATCACCAACCAAGAGTCGATCAAGGCGACGAGAGTCTTCTATGAGTGGTGGCTCTGATTTAGAATCTCCTGTAAGGACAAGGGTGTCACAGCCAAGGCAACGGAAAGATTCATCATTTAGTTCAGATACAGAGAGTGTCTTTGAATCAGGTAGTAGGAAAAAAAATAAAAGCGAAAGTGGTTCTGACAACAAGAAAAAAAATGGTAGTTTAGAAACTAGCAAACAACGGAAGAAAAGAAATAGTGAAAGTAGTCAAGAAAAATTTAAAGTTAATGGGACAATAAATGGGAAAATGAAAAGAACAAAAAAAAGTGAAGTTACTTCGTCTGAATCAATGCCAATTCAAGAATCATGACGAAACGCTCATTTTAGGAAAGATTTTTCAAAATGTAAATAGCTGTGCATTGTATATATATGAACAATGTTTTTATTTATTTGTATTGGCTTTGCAATTTATTTAGTTTTTAAAATTGTATGTAATATTTTTGATTTTATTATAATTTTCGTTAATACGAGGTATGATCAAAAAATATGTGGAATAATTTTTTATTTTAAAAAGTAATAAACTTACGTTAAAATTGATTTAATCTCCTTCAAAGAACTGCTCTTGGGTGGCAATGCACTTATCCATGACTGGAAACATTTCTTGAGGCTTATTTCGGAAAGGTGTTTAGCTGCTTGGTCGTGGCGCTCTCAATGTCAGGAATGATGTCAAAACGTTTTAATTTTTGGGAAGAGCCAGAAGTCGCATGGTGCTACATTGGGTAAGTATGGCGGATGTGGACAGACAGGAACACTTTTTTCAGCCAAAAACTCACGAATGAGAAGCGAGGTGTGACATGGCGCATTGTCTTGAGGTAGAAGAAAGCCATTCACCCATTTTCAACTTTTTGCATATTATCAGCTAAAATGCTTTGAATGGAACCGTACAAGTTGTTAAGATCTTCCGCTAGCTCTTGAATAGTTATTCGCCTGTTTGAACGAACCATTGTTTCTACGTTTTCATATTGTCATCTGTTTTTGAGGTTAATGGACGTCCCGAACACTGCTTGTCTTCAACCGACTTATTTCCACTTTTAAATCGGTCATACCACTTGTACATAGTCTTCACATTATCACCATACACAGATTTTAACATTTTGAGAGGTTTTATTCTTTTACAACTTAATGTTAATGCGTTGTTTGAAATCCATGATACGCAACAGACACGATAAACACAACCTCACTCTAGCAGTTACTATACAAACTACATCATATGGATGTAACGTCAGCAGTTGGCACTATAAAAATTCATTCACCGTACTTTTTTATCACACCTCGAAATCTTATGAAATAATTGTGTTCAAATTTTAAAAAAATAATTTGTGTTTTTGTTAAATGTTATTATCAAATTGAAGCAACATCCTATCTTCACTCTAAGCTACAAGAAAAATTATGTGAAGAAAGTAAAATTGTAACTGCCATTGGACTAATAGGAAGCAAAGTTAATAATTGGTTTAAACATCTATATCATTTTTAGCAGTTTAATCCAAATCAAGTCTAGAAGTCTGATTTTACAATATCAACCTTATTGATTTTTTCCTACTGCTCCTAGCTTCTAATGGTTGTATTTTCTGTTTCTGGAAAGTTTTCAGTTCCATTTGTTTCTTAGAACTGAATATTGACTTTTTAATTAGATGATAACTCAAAATTGTCACTGTATTATATTTTTTTTCAATTTCTAGATTCTCAGACAATCGTAGAAAATACAATAAATTGTTAACTGAATTAAGGCAAATACTCTTTTTAAATGGCTTTATATGGTACATGTTTCTGTTGTCACATATTATTTGCAGTATTTCAGTTGAAATCATAATTTCATCATTTTCAAACAACGCCTAGAAGTGGGTTTTCTTTAAAAACCTGCACATATCTTTTTCTTATAACCTGTAAATGTCATAATTTATATGCTGCCTTTCTTTAAATATATTTTTCAAAAGCCTGCTTCAATCCATTGCTGATTAAATTATTCGCATTCTGAGCTACCCAGCGTGTACAAATTAATTTAGATTTCAGTGGTTATGGCAACTGAATTGTTTTGAATACCAACTTTAGTAATTTTATAAGTATTATTATAAATAGTAGTATTATAAATTATTAATAAGTACTGATTACTTAACTAAGTTAAGTATTTAACACTCAATAATAATTTAATAACTAAGGGCTAAACATTACTTGATTATTTGTAATGATTCTTAGTTTAAAAAAATATATATAAATTAAAATAATAAATACCTAAAATGAATTAAATATTACATTTTAATGCTTAGTGGTTGATTATATTGTTCACTTTAAAATTGTTAAAAGCTAAAATATTTTTTTTTAAACATACTAATTACATTAGAAAAATTACTTGTACACAATCGCACTAAACCATCATTGTCACTACTAAGTTGACTAAGTTCATACTCAATAACGAGTCCAACTCGGACAATATCAAATTAGCAATGGTTACACAACCAAGATGTAACTTAACCATAAAGACTATACTAAGAGCTTGACCTAAGTAGTAACTGATAACTTGGTTAAAAGAAGCCATTAGGATAAAATAAAAATCCTTACTTTATTTGTCCTGCCATTCCGAGAACAATTATAAACATGTTTCTCTGTATTGACAGTTTCGAGAGGCAAAGAAATGTGTTTTGTTCTTTATCTGAAGCATGGAGATGATAATACATTAACATGGGTAACATGTCTCAACAGTATATGGTATGCGGAAAATAATTGATAACGCAAAACTCGTGACAGTGATCAGCAATGGGTTAAGGGCTGTAAATTCATCTAATTTATAGACTAGTGACTGAAAATTGTATAGCACCACTTTTAAGGTTTCAGCATCTTATAGCTTTGTACAGTTTTTTTACATATCTTTGTGCCAACATAAAAACCTCTAGTTTAAATTACAATAACAAATCAAATACTAAATTTCTTGTTAAACCTTGAAAGAGAGGAAATAAAACATCAAGAACTTGTTAATCCAAGATTATGCTTAAAGATGTGTATATAAAAAGGACATTCTCTTTAACTCACAGATAAGGACATTCTTCTTGATGTGTTATATCTCACAGAAAAACTAGTAAAATACATTAGTATCTTCAATGTTATAGTCCTTTTATGTTAGGGGGAACTTAAATAATCACTTTTACATTACTTTATGACTATCTGAACTTTAATTTAATTTGTACAATCTTATTGAAATACTTTAATTTATTTTATAAATTTGTAAAAAAAAATTGGGATTGATTTCCGCATAAAAAAGGATGCGGGAAAGTCATTAAAAATTATATGACTTTGAAAATATTTGTGGAGTAGAACTAAATATTGATGGTTAATTTGAAAACAATAAATGTACTCAGATGTTTCATCTCCTGTAAAATAAAGACCAAATTATAAAAGGCAAAGAAAGCATTTAAGGTTTGATTTTTGTTTCTGAACTTTGTAAAAATTTTTCTCTTCTCTTTAGTCTTAACAAGCATTTTCCTTCAAAGACTACTACAACGCCTAACTCGCCTCTCCGCAATGATTATACAAAGTAGTTTTGTTTCATTGTTTTTTTCAACAGCAAACTGATTTTAAAATATATAAATAATTACATTAACATAAGTACATCTTATTTGCTTTTATTTATTTAGACACTAATAACATTCATTTCTTTTGAAAGATATAGGGTAATATTGATTGTAATTTTGTGAAATGAGTTATAGTGAAAAATATAATAATAACGAATCTAAAACTCATTTTATACCAGATACAATGATAAAACATTAAAACTGTAATAATATGCAATTAATTTATAAACAATCAGGCTGTATTTCTTACAAAACATTTTTGTGAAAGTAATCATAACAAATAAGTTAATATTCCTAATCACAAATTGATAAAATCGTATTAAATATTTTAAAACTGAAAAATAAAAACCTATGAAAGTGTTTCAAACTTTGGCTCTACTCATTTCAAACCATTAGCTTTTGTTACGATGTAGGTTTCCAATGGCTGGCTGACTCCCCAGGATTTGTGTAGTTTAAGTTTGCTATGAATGTGTTGGAAGTGCCATCTCTATCAGTTCTGAATAGCTTCTGTCAATAAAGCACATGCTGGTTAATCGTGATGATTTGAAATGTATGATCTTCAAGGAAGCTTTAGGTAGTGTAAGAGCATCACCCTTTTGCAAGATCTAAAATTTTTTTAAAATTAGCCCATTACAGCTTGCACCAGAGTTTAACTCTAAGTTTACACGATATATTGCTCTGCTATTGGTGACCAATCAACCAATAATATGTTATTGTCAGGTTTCTCATACTGTCTTGCTTTGATTTGTTGTGGGGCAGTCTGGAACAGTCTACAAAACTAGAAAATCTGCTGCCTTGTAAATAAATGTGTGTATTTTTGTTTTATAACCTCCCTTTTTTTTCAACCTACAAATATTCTCTTCGTTTTTAAAATAAGTAATTCATTAATAAGAGGTCTAGGTTCTTTTATAATTTTATTAACAAAATTATTTTTATATTAAAGATTTCAGATCTAACCAATGACTGCAGAACAAATTAGAGAATATGTTGTATTATTTGCAATGGTCAGATGTAAACAATGCTCATGATGATAAATATAACCCATTGGGCAATATTATTATAGGTTACAATTATGATTATTACCAATTTTGTGTGGAATGGGCAGTAAAACCATTTGGATAGCAATGGGAACAACACAGGGACCAAAAATGCGTGCCTAACATGCAACAGAGTTAGTGTTTCCATTTCTTAGATTCATTCTATTAGCTCACACTTCTCATATACCTTGTACAAATTTTCAATTGTTAATAAAATTTTTTATTGATCCAATTAAGTTCAAATAAATTTTTTAATCCCATAGTGGATGACAATTGATGTTAATACAGTTCTTTCAAATATTTATTCATTAATTAAAATTAAAAAATTTAGTGTCCCGGTCGGATTCGAACTGTGGATCTACATATTTAAAAACCAGTACTTTTACACTGAGCATAAACTTGCTGAAAGATCTGCTATATGAAATTATAAGAAAAAAGTTCTTGGCAATAGAGAAGCATTTTACAAGAGGTGGATAACATGAGAAGTTATAGACCAATATCAGCTTCTTAAACCTTTCTTGACCAACGGGACTTGTAAGTCCCTTCCAATTTAATAGTGTTTTCTTTAACACAGAGCATACAAACCAGTTTGCTGACCATTGGGACTTCGAAGTCCCTATGTTTTTTAGTTTCTGAAACAGTTTTAGTTCGCTTGAATACCACAAGATAGCAGGAAATTGAGTGTTTTGACGTTCATTTATGGATATTAGTGACCAGTGGCGGCTCCTGCCCAGTTACATTGGTGGGGCTCATGACAAGGGGTCTCCCCAGATTTATGAGGTGCGGAGAAAATTTTGAAATTTGATACCCATTTAACTCGTTTTACATTCTAAGCACCTACAACTTTTATTAAGTTATACTTATTGATTAATATATTAACATTGCTATACCTAATAGACGTATTACGGTGTGATTTACGAAATGTTGCTAGGTTGGGTAGTTAAGTGATAGCCTATTGGTTGCTAAAGTGTCGAGTACTCAACGAGTAGTGTGAATCATGTTTTACTTTTAAGAGTATATTAGGCCACTGTGTATGCGCATCAAAGGATCTATAAATGGAAACAATACTTACCTAGTACATAAATATTATTCTTTAAAATAGTAGTTTCATAAACGCATATTATTATTAAATATAAAATTAATTACATTATTAAAAAAAACAATTAATAGGGTTTTAAAAGGTTTATGGCCTACCTTCAGTTATACTGCTTATAACAGAAGTCCACCCTCCTGTCCTTTTGTGCTGCAAAGTGGTTTATAACACGTTCATTAAAATTTGGTGTGTACAGTAATTATTTTACTATTGAACACATGGCAAGTGCACTAAGCCTCTCTTCTTTCATCGTTGATCTGGTAAATGTTTTTATTCTTTTTAATGTTGAAAAGCATCTTTCACTCTCTGCAGTGGTCATAGGAATTGTGCATATAATTTGAAGTAGTTTCACACATTCAGTGAACACATCTTTTAAATTGTTTTGATATTATAAATTTAAGCAGTCTTAATGAGCCAGAAGCGTGAGAGAAGTCATTTCTGCTATATATTACAGTCAACTCTTGTTTCAGTTCTATTTTGTTCAAGTGAAACACATTTACTGCTGTTTGTAATTCATTTTCCGGAAATTTTACATTAAACTCAGGAAATAAACTTGGTTGGAACAATTTTGCTACAGATAAGTGTTCTAAGAAAGTAAAACGATCGTCAATTCCAGTCATGATAACATCACACACTTCTTTTGCCACTATATGTTTTCTGTCCTCAAATCTGCCACGTTTAATTCTCAGTCCAGAACTAGATGGATCTTTGTTTTCAGTTTCATCAAGTTCTCTTGAACTGGACTGGTCAAGATCAGGAGAGTTTCTTATCTTTTGGATTGCAGACTTGAATTTCCCTATATAGTAAAATGCCTCTATGCAGTCAATAGTTTTATTTTGTAGCTCACTGAACAAAATATCACAATGTGGCATAATTTTATTGAAAAACCCCAAACAGAAGTTGAAATCACCGTCTTTTAAAAAGTAGCTTAAGCCTAATGACTTGCTTACAATGGTGTAATCATTACTGTCATCGTCTACTATTCTGTCTAGGCATTCAGCTATTTCATTTTTGTATATGGTACTGACAGTTCTGGACTTAAAATTCCAACGAGTGCTACAGCTCTTTGGTACTCTTTTTTTCACAACCTCATCAAGTACTGCAGTTCTTTTAGTGGATTGTGAAAAAAAAATGGAAATGCCTCCACATTACTGAAAAATACCTTTACTTGTTTATTTTGTATCGCTGAGCGTTCGATTATCAAATTTAACTGATGTGCATAATAGTGTACAAAATGTGCATTTTTGTACACGGTTTTTACTCTTGCCTGAACACCTGTAAGCTGACCACTCATGACAGAGGTACCGTCATAGCTTTAAACAATGATTTTTTCAGGCGTTTTGTCAATTTTTAGACTCTCTAATTCACTAAAATTAGAGAACTTTGCTTACAGGCGGCTGCGTCATGACCTTTAGGTATTATAAAACTAATTGTCCAAATGACATCTTATATCTACCTTGCCGAGTACAGCATACTCGATTTGTGCATTGATATGTTTTTCACTTAATTTCTGTTTTTTAACTTTTTCACTCAAATGTTTAATTTCAGATGTTCCATCTACAATGCTACAATACATCTCAAAACAGCCTACAAAACTGCTTCCTAAATCAGCCGGAGTTGTAGTAGCAGCACTGATTAGTCATTTCTCAGCGCATGCGCTTGGCGACGGGACTCCATCCCAGGCCACCCGTAACACGCGTGTTGAGTGACGTCACCGCACGGTTTTGGCTGTTTCAGCTTATTCCATGCACACTCAATGCACTAGTCTGGGGCTCTCTGCTGTGAGCCCCGTGCGGAGCTTGCGGCTAATTTCGTGCGTCAACTGCTAAATATTTTATGGTTTTATCATTGCTTAAATAATTCTAAGCTCTTCCCTAATTTAAGACAAACGAATATTAATTAAAAATAAATTTTTGTAGTTGGGAGGGCTGTGCCCCAGAGCCCCTTTTGGACAAACCGCCACTGTTAGTGACTCCAAAATAGCAGTTTGGAAAAACATTTACAGTGACTGTGAATTCATAGGTATCTACAAAATATTTATTGTACGTGTTTTATGAAATGTTTTGTTTTTTTTTTTGTTTTATGTAGTAATTCATCATAACTTTAATATGTATCTTCCTATTCAACAAAATTCAAGAGGAACTATAAGTCCCATTGGTTCTGTACATAACATCAGAGTCGAAGTTATGTTTTGTACGATCAGAAATCAAAACAGTTTTTTTCACTTTTATGCATCTAATTAGTGGAAAAGATCCTAGAATTGGTGCTTATGCTAACAATTGACTCTCTACTTTTCAATAAATAAACAACAAATAAAATTGTTCTGCTTGAGATTATTGGTTTCAATTTTCACATGGGATAAGTGCTAATGCCCCCGTGGAAGAATTAGTGGTCGACGTGGATAAAAAATTATTTTGATATTTATTATACCTGGATGAGGTTATTGGAGAAATTGAAAACCGAGGTTTCTTGCTTGCAGAACAATAGAAAAGCAAAGGGATCCCTCTTCTTTAATATGTCAAGAGGTACATAAGACTATCAATATTCAAACTTGGATATCTGTGTATACAAATGGATAGATATTTCCCCTGTGTATATGGCATCAAATGTTTTGGAAATTAAGAAAATAATATAAAACTCACTACTAAAAAAGATGGTTGAATTGAACTTTGTCCACCCTTCAATTGTCACAGACTATAACAACCACATGGGAGGAGTTGATCTAGCTGACCATCATCGACAGATGTATTCAGTGAATAGGGCATCAAGAAAGTGGTGGCATCGTCTTTTTTTGGGGATCATTGACATATGATTTGTTAATTCCTACATCATATATAGTTCTTTGAATTTAGACAAATATCTTTACAATTTTGGACTACAGAAGAAGTGTAAGTTACTAATGAGTAAAATTTAAAAACCTAAGAAACTTTCTCTTTTGACGTAAAAAAATGGATCTTGTACACCTCGGCCTAAAGGAGAGGAACAAATAATTGGTCACCTGTGATGTTCGCTTAGGGAATAAGGGTGCCCATTTTGTAGAATTTATTTCAAAAAGAGTTAGGTATGAAGTGTGTGGGAAAATGGTATCGAGTCACGGCTCCATTCTGTGTGACAGGTACACTTTGTGTCAATGGAAAAAAATTGTTTCAAAATACTTCATGAATTTTAGAACAAATTTTGTTACTGTTCATTCTTGTTTTAGTATTATGTACGAGTAATACTCGTATATTTCTTTAGTAATTTTTTACCCCATTACGTTATAACTTTTTTCATTTGATTATTCCATAGTTTTGTATTTTCAAGTAAATGAATAAAGTTTTTTTTTAATAATAAAAAAGGTTGTATCTATTTTCTCACCTCTGTAGCTTACACAGATTTTACAAAAAAAAAAAAAAATAGCTTGGGTTATATTCTTTTCAATTTTGATGTTTACAGACCAAGGAGACTTTAGTCCCGTCAGCTGTTTTTCATAAAATTACGGCAAAAAATTTTTTTTCTGAAAATTATATATAGGTTTAATGTTTTGAAGATATTTTAAAATGATTTTCACTAAAAAATTAAGTTTTAGTGAATAATTCTACTCTTGGTGAGGAAAGGGTTAAATTATAAGGGCAAAAAGCAAATAAATAGTAACACCCAAAACCATTATGCAACACCTTATATTGTATAAAGCCGAAAATGTCTGCTTTATATTTTGCAATTTAATATTGTGATTAAATATATACAAATATGTATATACAGTAGAGTCTTGCTTAACCGTCATAAAAAGGCCGGCAGAACGTCAGATAAGCGAAAATGTCGGATAATAGGGAGGTGTCAAGAAAAAACACATTAATGTAATTCAACTATACTGTAGAGTACTTATAACGGTATATTTAAAAACATTCATAGGAAAACAGACAAAGTTTCACTACATAAAAAAGTCATAGTCTGGTTTCCAGAAGAGTGTCGTTTCTTAGCTGCTAAGTCTCGCCACCTTTGCAGCATCAGATTTCTATACCTGTAGCTTCTTGTTGCTCAACAAATTGAAGTGCAGTCTCTAAACCCGTAACTCCGTTGTTATGGGAAATTCTCTGAGGCCCAAGTTGTGCTTCATCTAAATCTTCATTTTCATTGTCGTCACAATTGGCAAGAGTAACAATTTCTTTATCAGTTATTTCAAACTGATCGTCATCATTTAAACAGCTTTCATCTTCTTCCATAGATACATCCTCGCATTCAGGGAGATGTTGCACTAAAAGTCGAATGCTTTCTTTGGTTACAATGTCTGGTTTCACACTTTGATCATCGCAACCACCAAGCGGCTTCTTCCATGATTTGGCAATAGTAGGAGCTCTTATCTTACATCAGCCCAGACAGCTGCAATCCAATAGACCACATCCTTTACATTTACGCTTTTTAACCTTTCTATCAGACAACACGTGCCATTGTCTATTTTGTACAGCCGGGTCCACTTAAGATGGAGCTGTGGTACAGGTGTAGCAACTAAAAATTGTGAGAGATATGTCTTCAAAGTACATCTGTATTCAAGAGACTCATCTCTATGAATCGCACAATTTGAAATTAAGGGAGTATTCAGTCTACAGATCGAATTTAGTTACAGAAAATCGATCTAGGTGTGGCGTGATACGTCGGGTAAGACTGTAGTATACGTTGCATAAGCGAGACTACTGTATATATATATATATATATAATAATTATAAAATAAGAAGTACCTAAAATAAAATTTTTCTTTCTTGACCTCAGTAGGAATTGACTTGTAAAAATTCTTTTGCTAAAATACTTGTTTATAACTGCTACAATAATAACAGATATAAAAAAAAAAATGTTGACAATTATTTAAAGTATAGGAACTTAAATTTCTTTTAGCTCTGTGTCTAATAGGAATAAAACAGACTATATACACAAATTACATTAACTTGAGTACAAATTATTTAATGTACTACTCTGAGCTCTAAGATCAAGTGTTACTCCCACACATGTATTTCATAATCATTTCATGGAAATTTGTAAGCAGTATACTACTATAATTGAAACTGGAGCCATAGAATAGTTCATCCATATAATACATCCTCAATCCATATCCAAATCTAGTCACTTGCTCAAAAAGAAAAAAAGGTCATGCAATGCAATAAAAACTTGAGGCAGTAAAAAGACTCAATAAAGGAGAGACAATGCAGAAGGTTGCTGATGACTATGGTGTTGGACTATCGGCGCACCCAGGATTTTGTCAAGGAGGAAGGGCCCAGAACAAAAGAGGGTTGGGGTGCCCTGTAAAAAGTATTGGATTTTTACCACTCTAAAACTCATATTTTAAGCATTTCCAGCACACAAAAAAGGCTCAAATTAAGACTAAATCTATATTTTAGGTCATAGTTTAGTAGGTTTTTAATCATTTCGATGAGCACCTTGGGTGCTTTTACATTTTGATTCATATATCATTTACATTCATTGAAGTTGTCTTATTGTTTTTTTGATAATCACAAAATGATAATAATTAAACAAACTAATTTTACACTACTTAACTAAGTGAATACGTAATTGCTTACTTGCTGACGCATTTCAAAACGATCGTTCCTTTTACGAAGCTAACCCTCTACTAGCGGCTTTTGGCTCTTTACAAATGGTATGACAGGGTTGGATTATGACATTGTCAGCAAGTAAGCAATTACGTATTCACTTAGTTAAGTAGTGTAAAATTAGTTTAATCAGTGAATTAAAGGTGATTACATCAAGAAACTTCAATTAAACAAATTGTTTGCTTACGTAATAATTAAACAATAATTAAAGTTTTTTGCTTACTGATTAATTCTAAGACCAAGGACATCTAAAAAAAAAATTAACCTACAAATTAATTACAAAATTAACAAACATATTGGATATTTATTAAGTTTATTTAGTTTTTATAATGGTCTCAGAATTTACACCGAAATATGGACAATGTTACTAAAACTGTTTGTCTGTTTCTCTTGTCATGACATCTTGGAAAGGTATTTTAAACTGACGGGCCTAATTAAATATAGACAACCTTCAAAATTAACTAAATAAATAAAACCCACTAACCACAATACAAAAAATTTTTTATTTTACTGAAATTACTATATTACATGATAAACATCTTCAGAAGTACTTCTGAAAATTAATTTTTGTCATTTCTTAAACAGCAAAGGTTAACCCATCCTCTCCTACTAACAATCTCGACCAATCGCTCTACTTACGTCTCATATTACCATACTTACGTCAAGCTCTAAAGGGGTAGGGCTATTCCTTAGAAATACAAGGTTAATATTTAACAATTTTCTCAAAAAATATACAAAATTATAAAATCTTACACGTATACTATATTTTAATCATAATTCCAGAGATTCAATTTACAAATAGGCTAAATAATATTTTTAATGCTGTTCGTATTACCCTAAATTGTAATAAAAAATTTATTTTTTTTTATGGAAACTTCAGTTTATAAATTTTAATTTTTTTGTCAGGAGAAAGTGTCCTCTCCCTTCGGTGGAGCACCATGTCAGATGGGTAACAGTAAGAGATTGGAAAAAAGAGACAATTGTTCTGCAACTGTGACTGAAATGTGCATTAAAGAAGAGAAAAACAATGAAAGATTGTGAATACCAACAAGTGAGGCTTTGTATTTATGGTTTACCCAGTTCAGAGACGGGATAGGAAGATGTTCCTATCCTACAGGAAAAAGCTTTGCATTTTCGAAATTAATTTAATGAAAATTACGCAAAATTCACAGCAAGTATTGGGTGGCTTAACAGGTGGAAAAAGTGTTACGGAATCTACCAGTTAATTATTTGTGGAGAGAAACTGTTATCTAACTTTGAAAAAATTATTGAATTTTATAAAAGATTTCAACTTGATTATAAAAGGAAGCTTAACTAGCAATTAAATTTTCATTTGTAATGAGACAGGACTTAACTTTTAAGTTGTTGTCTAGTCAAGAGCCTTGCAGTCCGAACAGAAAAGCCAGCCTCTGGCTATAAACATAGTAAAGAAAGGGTAACAATACTGGCTTGTAGTAATACATCAGCAAATCGTGAACTATATCTGGTAATGATCAGGAAATAAACAAATCCATGAGCACTCAAAACAATTTCAAAAAATAATCTTACAGTAAATTATTACAAACAGAAAAGAGGATGGATGAGCAGTGCAATTTTCAAAGATTGGGTTTTAAAGAATGTTTTTTCCACAGAAAAATACTTTTAAAAAAACAAGAAAAGCTTTATTATTGATATACAACACACCATAGTAAAGAACTTCAAGACTGTGACATTAGGGTGATGTTTCTATCATTGGGCATTTGAAAATCAATGGACCAGGGTGTCTTGGGAACAGTTGAACGAAATTATCGAAGGAAGCTACTATAAAAATTGTTAGAACAAGGCTGGGTGATAGTTTGAAAGCTATTAATTTAAAGGATGTTGCTTATTTGATTTCTAGAGCCTGGGATGATGCAAATTCGTTAACTATTGCCAAATCGTGAAAAAAGTTGTTAGGAGAAAATCCAACTAAGATGAAGAGGATACAAGAATTAATGATGAAAGCACTTTTCCTTCAGTCCAATACATCCCTGGATGTGAGAAAGCAACTGTTGAAAACATTAGAGCTTGGCAAAGAATAAGTCATAACATATGATTAAATTGTTGATCTGATAAAAAATTATGGCAACAATATTAACGATGTAGAGCCTGTTGTTAATTTTTCAAAGGTATCCCATGAAGATGCAGTGAAGGTCTTAGATGTCACGATTGCATATGTTGAAGCATCATGGAGAAGCTACAGGAATCAACATAATGATGCTTCACAGGTGGCGGGACTTTACACCAAGAAAACGGCAAACATCGATGAAACAGACAAAAATTACAATATTTTTTAGATCTTCATAAGGTACATTCCTAAGTTTTAATACAGGGTGAGGCAGAAAGGAGAGACAATATTAGAACACGTAGTATTTTGACTCGGGGTAGTAGGAGTGATGATCTAGTCACATGTTCGGTAGCTCCTGCCATTTTGTTTAGTCAAAGTCGTGGACTATGCAACATCGTGTGTTTGCTAACAACAGTTTTTTGAATAATAATAAATCTATCATTGCAGTTCATTGTGAGTTTTGTCACCATTTCAACCTTACAAGACATGATACTGTACCCACTCGTTACACCATTTTACACTGGGTTGAATCATTTTTATTTACGAGGAACAATGATGAATAAAAACCGCCAGCGGCTCCTCACTTAGTACACACTCCAGAAAATGTGAAAAAAGTTCACCATGCCATACTCCATAGTTCTGGTTGATCTGCGATCAGTAATCGTTCAGTAAGGCGTATTTTGCATAGTGATCTAAGATTTCATCTCTACAAAATGACCATAGTGCAACAATTAAACCCTAGAGATTATGTCCAGCCTCTAAATTTTGCTCGAGATATGAACTTGAACTTGATAAAAATGACATGTTTATGACTGATGAAGCACATTTCCATTTGAATTGTATTGTATGTAATAAAAAGATGATGCTGATATTACTTGATTTGAAATGGATAATCCAGATATGAAAACATCTTATTCCTAATTTAAAACATTACTAATGTATTTTGAATACAATAGTGACCAAATTTTTTTTTGCATAAAAATATGAGCTTCTACACAAAATTTAGCAATATTTTTTCAGTTTAAAAAAATGATAAAAAAAATATTAATTTTTACAATAATTGTCATTTCTGAATTTTAAAATAAATGTATTAAATTAATCGTATTGGGATAATTTGGTTGCCAAGAAGCGTCCTTGTTTTGGCCTAAAATCCAAGCATGTTTTCATTGTCATATGAATAAACAGTAAATTTAAATTTCATTTTGAATATAGAGAGAAATAGGTAATAATCAATATTTTATAACTGCGACAGGTGTTGGGTTAAAAATAAAAATCAGGTAGCAACCGACAATTATGAATTTTTTTTATGCATTAACAGAACAATACTTGTGTGTACTAAGTAAATACCCAAGCTTCCATGGGCTTATATAAAAAAAAATCAAGCATATTCTGTATTACCTCATATGATTTTGGGTTATACCTACAATATAATGTAGGCACGTTTTCAACTTGAAAAAACAGCAATGTTTTACAATTATTCAGACCTTTTGAAATATATCATGATTAACATATTGACCACTAAATATTTGGTTGTGAGTACTAGACCGACCAGCATAGCAGCTGACCAACCATATGCAAACTATATTTTTATGTTTTATATTTTCTTTTAGCGTGACTCCCGCTGTTGCTACATGTATGTTTGTTTTTAGTTATTTTCTTGAGCAGTTTTGTGTCTTGATTTTGTCACTCTTTCTAGCCGTTGTGCTACAACTGTGTGTATGATACAAAATTTATTATATCAGCTCCTTAGGCATCATCTATAGTTTAGGTATCATCAGTTAATGTGTTTAAGAAAAAGCCATTGTCGGTAAACATTTTTAAAGCATTTTGGTAAATGAAAACAATTTTTTAAAAATTATACATAAATATACATTGTTTATAGGTAATAAATATTAAATCCTAGCTAAATACCAGTCACTGAAATGTCTATAGGTGTCAAATATGCCTTAATTTTTAACAAAGGAATATCTATAGTGAACTGGTAATTTATTTATATAAACTATAACTTTTAGCACAGCTTAGAAGAAAATTTTTAAAATTAAGCACATAGTTATTGCAATCACATAAAAATACTTTCATATCTTCAAAGAAATATTTATGGCCTTAGAAACAAATATTATTTTATTATTTTTCCCAATTTGTTTATAGTTTAAAAGTTGTTGAAATTAATATTATAAGTTTATAATATTTTTATTTTACATTTACAAAATGCCCATTTATAGTGCAAATAAAAAAAAAGATTTCAGCCCATTTTTAATAACAAGATGAAATAACTACAAAAAATCTTATTACACCACTCCTAACATTTTATTTCAGAAAATTCCTAACCTTAAAATTATAATACATGATCAGAAATCAATAGTTTTTGCTATTTAATGTATGGTTATGGGGCATACAGCATTATTTGCTCTTCAGTGCATTATTTTCTTGCTGAACTGGCTTCCCAAAAAATATTTTTTTAGTTAAGGCAGACCAACAAACGTTAAATTAGTTCAAGATTTTGTTACTTTTAATTTACGACAGTTCTCTAATTTCTAAAAACAAGAAATTTTAAACAAATGATAAATTTATCACGAAATGTTTTTCTTGATGAAATTGCATGGACATTCATAATAAGAAAATGGTTAGAGCAGTTCAAACACTTTTATATGCAAGACAGAGTAAGGAATGAATTTCTTTTATGATAAACAGTAAACATCTAATTAAGGTTTTTTTTTACCTACATTATTTTATTATTAACTACGATAAATATTAGTCTTTATTAAATACATTCCTCCAGTAAAGATATAAAAATTGAATAAAAAATGTATAAATTCATATTTTCATTAAATATTTTGGAAAATTATTACCTTTAATTTATTTGTAGTTCAAATTCGTTTGGTCATTAAATGTAAAAAATCTGTATTATTGTTTCCATTTAAAAGAGGTATTGCAAGTTTATTTTACTTACACAAAAAAATTTTATTGCTCTTACATAATCATCTGAAAATACTACAACTCTAAAAATAATGTATATTTTTAAAATTAAAAGAAGTTAATAAAACATTAAAATTATGATTTCTTAAAAAAATCTTTTACTACTTCCAGTTTATTAGGACAACACCTAAACAGTTTTATTAATGTTAAAAGAATCTTCTTCCACTATTTTATAGGTAGTTGGTTTTAGTCAAAACAAAAGCAGAAAAGACTATAACAAACAGTACAAAATACAATATTTTTGAACCACAGAAAACGTTTAGGGAGTATACAAAGAATTATAAAAAAACCTGATCCATAGTTTAATAAGTACTATTTAGTGGTAGATATTTATTGGCATCAATGGGACAGACTGCTTGTGGAGATGAGTTGAAAAAATATTTTTGTTTCATAAAAAAATTTTACCTCATGTGGAGAATGAGTCTAAAGACACATTTCTTTTAGACTTATGGTTTGCTTTGTTGAAGCATTAAGTGTAATTTTTTTAAAACTTGATGGTGAATTTTTTTCTAGACCAAAAACCAATCATGGTTATCATGGCCTGACTGAAATGTTATTCCAAAAGTGAATTCAGAATAAAACAAATAAATATAATTTAACAAAATAAATAAATGGTTAAAACTAATTTTAATTATCTAAAACTAAACAAAATAAAATTATACAGATTCAGATGGCGTAAGGAAGCCATGACACGGTCGATAGCCATGACATCATCCCTTAAAACCACCTTTAAACTTACCACCTCAAAGATCGTAACATAAATACAAATCAGTCAACTCATCACAGTCAAGCAGAATATGCTTGACTGTGATGGTACCTCCACAAAACTGACAGTGAAAACAGAAGACATTCTGTACTTAAAAACGCTTAATGGTTTTACATTCTAACCCCTGTAGCATTTAAACATCTTAAAACTCAAAACATTTCTTTACTAACAAATTACACTTATCAGCAAATCAGTATGACTCTTGTTTTTGAAAATTAGTGAAGAGTTGATACACTTCCATTACAGAAAGTATTGAAATTTATTGTAATAATTTTACCTCATCAATTTAGCATTGAAACAGAATTGAGTTTAATGCTAATTGATACTATTTTCCATTCTCCATAAACACCCAGCTCTCTTCCTCTATGAATAGGTTTCTGATTATGTTAATATTTGAACCTATTAATCCACCTATGTTAGGTTGAGTTTAATAGGTCAAATTCTCCTTCCAGTTAAAGGTACCAAAAAATTCGATCAGAAAGATCAGAAAAAATATTTCAAGCAGTTTTTTAAGCCAAAAAAATTGCAACTTTTTAAAGTCATGTATGACTCACTGTTCATTGATACTTGCTGAATCAGATGTTGACATGAAGTTTGCTACGATTTTACAAAATATTTTATTAAATTACCTACACAATTGTCTTGCGGTTTAGAAATTAAAATAAATTTACGCTTTTTGATGTCACAGATAAATACATTCACGTACACCCACCCATTTGTCAAAATTAACTAAACCAAACATCAGTGTAAATAACTAAAATAAATACCATAAATATTCTATTATATCACAATCACTGAAATTCTAGATTCACAATCTGCAATCACACATCTCTCAGTGATAATTGAAATTTTATTTTATAAAACTGATTTTTTTCGCATCTCATTTTTTATTGTAATCTAAAAAATAGGTACACTACAATAAATCAAACTATTTGCTGTAAGTAGAGTTTTATTAATGTTTGTCAATTACAATAAACTTTTAAAATCTGCATTTATATTTTTAGTTGTCCTAAATATCCACAATGTGGATAATTAGATTGAAAATAATAGCTCCAGTGTATTGTAAACACAAGTTGTCTTAAAAGTTACTATACACTAGAGAGTTAAAAAAAATAAATTATTAACTATGTAACTTACAATAAAAAACAATACATAAAATAAAAAGATATTTGGTCAATGGATGTTAGGTGTCACTTTGGAAAGGAACTTTGGGTATTATAGTTATTCTGTTGGTAACACTGCATTAACTATTAATAAATTTGTAGGAAATTTACCTACAAAGGCAGAAACGAATTTGTTCTAAGCTATATCTAAAATGAATTATTTATATTATAATTTATAAATAGATTCCACATTATTTCACAATCTAACTAAATTTCCGTCTAACAGCTCAATGTTTAAAGTCAATATTTCTTTTAACAATTGTTAAAAAGAAATAGTACAATTAATTGCTTTCATAGTGAAAATATAGGTTTGTAAAAAATAAAACTTTAAAAAAAATTGCACATTTTTTATGATAAACAACAGACAAGCTAGTAGAGAAATTATTTGATCTAAGTTCAAAATAAATTTAAAAAAAATTTTATTTAATAAATACAGACCAAAACATTTTAGATTCAGAATATAGTTAATATTGGTATTTGATGTTATTTCTTAAACAATGGGTAGGAACCAAAACAGTAAAACCAGCCTCTATTTTACCTGGAACTTCAGTTAATTTTTGATAAAATCTTTTTTACATACGGATAATGTTACATTTTTACAAACAATTGTTAAACTTGGTATTTGTTATGTAAAATGAAACCCTATTTTGCCAAATGGCCAGATACTTGGTTAATGCAATATAAAGCACATAAATAAACTATTATAAATAAATAAAACCTCCTTAACCACAAAAACGTTTTTGTTCTGATGTACATTTCAATTGTAAAGCAATCATGTTTAGAGGAAATTACTACAAGACAACTTGCAAGAGTTAATTGTTGTCTTGTAGTAATTTCCTCTAAAGATGATTGCTTTGCAATCAAAATGTTCATCACATTAATAAAACGTTTTTGTGGATCAAGAGATTTTATTTATTTATAACTAGCAGAGAACCCATCCTTCGTACAGGGTTGACATATGTTTGTATTGTGCTGATTGCATTCTGAAATATAAAATTCTTAGTTCTCAAGGCAAATGGGACAATGCCCTGATGGGATTTCTAAAAATGTGTAAAATTTCGGCTCAATGGGTTCAGAAGTTTTTAAGTGATTGAGTAACACACACACACAGACAGACAGACACCATTCGATTTTTATATAATACTATAGATAAAAAATTATACAACAGTTATTATTATAAAAAAATAAGTTAATAAATTATAATTGATTTTACTACTACACTAATAATGTTTTATTAAATTTGGCTGTGACAGGTGAGAGAGCATGAGACGATTCCCTGATAGCTAAATTATTAATTTGCCATCTAAATTGTTTTATCAGTGGCAAATCATCTACATAAAAATCGATGGAGAGTTTTTCCTGAGACAAACTCAGACTGACCCTACTACTCTTCCCTTATCTTGATGCTCTCAGCTGCAAATTGTTTTTAGTCAATACCCTGTTATTTTTTTGTTAACCAGAATATTTTCAACTTACAACTTCAGGTGTGTAGTAAATTATATGTTACAATATAGCCTACATATGGCTTAGAAAATTATAAATATATATGGAGACTAGTCAGATCCCATCAACCAAATGATAAAAGAGAAATATAAATAAAATAAAATCAATGGAAGGAAAGAATGATTGCTATAATTTTTAGTATTCAATAGAGAAAATACAGCAAAAAATGGAGTACTTTTGTTTCAGAATGGCTTGAACTAAATGATTATACAGGAAAGAACTGACCAGCATATGCAGATCCTTCCATCTCAACCAACATTCTAAAGTAAGATAACAGAAAAACTATGACGGCCTGTTCTTTCTCTATAGATAGAGTTATCAGAAATTTAATACAAGGGAAAACAAATCTTTGTACCTATAAATTGCTGTGCAGATATTGATGACAATACTCACTGGCGCAAAGAAAACAATTATTACATGACCATGAGAGGAATTGTTGCAATGTGGATGTACAGTAAAGGAAGGGGTTAGGAGAGAGAGAGTGATTGTAACAGAGCACCAGATTCAGGTACTGGATACTAATGAAAACAATTATTATGGCATTATGGGAAGTGTCAGTCTGCACTGATTCTGCTGAAATTTTCATTACCGTGTTTAAAAGGATTATGGTTAGCAGCAGGACAGTTCAAATATTTAGTTTCAAAATATAAAACATATATAAGACTACTGTACAATTTTTGTTTCCACATTTTGTAAATATGATTTTGAAGCAGAAATAAGTTCTCATTTCTTTTTCCTTTGCGAGCTGTTCTTAATACGTTTTATTTACCGAATTATCTCTAATTCCAATTGTTCCGAGTGAACGCTATCCTTACTGTACATTATTTGTAAATATAACATCAAAGATTTTGCTGTTTTTGAGAAAAACATCAATGAAATGCTTACTATTTAAATTCTTGAATTTTGTAGCCCATTACGTTCGGTGAATCTTATTAATCACTTAAGCAATAGTTTATGACTATCTGAACTTTATAAGACGACACTGATGAAGATCGGCAAATAGCGATCGAAAACGTTCCGTCTCAGTAAGTTTTAACAAATGTACTAAAGTTTGGATAGTCATAAGCTATTGTTTAAGTGATTAATACTATTTAAAAGTGTAACATTGATATTTCTCAAATAATGATATAGAATTTGTTCATAAGAGTATGATCAAGTAATCTCTCAAGACCAATTTTTTAGACGAAAATACAAAGTGTAAATGAAAAAAACATTCTTATTCATATGTACAATAATTTTTACTATAAAAACAATTTTTTAATCTAGTAGTTCAACAGATTATACTTCCTGTTGTTGGATAACTAAACTACAACTCAAGAGAAATATTACCAATTGTGCAGATCGACACCAACACTTATAACTAACCTTATAAATCTAAAATACTAGTATATATCACAATCTGCTTTATATAATACTTCACTATAAGGAGACAAATTAGAGTGAAATACATTACTCAAGAATGTTTTAACAACTTTACATGGAAATGAAAAAATAAAACATTAATTTGAAAATGTAGAACCAACATGAAATAGACCTTGGCTTTTTCTATGCCTATCTTTTTGTTCATGTCTTTAACTAATTTTATAAATAATATAAACAAGTTAGTTTTAGTTGTCTATGTAAACTAGGTTTTGAATATATTAACCCATTCAATATGGATAACTTAAAGTTTCATCACACAACACCTATGTCGCTGGCTTGAGAGCAAACAGTTACAGCAAACCATTTTACCCAAAAAGCTTAAACTTTTTTCTTGACATTGTTTTGAAGAAATTCCCACAAGGGCTAATTTTGTACAGTTTTATTTTAGCTTCTTCACACAAGGTTTCTGAGAATTGTCTAAAATAGCCAAGGATTTTAAAGCAGGACAACAACAAAATGCTCTTTTACAGTAACTTAACATTTTTTATCTGAATATAACAGGATACCCTAAAGTTCTCGAATTAGCTCTGCTGCAGACATGGCTTATGCAGTAAGAATTTCTACTGACTATATGTATGTTATATGCAATTTATTGGCACCCAGTTCACTGACATGGCTAGTTCTGTTTGTAGTGGTAGTTCTTGCTAGTTATATTGTGGCTTGTTTTGATTTTAATGATGGCAGGTGTGAAATTTTACTTTCAACTCAATAAAAATGCTGTTGTAACTTTTTTAATGTAGACAACAGGCTATAAAGTGGTGTTGTGAAAAAAAACTCAGGGGCAGGTTTTCTCGGTTTTAAAATGGTGATATGACTGATGATAGATACCTCAAATAGACATCTATTAACAACCCAAACAGACTGATCAAGTGTATAATCATTCATAAACATTGCTTAGTTGCTCTGTAAAATAGCTATCAAGCTAAACGTGGGTTGACACTTGACCTATTGTATTTGTTTTTACAGGGAATTACAATTATCTGTTTATACTAATGATGACATTTCTTTCAATACTTTATATTTTTAGTTATTAATCTTAGTTCTTCTAAAGTAGAGTGTTTATAAGTATAGCAGTAAAATAGCTATGAACAAAATTATTTGAATAACCATGCTTGGATTATACCTAAATAGTATTATTATTTAACAGATAAAAAACATATAATTGGTATTTTAAAATATTTGTACGTGATGTGGAAATTAACTTGAGTTTTGAAAAATTGTTTTAGAAATTATTCTGCTAATAATTTTTGTCAAAAATTATATAAACCGATTGATTTTTTTCAAATTAAGAACTAATTTTCTTTTCAGCTTTTAAAAAAGTTATAATTTCTATAATAAATAAACACTTTAAAAAAATTCTTGAACATAAATAGCTTTCTTTTATTTGACATCAATCTCTTTCTAAGTTGTAAAAAAATTAAAAAATTCATCAGCTTTCTAAAAGTTAAATAAGCATTTAAAAAATAATAAATTAAATGTTTTAGTTCAAAAACAAATGAACCTGATTTTTTAAAACTTTTTTTTAATTAAAAAAGCTTTTTATAAATTAATGATCTTGAAACTTGAGGGAAATATTGATGAACTCATCAATATAAAGCAATTGTTTTCACAGATCCCTTAACCTTATTTTAGTTTGTCACTAAAGACAGAAGAATTTCATTAAAAAGCCTGCACCAGTTACTTTTCTATTATAACTTTTATACTTTCAACTTCTTTTATATTAATAAAAGTTCATAATAATTTAATTATCATAAAAAATAGGTCACAAAAGCGGGTTTCTAGATTTAAAATGCAATATACAGAATCAAACATCATGAGTTTGTAATTGATAAAGTTCTTACTTGATTACTGATTTTACATAAATCTGGATTTAGTTTTAAAAAAATATTAGTACTACCAACAAAATTAACTGTAAAGCAGATTAATTTGTAAATTTTATAAAAATGAAAGCATTAAGTTTTGTATAATAATGACCACAGTAGGAACTAATTAACAATTCAGAGTGGGGAGGCACATTTAACAGCTTGCCATGACCCATTTGATCATAAAAATCCATACCATCTAAAATAGTATTGTAAATTTTTTTACAATTATAGGCTGCATCCTACTATGATGTTAATTATTTAATATGTAAAAAAGCTTGTATAGAATTTTCAGGATTAAGCAAAATGTGGGTCTGGGTAGTGTAATTGGTGGAAACATCCTGGAGTTCACTTTCTAAACTAGTAAAACTAATTATAGTGTTACGAAACATAAGCATAAAACAACTGGGCAAACTACAAGGACATTCTCCACAGAATGTTCTGGGAAGGTCAGTATATGCATCCCTATAAACAGCCTTCTATGAGCTGGTAGTTTTATGTCCTTGCATTAATCTTATCTGTATTCACGATTCTCTTTTTCCTACCTTTCAAAGACAATGTTAGGCAACTTGAGATAAAAATACTATCAAGATTTCTTGTTTTGTGAAGGAAATCTATGTGGAAATCAATTATTTAGTCATCAGATCATTGCTGGTGAAACATTTACAAAATATCTACATAACTTTATAAATGGTAAAATATTCTTTATAAATGTATTTAGTATAACAAGAATAAGCATGTCTAAGGCATTATACTTATTTTCAAGTGTAAATGTCAACCTTTTTTTTGAAAGCTGAATTCTAGGTACTAAAATAATACTATTCTTAAAGGAAACTAATTTGTATAACATATCCTATTAGGTGGGAAACTGATTAATATTCTAAGTATCTTTTAATATTCCATAAATTACAAAAACATTTTACATTCATAACAATATTGCAGTGATGAATTAATGAATGTCCTTATTGAGATAACTCAGCTCTTGCTAATTATGAAATAATACATTGAAGAGCCAATAATACAACCTGCTAATAATTATACATTCTCTTTTACAAATATTTTACAAAATATTGTACCAATTTCAGAAACAAATTCCAGGGTTGATGATACTAAAACTTGGCATTTAAGATAGAACACATTTGCTAAAAAGAATTTTAAAATTAAATAAATAATTATAAACATTTTCATTTTTCATTTTTTTTAAAACAAAACTGTTTCCTGGAATTGGGAAAATGAACATTGCTATAAAATTGGAAACCTACAAATAATATGAAGTTATGATCAAGCAGGACTTCTTTTACACAAAATTTTCTAAAAACTAAAATTAATATAGAATTCGTTATTCAGATTAATTTAAATTTATTTAAAATCTACCGATGTTAATTTTAACAAAGTTTCTAGTCAATAGCTTTACTCATATCACTCACTTGAAATTTGATCACATAAAAACACAATTTAACAGCAACAGTTCAGAGATTAGTAAAGTTATGAAAGCATGTATTTTAACTGTGTATATAGGTTCCTTAATGAATACAAAATAATCTTACCTACCAAATGTTCGCAAGCAATATATGTGAAATATTTGTTTTACTAAAACAGAACTATGTACAATATATTTTTTAATAACATTTTGACCTTAAATTTTTCAAATCTAAGCAATATCCTGTATCCAATTATGTAATTAGTTCCCTTTGATGATCCTCACTTCTAAATATTTATTTAACAAGGCTTGTTGAAATTAACGGGAATTATGAGCAAAGAACTTGAGTTGTCAAAGAAAAATATATAGGTAATAACAATTTCACTTATAACAAAAGAAGTACCAAAGCATACATGTACAAAAAATACTAATATACAAGAAATAATCTTAAAATTATTTTCAATAATTAACCACTTCTGATCTTTAAAATACCCAGTATCTACACTTTCATAGTTTCTTGAACCTTTAAACATGCAAGAATAACAAAATTTTTCTGCTCAAAATATATTTACACATTTCATACTATAGTAGAGAGTATCTTCAATATTATCAGGTCTTGTCAATCATTTAACTTCAGATCTTAACTGCAGTGGTCTTTCCTGAAACCCTAGAAATTTATTTATGAACTTTGAATTAAAAATTATAATATACGACAACGTAAATGTTTGTTCATGGTTTTTAAAGCCAGGACTGTATTTGCTGTTAGAAATAACCAGAAAGCATTTACGAACTTTTGTTTACTCTTATGATGAAATTATTAATATACTCATCTTCATTTCTGTTAGGAATATTTCTATATATTTGAGTACAGTTTTCTGCCTTTCCTAACATTACAATATTCTCCTCTGTTGACATGTTTTGGAGTTATTCCATTTTCAAAACTTGAATCATACATTTTTTGTTTTGTAAGTATTACAAAGTATTGTATTAAAGTACGATTTATTTTGAAAATGAAATCACTCCGAAATGCGTCAACAGAGGAGAATATTGCAACTTTAGAAGAGGCAGAAAACTGTACTCAAATATATACTCTTATGATACTAATATTTCTTTACAATTCACAATCATTGATACAAATAAAAAAATTGCATGGCATTTGTTCCATGATGATCATTAATACTTTTAAAACTGATTTGAGTATACGATATGTCAAGCTTATTCATAGAATAAATTTATAACAAACTTTGAGACATGATATTTCAAGCGTACTAAGGGATGTTTAACAGAGGTTTTAAAAGGTGTTTTATAATGAGGTCAAAATGCTAATGATTTCTACAGGGTTGGCTGGATTGTTTGTAAAATCTATATTTCTCCAGTGTGAAAGATGTGCTCTGTTTTGTTGATGTGAAGAATTTTTAGGTTGCAAGTGTAGTCTCGTTTATGTGTCCTTTGCATATCTGACGTTCTGTCTTATCCAACATTCACAAAAATAAAAGTATCTACGGCTCGTTAAAAAACCTCTAATTTTAGTCATTACTGAGTGTACCACTACCCAAGAGGATGCATAAAAGATTGTACCTCAGCACCAGGTCATCTGTACTACACATCCTAGCTTTTGTCTCAAATGTCATAGCTCAGTCACTTAGTTCGGCTCAATATAGTGTGAACTGCGAATCAATGTACAACTGTGGTGTTCTGTTTTGTGGAGTGTTATTGTTTTTAATAAGGTGATATTTTAGTTTTGAGTTGTTTTTATTGTTGCGTTGTTGTTTCATTGATTATTACGCTATGGCAACAAAAAGAACAAAAGCTGTCATATCAATGCAACAAAAATTTGAAGCAATGAAAAAATTCCACAAAGGAGAGATGATGCAGAAGGTTGCTGATGACTATGACGTTGGATGGCGTAGGATTGGAAAAAGAGACAATTGGAAATAGAAAAATTGTAATCTTCAAAACTGAAAGTGCTTTAAAGGAGAGAAAAAAAATGAAAGATTGTGGATACAAACAAGTAAGTGAGCCTTTTTACTTATTGGTCACCCAGTTCTAAGACAAATGTTCTTGTTTCCACAGTATCCTGAAGAAAAAAGCGATACATTTTTGAAATGAAGGCGACACGAAATTCCCAGCAAGTGTTAAGCGGATTGACAATTAGATAAAGCGTTATGGAATCCACCAGTTAAATATTTGTGGGAAGAAACTGTCCAATCATTTCCTCTTAACTAGCGGTCAAACTTTCAACCATAATGAGACAGGAAACTTTACGTTGTTGCCTAGTCTTGCTGCCATAACAGAAAACTCAGGCCCTAGCTATAAACATAGTAAAGAAAGGGTAGCAGTTCTGGCTTACAGTAATGTAGCAGCAAGCTATAAAATAGAATTCATAATGAGATCAACTGAGAAATTAGAGAATCCACAAACATTCAAAGTAATTTGAAAAAATATTCTTCCAGTAAAATATTATAATCACAAAAGCGCATGAATAGACAGTGCAATTTTCAAAGTATGAATTTTTAAGGAATTTCTCATTTCCACAGAAAAATAATTTAAAAAAGTTTTCCAAGAAAAGCAGTAATACAAGATAGACAACACCACAACACTCTTGAGTGAAGAGGGCTTCAATATAGTGACATCAAGGTTTCTACCACCAAATGTAATGGCCATTTGCCAACCAATGTTGGTAACTTCCTAATACATTTTGGAATACGTTTTTAAAAAATTATTGAAACAGTAAATGTGTCAATGATTTTCAAATAGTAAAACAATTTGTTAGGTGAAAATGCAACTAAAATGAAGAGGATCCAAAGATTATGATGAATGCATTCTTCCTTTGCTCCAACGCATCCCTGGATGCAAAGAAGCAACTGTAGAAGACGTTGAAGCTTGGTTGCAATAAGTACGCCATAACAGATGAAAAAATTGTTGATCTCGTAAAATGTGATGACAATAATATCGTCAATGGAGAACCTGCTGTTAATTTACTATATGCAGCAAATGAAGATCCACTGAAAGCCCTAGAAGCCACCATTCCATATCTTGAGCATCAAGAAGCTATGGAGATTGGTATAATAATGCTGCTTTATTTCGCAGCAAAAATTTGCAGCAAGAAAATACGAAACAATTACAAAACAGTTAAAGAGCACATTTTAAACATAAATTATGTTCATTCAGAATTTTAATATTTAATGTACCATTCTAATCTTAAGCAAAGTGTTTGGAGTCTTACCACATAAAAAATTGTAAAAGTTAAACACTCTTAGTTTTATCCGATTTTTCAACTTTTCCCTATTATTTGACATTTTTCCTTATCCAAAATCATTTGGGCTCATTTATGACAAATAAGCAATACAATTGTAGGTGTAGATTGTTCCATTCAGACAAACATTACGCACAATCTAGAAATTCTACAACACACTACAACAATATGCAAATTTACAAACAAACCACCAAACCCATTACAAATTTGAAACACTCGTTGACTATATTATACAAATAGTTTTAAAACAGCTGCCTATCTAAACCACACTTTCCTGCCTCAACTCAGAAAATTGCTTCATAAACTAGAAAACATTACATATAAATTTACTTTATTTATATGTATAGTCATATTTTTTACTAAGTTTAAATATAAAATAAATTTTAATAATGGATCGTATTTTGAATCCCAAAACACAGAAACAGTAAACAAAAACTGGAGAAAAACCACTGGATATCAACATCTGAAATTTAAAAAAATATTTTAAAAATACAAAACTCTAATTTTTAATATTGATGACAATGCTTTACTTTGAAAAAAATGAGTCTAACTATTTATACAATAGACTGGCTTACAATATTTTGATAATAAAGCAGTTGGAAAAAAATCTTTCAAATTACACGTTTCGCTCTTAATTACAGAATATGATACAATACATTCTTTAAACAAATACAACAACAAACCAGAAAAACTATGCAAAAAGTCATATAAAAATATTGGTTTAATTGAATACAATTCAAATAAATTATATTGTATCTCGAGATTAATACGATTGTTTTTCTTATACTAAATTCAAATATAAATGTTTGAATACATTGTGTTATATAATTATACTAACTGGTAGGCAGGTTAATACCGGCAGAAGCTAAAACATCTCTGAACGTTGACAAAGTTTTGCGTAAAGTAAGGCAGAAACCTCTGGATGCCGGAATCAAAGGAAACTCTGGTAACTGAATATCAGAAGCTATGAATTGCTCTGAAAGCAAATAGTTTCATTCAATAAACACTTCTTACAACTCAATCTCATAATATGTGTTGCAAGTACAATATTGAAAAGCTTTAGTTATATTATTAATTTAAAAATATAGTTTTTTATAAAAGTAGTTACTATAACAAAATATCAAAAGAGAAAAGTATCTCCAATTGTATAGATGTCTTCTAATCCTAAATAACACCTCTTGGTAATACCTTAAATAAATATAACATAAATTTCCAATTTGGAGCAGTAGCTTTTAATAGCAAATGCTAATTTAAACTTACAATGTACAAAACAAAAGTTTATTGAACATAGTAAGTGGGGAAGATTTCAAATTAGAGAGTACAAAGTACAAAAATGTTTGTATGAAATAAATACAGAAGCTTAGGTAAAACTAAACACAGCAGCTCATAGCAGGTCATTATACCAAGAAAAGAGTTGCTAACCTTTCTAGCCAATCCCTCAACCATTCAAAAACAATTTTGAACAGACTTCCTCAGCAATCCCCCTTGCAACCAAATTGCAATTTTTTTATGAAAACCTAGCATTTTCAAACCAAGTACTTTAAGGATTATAATTCTTGTTGCCAACAAGCAAGAAAACTAGCATCCTCAAACCAAGTACTTTAAGGATTATAATTCTTGTTGCCAACAAGCAAGAAGGTATCACAGTAGCCTACCTTGTTCCCGACCTTTCACCAACCTTCAAAAAAGAAATCAAAATGATGGCGCCAATCAATTCTTGATTTGGTTAACTTCAAGTTGCTGGGGTCAGGAAGTGTACACTAGAGAGAATTTTAACAAACTCTAGGACCACTCATAAAATTGTAGTCCTCCAAGTTAATCTGGTGGTAAGCAAAATTCACTAATACATATCCAGTCATTTTGCATCTCAACTGTTCAGCATGAATTCTGTCTAAATGTAATCTTCCAAAACTAAAGCCTTCATTGTGAAAACTTTACTCGTTTTTTTTCAGCACATCCCAAAATCTACTTGTCCAGAATTTTCTTCAGGAAAAAATCTTCTAAAATGCTGTTCTGACCTCAAGGCCTTTCAATCATTTATTAAAATAGATATATTTCTGTATTTACTTTTCTTCAAAAGCCAAATGCTTTATGTGTGTTATCTGCCAATAATGTAATGAGGTATGGTATTCCTAGATCAAATTTATCCACTCTTCTAAATATGAGACTTGGGTCAGCAGAGGGACACACATGGAACCACTCTTTGGGGAGCTTCTTACTTTCCACTTTTAGTTTTCTCAATGCCAAAGCACAAAAATCATACAAGAAAGACTATGTTAGACGAGCAAGGACATGCTGATAAATCCATGTCCAGTATAAATTCATCAACTCGCTCAGTTACGAGAGTCAGTCATGAATTTATAACTGCATCTCTTCTCATGAAATCCAAAAGCCTTCCTAGAAATTTAAACGAAGCACCTTCTTATATAATCTTTATTCTCAAGTCGTGAGCCTCCAAATCCAGGTAAAATTTTTTATGAGGTTTGCGTCGGCAAAGCGACTCACATGGAAGCACTCTTTGAGGAACTTCTTACTTTCCACTTCCAGTTTTCTCAATGCCAAAGCAGGAAAATCATATAAGAAAGGCTATGTTAGACAGGCAAGGACATGCTGATAAATCCATGTCCAATATAAGTTCATCAACTCGCTCAAGAATGTTAAGAGAGCCAGTCATGAATTTATAACGGCAACTCTTCTCTTGAAATCCAAAGCCTTCCTAGAAACTTAAACAGAGCATCTTCTTATATAATCTGTAATCTCGAGTTGTGAACCTCCAAATCTGGGTAAAATTTCTTATATTTTGTACCAATCCTTCTCAAAGAAAAAAAAATCACTTTGGTTTATATATCCATTTGAAACCATGTACTTATTTCTCTTGAAGCCAATGCTGTGTAGAACAAGTTTGAATACATTTTAGAAAATGCTATAGGTCTTGTGTTCTGACATTGACAAAGAAGCTTTCTACAGATGCAGAACAACATCCAGAGTAAAAGTTCAAAGAATGACGCCCCTACTCCAGAACACACAGAAAAAGCTGAAGAGAAAATTAATCAGAACAGGGCATCTCTTATATATAATACAAGGTATGTCATTTGGACCAAGTGTTTAGTCATTTGAGATACTCTCAAGAATCTATCTAAAGTCTGCCTTAGTGAGGGGACTCTCCTTAAAAAAAAATTGAAGGGGGTGAGCATTCCATGTTTTCCTTCAACATCGGCGATGAGTCACTAGAGATGTTCTCGCCGGGCTGCCCTAGCCTATTCATAGACCCAAGCCGGTCCTAATCCTCCAGCAAAATGGCTTGCATCAATTTAACCTGAGACGCAACATAGTGGTGGTGGATGAAAATAAACAACACAAATTGTAATTAAATTTGAAAATCTATATTTCAACATGGTTTTTTCATTGTGTGACATCTATAAAAACCTTAATAACACAATTCACTAGCAGAATGTGTAAGTTGTATTACATCAGTGGCTTAATGAAGCAAAAACTATTTGCTGGCATTGAACTTGTAGCTGTTTACTGTGTCAGATTTCCCCATGGCTTTCTGTGGTTTAAATGATCAATAAACCAATGATTTATTGAAGAATAGTTTATTTAATAATCCTGTCTTTGAAAATTATGATCCCAACTATTGCCATCTTTTGAAAATCTCCTAGTATTTATTGCTTATATTATTGTTTTGCTTTGCAAAATTAATTACATTTTGAAAATTGGTATGAACCATTTCTCTTATATTTATTTATAGTGTATGAATTTTTATTCAAACTGGTGATGTAGGGCATAGTTGTACTGTTTAGAGAAATCTACAAGTTGTATATATCTCATCACTCTAATAAAAAGTACTAAACATCAATGAAGTTGTGTTTAATAATGATAAAAACTGTTAAGTGCGCTACAAACATGATTTATCTATCAAATATTATTATGTTTCACATAACACAATTATTTTACTTAAAATGACATTTTCTGCAATAAAAAGAACCCACCTATGGAATCCATAGTTAGCATCTTAGCAGAAATATTCATTACACCCCCCCCCATTGACAAAAAAAAACACTATACAGAACAACACATACTTAGACATTATACATATAAATCACATTATATTGATACAAATGCAATTAAATTAAAATCCTTTATATTATGTAATATTTTTTGCAACCCGTCAGAATATCCAATGCAATATTCTATTCATGAATTATAAATCACCAATTTGAGAATGTATAATATAAAACATTTAATTTTTATGTATAACTATGGTTCTGCAATCCTTTTAAATCCACTTCTAAACAAATCTATTATTTCAAATTAAGATTTATAAGAAACCATTACTTTGCCCTTTAATAAATGCTCCCAAACTTCAGTAGCACATTGTTTTAAAGGGGAATAGAAATTCAGACAAAATCTTTCCCAAGAATCAATAACGAAGGGTTTCTGGATGTATTTTTATTTCACCTTTGTTTTAGCTAAAATCAGGTCCCTAAATTTTTAGATTCTTTGTTAATAGCCCTGAATAACAAAATGAAAATCTGATGTTTGGCTCTATTACCCAACTTCCTCTATAGTGTTTTAAGTAACAAGGATAGATCCATTAATTATTTATAAATTAATTAATTACAGTTCTTAAAGTAAACCAATCAATTCATGACGAATATGTTTATAAATAAGTTAATAATTTAAGAATAAACAAAAATTAAGTATAAATAGTTCATAGGTACGGTAACGAGCTTAGTATGCATCGAAATATTTAAACTAGTTAGTACATCAATGTTAGGACACAGTTTACTGAAGGCAGATGAGCATCTTGATTTTATTCTAAAAAACATTTAGTCAATGAGTTGATACAAAAATACTCAATTCATAGCATTTATAGTTCATTTTTATGAGGAGGGGTCTCACTTGCTATCACATCTTTATTTCTAACAAATCCACAGATAAAAAAGGCACAGATATTCTGTATTTCATTTTAAAAAATCCCCTGGAAACTGCCCCTCTAAAAGTTCTGGAACCACCCTTGAGAGGTAATAGATATTTCAAAAATATATATATATGAAGATACAGAAAGTCCCCAAAAACTCATTAATATTAATAAAATTTGATTTTAAAACCTAAATATTTTTAAAAAATAATCAATAGAAATAACCTCACTTTACAATATGGACAAAAATCTTGGTGTTTTGTATAAAAACGCGCTATGTATACTATATCAGTTTGTAGCTATATAAATGTTATAATCTGGTTGGATTTGGTTATAAAAAATTAATAAATAAAATTGCCAACATAAAGTAATTAGCTGACAAGAGAAGTAGTCTCCAATTTGGTAAACGTTTTTACATAGATGCTTAAAAAAAGGAGGCAGTGTTCAGCATAAAGCTTGATTTATTTTGTTTTGAGCATTAATAACTTTAAACTTTATTATTTAAAAAAAAAAAAAACATCTATTCTAACCCATACTTTGTAACTATATTCTGTAGTATCATATAAATTAGTGGTCTGCTAAATATAAAAAACTCTTGGATTTTATAATTTTCAATGTTTCTTAAAATGGAGGTTAATTGCGTCAGGACAAAATTTAATTATTTATCTATGATCCTGGCAACTTTCTGCATCATCAGGTATAATTTTTGTTGTTGCAATTTTGATGATAACTAGGATGACAATACCTTTTTTTTTAAAAAGAAAAATTTTGTTCTAAAGATAAAATTGTCTTACCTAATTCATGCAGCTCTTTAAAGGAAGTGGGTGTTGTTGGAGACATGGGATGGGAGCTATTGTACCGTTCTGATATCTCCAACCAACCCTCTAATCTGCAGCAAAATCTAAAAATAAAATTCAAAACCATGATAGTAAAACCCATTATAGTTTATTTATAATCTAACAAAATGAAAATCTACAAATAATAAAAAATAAATTTTAGTTTTAATAAATGAGAAACAATATCTTTGAATTATATTTTGTTGTCAGTTAAAATGTTAAAATAGATTCTTTCTAATTAAAAAAAAAACTTAAAAGACATATAAAAGATCTAAATGGCTGCACATATTCTTATAGAAGTTGCATATATAATTGTGAATTATCTAGACTATTAAAACCATTGACAGAGCTCTGTAACTATATTACGTTTTTCAGTAGATAATATAAAGCTGTTGCCATATTTTAAGAATACTATGCCAAAGAAATTTGCTTTATTATTAACACTAACCTATGAGCATACTGAGCAAAATGAGTCATAATTTCCTGCTTAAAGATGACAGGTGGGTGTATAATCAGTTTCGTAACAGCTTGTACCATCTTCAGTACCACCATCTCATTGTACATCCTTGAGTTCTCCCTGCCTTGTTGACTGCCTTTTTGCTTCTCATATCCAGCCTCATTAAAGTATGGCTCACTCACCAATATCAATCCTACAAACAAATTTTAAAAAAATATTACAAAATAACTCCTGAATCTCTTGCTGTTCCAATACCACCATCTTGCATTGGAAGAGTGAGGAGTATGCATTTGATGTCGTCATAATTCTTAAACGGATACCTTGTAGCTGCAACCTAGAGTGGCTTTCAAAATTGCTTTAATGTAACCCCCCTTGGCCCTTCCCTCACTGTAAATAAATGTTTACATAAGTTGCTACTTTTAGACAAACAAAGAGTATGAAAAGACGAAGAAGTAAAGTCCATCAGCCTATCAGTTCACCTGACAAATCAAGTTAGAGCTTCTTCTTGTAACTCCCACAGCATTCTTTGCACAAACCTTGCACAATCCCTTAGAGTTTCTAATTGTTCAATGAGACAAATTCTTCACAATAATTTTCATTTCCATTTGTATAAAATGACAACTATGTATAAACTCTCTGAACACAACTTCAATTTTAGAGGAATAGATGTGAGGCAGTTCTCAAAACCTTCTTGAGGATACAACCTGTTTAATTTAAGGTAATATGTGAAAAAAACAGAAAAAGCTCTACTGGGCTGGCACTAGACCTTTGTATTCACCGAAATAGACAGTGTGGTATTCAATTTTCTGACCCGATGATCCTTGCTTTTTCACGACAATGAAATCAGTGACAGTGAATTCAGCCTAGTATGTGAACACGTAGGAGGGATTTTCTTTTCCGCAACTTGTCATTTGGAATTTACTGAAAAGTAATTTGTGGTGCCAGCCCACACTCCTGATTTCACTGCTTCATTGAGTTTTTCAAAATCTCGAGTTTATATCTACCATACAAAACCTAAAGGCTAACATCCGGGAAGAAATTACCAGCATTCCTTCTCCTACTGAAGAAGTAAGAAACATGACTGGGATGAAGAAATATTTTTATTGCTGTAGCAGGTATTGGAAGAATTGAATAATTTCTCTATTGCTAATGTTTTTCACAATTAAATAAACTGCTTAGCCGAAAGTAAAAGGAGATATGTTCGTCTTTTCACTGAAAGCAGTTTATTATATTTTAAAGACAAAGGAAGGACATCAGATTACCTTGAATGATTCTTGTCCTGTCTCCACTAGTGCTTTAAATAGAGTAACTGAGGTTAAAGAATGGTTTCATAAAGTGAACAAATGAATTGCAAGTGGAAACAGAAGGATATTTGTTAAAGCCCTACTTGGAGTATACCAGCTCTAAATACTTCTTCCTCTGCTCATCCTTAATTGATGGCAAACTTATAATGGTGCGGTTTATAAACCACAAGATCATTGAGATAACGAATAGACCAAACTGCCGTTGTTAATCACTAAATAACTAATCAATAAACCCTTGTTACATAGTCACCATTATCACAATGTGCCGAATGTTTTTTTAGCATTTCTTGAGAAATATAGTCACTGTGATTGTCAACATGGCTTAATACCGTCAAATTAACAAAACATTTTGTAACCAGAAAACAAATTGCTGCAATGTGCAATTTAAATTGTACAGGACGTTTCATAATGTACAAATTTATATTCAGGGGCATGAGCTGACTCCTTATTTTTAAAAAAATAGGCCTACTTGTCACAGTAAAATTACTGTCAACAACATGTACAGTATCTTGCAAGATTGTATTTTACAAAAAATACCAAGTATTACACAATTGAACTGAATACAGTAAACTCCCGATTATCCGTGGGCGGATTAACCAGTTTGCGGATGATCCGGGGTCTGCCATTCTTTTACAAATATCCAATTTTTATTCCAATCAGATTCATTATTGTTTTTTTTTAACCACTCAACGCGGCACAATATCCGGTAAAAACAACGATCATAAAAATAAACTAAGTTTTCTCAAATAACACAAGGATAAACGATAACTGTCCTGTTAGAGTGAATGAACCAAGACAAGTGTATATAAGAGACAATGACAAAATGCTTGGATGCCCGAAAACCTAATGTGTATTATAAGATTGTAAACAAATGTCAGCTAATCTCGGCTACAAATAGTCTAGGACGTGACATATGTATTATCCATGTCTGTCATATGCATTATCGATCTTTATGGCTTTGTGACACAAGTAGAAACAAACATTCCGAGTTGAGTGGTTATTTTAGTAGTAGGTAGTTTGAATTTTTTTGCGTTATTTTTATTTCTCTGTCTTTTTTAATGAATTTTATTTTTTGTCATGGAGTATTTTATTATTTGTATTAGTTGATATTTTATGTAAATTTCCTTTTTTTATTGTAAATTGATAAATAAAACAACATTTTAATGTCTAATACACTGTTTTAATGTCCCAAATAAACCTGTATATGGTAGAAATAAAATTTTTGAGATGAAAACAACAGACCCAATAATTAGAGCAAGACAACTCTTCACTGTACGACCAAATGGTTCTCAAGAAACTTAGATCGCACATTAAAGCTAAATCAATGCTCACAAAAAAAAAAAAATAGACGAAAGTGACAGATTTTTTTGTTAAAAAGTGAAAGTATTATGTGTAATGGAAATTACATATGTACATACATACTTACTTTTGACATATACTTATGTATGTATTGTAAATAGTTAGACATATAAATGTACATGTTATTATCCGTCAAATACATCGACATTTTAAATTATTTTCTGTATTTATTTTGTCCTCTGAAGATTATTTGTGAATTGCATTACCCGGGGTCATTATTTTTGTAACTTATAGTATAATAATCGATTATCGATCGTTTTGCGTATTCTTTGTTCATAGCAGATTATCCGGGGAATTCGGTTATCCGGCGTTACCGGGCCACCCTATTCCACGAATAATCGGGCGTTTACTGTATAAAATATACTCACAAACATAAAAACTGTTATGAGTTAAATGTTATGAGAAAAATTTCCATACCAGTTGGATTACCATGGCAACAGGTATCTAATAAGCTTTTTAAAAAGTAACTACAAGAATAAATGTAAACAATACATGAAACTACTCAAAATATAAAAAATTCAAACCTTGAATAGACACAATAATTTGCAACAGGTTTGAAGTAAGGGTCCATACTTCCGTTCCTTTACCACTCCAAGTACCCAACAATGAAACACACACTTTTCCATCTTCATAGAGATTAGGATTTAACCTATCACTACAGTATGAAACATAATGACACAATGGTGGAGCTCTTGGATAATCTGCTGATAGTTGAAAATCAAAGAAGAACAAACCATCTTCATAGGGTGTGTTCTCTGGTCCTCTTATCATTACAGAATATAAATCCTGAAACAGTCATATGTATTATGTTGATATAATTTGGTATTGTAAAATATTATTAATATTAAAACATTGTTTAGGTTAAATTTTTGTGTGCAACCAGTGATATATTAGTCTTATAAAAATTATCACACAAAATTAAAGACATAAAGGAACTATAAAAATAATATGGGTTTAGGTACAGTTAACAACAATGTATTCCATCTTAGTGATGAGACAGGTAATAAGAAGAATAGGAAATTATTACTTTACAGGCAAAAGGAACTGTACAGAATCAATATCCATAGTATATTGCAAGAAGGTACTCTGTGTCCTTACAAATATTTTCTTTCAATAAAACCAGTATTTTTTAAATGCGATAAGTATTATAATAAAAATCTGTAGTTAAAGTAGATATCTTTTAAAACACAAAGAAAAATGTGACAGTAAACTGTATCATATTTTATGCTTTGTTACTATAAATAAGTAATACAATATTCAAGTAAGCTGTATACCCAGATAAAGCAACTAATTGAACAGTGAAATAACTAACAAAATGTGATACTATACACATACTACTATATAATAATGTTTACAGAAAAATTTATTTCTCATCATCTCTAAGCACTTTTTAAAAACACTAGTGTTACCTAGCGCACGTTGCTGGAAATCATAATTTTTGCAATAAGAAAAACAAATCAAACCTTTAAATAATTATATTTCATTTACTGCAATGCTAAATAATACACGTTTTCCTTCATTTTATTAGGCGTTCCAACAACCTTAAAGACAGGTTTTGCCCATCTTTAATTTGTTTTCTTCAAATTTTAGGTGTTTCAACAAGTGAGAATGCCTCACATAATTATCCGTGGTAAAAGCTCGAATGTTCCAAATTTAATCCAGCTTGGTCAATGATTGTCCTTGTGCCTTGTTTATGGTTATTGCTAATGCAAGTCAGAAAGGAAAGTGTAGTCGTTTCCAATCGATAGGCAGATCTGAAGAAATCATCAGTATTCATGAAATTAAGACCATCTCTTAATTCTCTTCTTTAAACTTTCCACCTCTGATTTCTGCCCAGATCAAGTTTGGTGTTAGTTTTTTTGTGGTTATTCTGGTTCCACTGCCCAGCTTGGGTTGATTTAATTTTCGCAAGAATATTATCGACAATCCTACTTTTAATATCAATAAGTGTGATAGCAGTAATTGTACATAGAATTTAGTCATTTTAAACAGTTTATAACTTTATAATGTAAGGTTATAACTTAATGTTTATAATTTTATTAAATTAATTTTAGTAATGCTAGTGTATATATATATATATATATATATTGATATTTTACGTTGTCCATTATTTTTCCGTTGCACTGACTTTATGAAGTTGATATATTATCCAAAACCATATATGATGTCAGGGTTCTACTCAGTTCCCTAAAAGTCCCCTAGTGACCATTTCCAACACATGTTTAACTTCTGGCATTTTATATTCAAATTCAACCATGAAATTACTACAATGAAACTTAATACTTTTCTGGACATGTAATAATTTTACATAAATTATCTACTTTCTTACTTACCATTCTATCTTCAAATGTTTTAACCCAAATCCCAGAAGGCAAGGAGGTTCTTAGCAATCTAATCTCATTGCGTACTGTCTTGAAAAAGTTTTGGGGGTTGTTAGGTTGAAACATGGTTAACTTGAACTTATGGCTATTTGGAACAGTTTCTATTACAGAGAAACCTGTAACACAAATAAGAATAACTATTTCCTCTAGACTGGGGAAATATTAAATGTCAACTTTAGAATTTATTCTAATTTCACATAAGAATTAAAGGAAATTGAAAATTCAACGAATTGAAAACTCTCGAATTATTAATAAAAAATATTATACTCTTATATTGTTCTTAAATGTTTTAATTAATTACTTTTAAAAACCACATTACTTTAAAATTATATATATTTAGGCCAGAAAATCTACTGTTTGGAGAAATTATATATATTAAGAAATAACAAGAGTAAATATCAGCATATTGAAAGATGGCAAACATAATATAAAAAATTAAGTAATTTAATATTTATTTTGTTATTTATAATTTAATTTTAAAGTTGACATTACCTATGAGGAATCTATTTCGTGAATAGGAAATTACAATATATCAAACACATTTTCCAAAAACACTACAAAATTTGGATTGAGCACATCAATGTGATTTTCTTTTTTTTTTATGTAAAACTCAATCAATAAAAATGTGTTATTACGTATAATAATTGTTCTTCAAAATGTACACTTTGCTTAAACTACTTTTATTACCTTACATAATCTGTCAACTTTTTTAATATGAAAAAAGTATTAAAATTTTAATAATATATACCATGTGACAATGTGATCTTACACACCCGGCCATTTAAAGCACATTGACGTCTTATAATACACACACAGACACACACTCACACATGCACGCACGCATATACACAAACTCCTGCAACAGATTTTGGAAACAAAATTATAATTGTCTCTTGAAGATATTAAAATTATGTCTGCTGTTATATGCTATACAGCTTTAGTTTAATGCGAATTCTTAAAACTAAAAACTTGTTAAAAAAATCGTGAATTCAGAATAATAAAAAAAGAATTCTATTCATAAACTGTGAGAGGGGAAAGTAAAAATATTTGCTAATTACAATCACTTTAAAAGATTAGTTCTCCATTGTGTATCAACACCTTTATAGCTATATTATATTATGACAATGTTCACACACCATTATCACCACCAACAGGGATGTGACACTTATCAATTTGTTTATTTGCACATATATATATATATATATATATATATATATATATATATATATATATATATATATATATATATATAAATCAAGGAGGAGGACTATCAGAGTAAGCTCGAAAATGAGAACATGTAAGTAATAGTTCTCAAAAGTCGACTCGGATATATATCAAGTAAGATTCTTGTTTCATCTTACTCCAAGAATATCTCTGCCATTTATAATAGATTTCAAGCATAGATTTAAATGAAAATAATGAATGCTTACTGTCTTCTGCTTCATTATTTAAAGTACTAGAGAGCGACACAGATAAAGTTGTTTCGGCAACAGGTGTATCAGGTGTCTCGGCAACAGGACTAATAACTTTACAAGTCGAATGATTTGCTGAAATATCTGTTTCTTTTTCTAAGCTAACACAATTCTCTTCTGTTTCTTCGTGGCTGCTTTCGGCTGGTGATATTGTATTCGCTTCTTCATTTAACATCATCCTAGATGCAGTGTTGCCTCCAAACCTGAAAGATATTGAAAAACTCAAAATAATTTAAGAATCATGCAGTATATGATACCATAAATTATATTAGATTCACACATGAATATAATATAAAACTTATCTAAAGCAACTTAATTAGAAAAAGCGGCAATATTTTCGTTGAAAAACAATAAAGATATTATGATTCTTCCAGCAGATAAAGGTTCAACCACTGTCATTATGAATAAAGAAGACTACATCAAAGAAGCAAATAAGCAACTGTCAGACACCACAACATACAAAATACTTACAGATAACCCTACTACAGAATTCAACAATTTATTCTCGGACCTACACAAATATACAGATCCTGAACAAAATATTTCGGAAACATCTCTAAAATTATTATATAATGAAAACCCCTCTACTACTCCTCAATTCTATATATTACCAAAGATCCACAAAAACATAATCCCTCCACCTGGTAGACCAATAATTGCTGGCTGCAATTCAGTAACGGAAAGAATTTCAGCTTTCCTCGACTCACACCTTCAACCCTTAGTAAAGAACCTTCCATCACATACCCAGGACACCAATCATTTCATAGATCGACTCTCACAAATATCTGTACCTCTACCCCCGGTAACTATTTTGGTCACCATAGATGTCACCTCTCTCTATACCAACATCCCTCATGCACACGGCCTATCTGCAATAGAGAATTTTCTAAACATACGCCCAGGCAAGCCTTCTCCCACTACACCTTTTCTTGTGAACCTGACCAGGTTCATCCTCGAGAAGAACAACTTTCAGTTTGAGGGAAGGAACTACCTTCAAATAAAGGCAATAACAGCAATGGGCACCAGAATGGCACCATCGTACGCAAATCTGTACATGGGATTGTTGGAAGAAAGTTTTCTAAAGACACAAACACACCAGCCATTATGTTGGTATAGATATATAGATGACATCTTCCTAATTAGGACACAGGGTGCTTCAACACTTGAGGCATTTTTAGACAGCCTGACACAATTCTCCACACTTCAATTTGTGGTCAGGCCTATGTATTGTGCTGAGCAAAGTTTACATTGTAGCTGGTATATGACATTTTTCGATGTACAATTATGATGACCCTGTATTTTGAAGACCATTTTTGTTGTTTGGCTGTTGAAACTATTTGCTGAGGGGTGTATTGGACACGTCTTGCATCTAGGTCTATTGCAAGGGAAGGAGCCATGAGGAAGTTTGTGTGGTTTCTCTGCATCAGGGTCTGGTAGTTTAGGATGTACTAGGATGTTTTTCAAGTTGGGAGGTTGCTTGTACCAAATTTGCGGTGGATCGGTGCAAAGATTTTTGGTGTGGACGGAAGCTTGAAGAATTTTGAAGCCATCTCTCAATATCTTGTTGAGTTTATGTAGACCAGGATGGTAGTCTGTTATTAAAGACAGTTTATTTTGTTCTGTTTGTGGTTTATGGTGAACCGAGGATTGTGCTGAATGAATTTGGTTTTCAATGAGTTTTTTTGGGTATCCTCTTCTTTGGAAGGCTGTTGATATCTTTCTATTAAAATCTTCCAATTCCCTATCGTTCGAACAGATTCTCTTACCCCTGATTGACTGACTGTATGGAATGGATCGTTTTATGTTTATTGGGTGGTTGCTGTCGAAATGGAGATATTGTAGGTGGTTTGTCGGTTTGATGCGAATTCCTGTGTTGATATTTCCATTCTTGAGTGTTACCTCTACATCCAAAAAGGTGATGGCTGATGTAGATTTCTCCCAGGTAAATTGAAGTGTGGAGAATTGTGTCAGGCTGTCTAAAAATGCCTCAAGTGTTGAAGCACCCTGTGACCTAGTACATCCTAAACTACCAGACCCTGATGCAGAGAAACCACACAAACTTCCTCATGGCTCCTTCCCATGCAATAGACCTAGATGCAAGACGTGTCCAATACACCCCTCAGCAAATAGGTTCAACAGCCAAACAACAAAAATGGTCTTCAAAATACCGGGTCATCATAATTGTACATCGAAAAATGTCATATACCAGCTACAATGTAAACTTTGCTCAGCACAGTACATAGGCCTGACCACGGATGGTCTGAATATCAGAATGAATGGCCACAGACATGATGTTAAAATTATGAATATGGATAGACCAACAGCTCAACATGCTGCGAGTCACAACATCACAACTTTTGATGACTGCTATACCACAAAAATAATTAAATCACTCCCCCCTGATTGCAATCCCTCAGAACTGAGAAGGTGGGAACTATCATACCAGTGGTATACCAAGTCCAGAGAATTCCCTAACCTCAACATCAGATAAATCCTTTTTTTTCCCCCCAATTAGCCTTATCTCTTTTCCCCTGACAGACTTATATAAACTATAATCACTCATATGCTCATGGAAACAATATATATATCTTTAATCTGTGCATCTGTGACATCTGATTTCTACTCTACACAATCTGTGATTACAATTATTTTATTTCATTCTCTCATATTTCTTTTTGTGTTTTCTCTTCGATTGACAAAGACCACTGTGTGGTTGAAATATATCATTGTTTAAGTGCTTTTATGTGTTTCTATTTCAAGACTACAGAGTGGACTCTTACCAAGGTAAGTCTGTCAGTCTCCTAGTCCAAAATATCTAAATAATCTTTACCAACCAAAACTAACCTAAATATATATGTATATATGTATATATATATATATATATATATATATATATATATATATATATATATTCCCCAGCGAAAAACCAATCATGGATATGTATATATATATATATATATATATATATATATATATATATATAAGAATTTTTGGACTAGATAGAAGACTGACAGACTTACCTAACGACAATAGTCTAAAACTGCAATCTCTTGGAAATAAATAAATAGACACTTATAACAAAAATACATCCAAAATTACCAGATGCAAGTACTGAAAAACCGCCTAAACTGCTCCTTTCCGTGCAATAGACCTAGATGCAAGACATGTCCAATACACATCCCAACAAATAGTTTTCATAGTCTAGCAACCAATGTGGACTTCAAGATTCAGGGTCGTCATACTTGTACATCCAAAAATGTAATATACCAGTTGCAATGTAAATTTTGCCCGGCACAGTACATAGGCCTTACCACGGATGGTCTGAGCATCAAAATGAATGGCCACAGACATGACGTTGGAACCATGAACATAGACAGGCCAACCGCTCAACACGCTGCTAGTCACAACATCATATCTTTCAATGATTGTTATACCACCAGAATAATTAAGGCCCTCCCCCCTGATTAAAACCCTTCAGAATTGAGAAGATGGAAGTTATCATACCAGTGGTACAGCAAATCTAGAGAGCCTCCTAACCTCAACATCAGATAAAACTCCTTTTACCTTCCTTCCCCCTAACTTCTACCATTTTTAACAACTCCATTTACCTTCCTTCTGACAGACTATTAATATCTAGGTTCAAATAATCAATATTTATACAAATCACGTATAGCACTATATTATAAACTATAAATCTGTGAATCTGTAAATGCATATGTGTATGTGGGTGTAGTTTAGGATTTTAGGCCATACTATTTACCCAGGTATTTTTTAAACATTTAAACTTTTCAATTTAGAGTAACTTTAATATCTTAAGGGATTACAAATTATTGTAATTAAAGATGGAAAGGTACAGAACTAGGCTTGTTTCATCTACCCACTCACTACAGTCTCAAAACCTGCAACTGAGGGATAAAGGATAAAAGGAAGTTGACCGAAATAACCAACTGACACCTGCTCACCACTGGATACCATAACATAATAACAATGGTCCAGTTAGACTATACATCTAACAAAAACAGAACTACATTGTTCATTAACTCTCTTCAAACAACAACAAAAATTGATGACAAGCTAAGCTAGACTTTATGATGGCTAGCAACATTTTGACAAAATGAGGTATGTCTGTCTGTGGAAGAGAATTAGTGAATTGGGCCCTGTGCCTTAGACTTCAACTTCACACGCACGATGTAGGACAACAATGGATTTTTTAACTGCAGAGTGGATGGAATAATGTGAAAACGGCCTGAAGTTTGCATTGGTTGCAGAAAACATCGACAGATCCCGCCTTTACCTGAATCTCCCCAGTAGAATTGGGAGCTTTGCCTCAAGAGCAAAAGGATAGGGCATCTGGTGATCACGGTTACTTGCACCGTTCTAACCTGGTGAATACTCCCTCCTGTCTTGAATGCAAGGAGGATGAGAACTCTGGAGAACATTTTGCTTTAATGTTGCTTTTTTACTGGTTCAGGATATACTCAGAGGACAGACCAGTGAACTGGAACACCATGCTTGGAAAGCCATCCTTGATACTGGGCACTAGCAGGACATCGGGTATTAAACATTTCTGCACTAAGCAGCCGGATATCTGTTAGAAGTAAAGTGCAATCCAAGGAATGCAATCGATTAAAAATATTTGAAATTTTTTAAGGTAAATGGAAGATTAACTTGGCAATAGTCAGCTCTGACCCCTTAAAATAAACATACATTAACACTAAAATGATGTATTTAAGAAACATTGTGACCTTTGTCAATCAGAGAGAGAAACTAGAGTGAGTTACAGATATTTATACAAGTATAGATTACCCAAATGTCATATATATAGATACATGGTTTAAAAGGTATATTGTTTGTATATACCTACAGATATTGATAATTATAACTGAGATAATGAGAATCAAGTTGTCAGATATTAAAGTTAGGGGAGTCGCTAGACTTGATGGACTAGGCTATGATAATTTCTAACTTCTCAGTTCTAGGGGTTTGCTTAAGGGGATAGTTCATGTCTACTGTGATATCTGTGTGTATCAAAAATCAGATTACCAAAGTTTTCTGATAAAAAATTTATAAATAAATATATTTTTTACTAAACTGTAGTTATAGAATTTTTAGCCACAAAAATAAATGTTATCAATAAATTGATAGTACATAATATATTTCATCTTTTCCCATCAAATATGCCTTGAATCTAGAAATATTACTGTGTTGAAATCAAATTCATATAAAATCTCAAAGTTTATAAGACACTGTGAATATGTGATGTTTTAACTCACCTACGCATCACTTCTGCATGAGCTTTGACTAGTTGAGCAAGTATAAGAGAACAAAGTTTCACACATACATGAGAGTTGCATACAGGCAATTGTTCTTTACTCTCCACACTCCCCGACATATCAAAACACACATTATTATCTGATCCTTCTACATTAAGTCTCTTCACTGTTCTTGCACTGTCCTTACAACATAGAGTCTTCCTAGGTGTGGCTTGTTCAAATGAAGTGCTTGAAGCTAGAGCTACCTGAAGCTTAAGATTAACCAAGGTATCTGAGATGAATTCACCACATGTTAAAGCTTCTTTTTTACAAGATAGGGGAGTGTTGAATACCCCAGAGTCAGAGTTGGTGATTGTTTCAGAGACAGGTAGTTGATCTGAGCTATTATCTAAAAAAAATTATAAAAATTGTAGTTTATATAAAAAAAGTATTGCAACTGTTCCAAAACATCTAAAATACTATGACCTGGATACTGCTAAAGAGATGCTAAATACATTCCTAAAAAATGTAATTAGAAAAAAAGTTTATTAATGTTTAAACTTAAAATGACTAACTGAAAATTCTTAAAAAATATACAAGAACATGAGTTTTTTACAGAACTCAAAGACTGAAGGATCAGAGGTAGTTTTAATTTTAGTTGATAATTTTATAAAGTTTTTAAACATTCTGAGTCCTGTAACAAGTGAATTAAGCTGCAATTTTAAAAAAAATTTTAATCCAGAAAAATATATTTTTTTAAAGAAAATGTATTAGGTATTCGTGTAAAGTTAGATAATGACACTACTCAACAAAAGGATTTGCAATGTTATCTCAGTGACAGAAGTAACAAAACTGACCAGTCAAATATACTAATTAGAATACTACTGAACTTTATATAGATTAGTGATGAGGCTTAGAATAAACTGAAAGGACACAACAATTTTGTATGCAACTGCAAATATTATTTTAGTTTATAAATGCTAATAAAATACATAATACAAACATTATTTCAGGTTGCAATAAATTTAGTTGAAATGTGTAAGTACAGAATAAAAATTGAGTTTCTCTCAGTTGGTAGATGTTAGTTTTTTATTTTAAACACTAAATTCATGGATTTGTGACGACAAAGCTCTTTAAATGTTGTTCCCCCAAACAAAACAAACTCCAAGAATAGTCTCTGGTAACCTAAAACAATTGCAATTTTTTTTTCAATTCCAGAAAGTTGTAGTATACAAAATCTAATTCACAGAGTTGCAAGTTTTTTTTTATTTTTACTTAGATCTAAATGAGAAAAATATTCATTGTTTGAAAATGAATTTTATTAACACTCAGAGAGAACAATATCTGAAGGAGCATGACAAAAACTCGTATATTTTATTTGTTATTCTTGTTGTTCTTCTTTAAAGACATGCATTCAAATGTTTTTGTATTTCATACATGAAAAAATACTTTCTCTGTAAAAAGATTTATACAGTAATGCCCCGTACTTACGCGGAAGGTGGGACTCAACGATAACCGTGTAAGTTGAATTGACATAAGTCAGGGTATAATTTTACATACAATCACATAGGAAGCATGTTTAATTGGAACCAAAGACTAAATAAACTAATAATTTAAAAGAAAAATGTGTATCTATTAAAATGTTAAATATATAATACAAAAAAAAATTATATTATATACATACATATTGCAAAGAAGTAAGTAAAAAGAAATTACTTTGACACAGAAGGCTTCATAAAATCTAATAAATTCGTTTGACGAATTAAAGATATTTTCTTCTCACACAAAACTTCTTTGTAACTCGCTAATTTTTTTGTTTTGTTGCAAAAATACGCTCATCCGATCATCGCCGGAGTCTCTGTTTTCAAATTTTGTAAGCCTTACCTAATTAAACTCAGCCATTTTGTGAAGTTTCTAACCGTCATTTCATCTTCTACGTCAACTGGGTCTAAATAATCTGCGTTTTTAAGGTTTTGTTCTTGTGCACACATTTCTTATGAGCTCATAAATTAATTGTCAGCTCCTGGTTGTGTAAATCCGGCAGTTCTTGAACGTCATCATTATCCACTTCTAAATTTAGTTGTCTGGCAAAACCAACAACTTCTTCAATCACATCAGCAATTTCATCAGACTAGCACTGATTTCGCTTGAATTTTAGCAGCTAAAAATATAGACACACCTTTTTCCAAACGCCATTCAGAGTTTTTTTTGTAAAATTTCATTCCAAGATTGTCCAATGATTCTCAAAGCATCTAAAACATTGAATTATTGTTTCCAAAAATCTTCAACAGAGAGGTACGTTGGTGTGCCTCATAGCTTCATGCAGATGCGCAAATGATCTTCTTATATAACAAGCTTCAAATGTTTTGACGAGTCCCTGATCCACCAGTTGAAGCCAATTATTTGTATTCGGTGGCAAAAATATCACTTTCACATGTGTGTTGAAATTAGTTAAAGTAGTAGGAGCATTGTCAATTAATAGGAGTTACTTTAAAAGGAATTTGTTTAGACCGACAATAACGTTTGTTTTGAGGTATGAAATGATGATCAAACCGGTCCTCAAAAAAAAGCTGTCATTAAAGCATTCCGATTCGACTTCCAAATCACAGCCAGGCTAGAGTTAGAAATATATTTTAATGCCCTTGGATTTTCTGAGCGAATTAAACTATGAGAGATTGCAACTTATAGTCAACAGCTGTATTTGCGCCATATATCACTGTCAATCGGTCTTTAGCGGCCTTAAAACCTAAAAATATTTTCTCTTCATGAGCTATAAAAGTTCTCATACACATTTTCTTCCAGAACAGGCCAGTTTCTGTATAACTCTGACAGCATGATTTGAAACCGCGCAACTTGGGAATCACATAAGATGGGGTAGCATAAGTCGAGGTATTACTGTACTCTCATAATTTTCATATTAACTGCAAATTCTTAAACACAAACTAACTGATTAAGTCATTTAGCACTAATGAATTATAGTCCAGTGAAAATCATTTGATAGCAATAAATTATGCTAGATTAATAAAATGAATTGTTATTTAAGAAATGTTAACCCATTAAAAGTCTAATTAGATATGAGTTGCGGCACTCAGAGGGAGGGAATTAATTCGTTGTGTCAAGTAAGTTATATTTCAAAACAAATAATTTAACTTATGAATTTTAAAGAGGTGCAACTTTTTATTTGTTATTTTCCACCTTGTTTATTTATTTATTATTATTTGTAATAGTTATTAGTAAAAACATAATGAAGTTGGCGTTAGTCTATAGGCTTCCACTAACATGTTCAAGATGTATACAAAAATTCATAAATTTTAATGTTTTTTATATATTTAAAAGATTTTTTTCATTTGGAATTTTATTTTACTGTGATAAATGTTAAAGCACTCTGTGTATATGTATTGCAACTTCACAATGCCACTACACACACTTGAACTCTCACCCAACAGTAGGCACTACAGTAATATGCCACAACAAACGAGCTCCCAAACCACACCAACTAAAAACTATACTAAGCTAAAAACTCCAGTAGACATAAAAACTGATTAAAGGTTCTGTATTTAGAGCAACTGACAGGTCAAATTATGGGCTATAAACATTTTTCTTTATTTACACTGTAAGTTTCAAGAAGCGAAAATATACGATAGACAGCAAAGATATCTAAGTTTGAACTCGACATATCACAGTATATAAACTCTCCTGTAGCACAAAAAAAAAAAACGCTCTTTTAAAGCAAAAACAAAATTCCATGACATGAAGGGTAACAGGTTTATCCACACACATTTTTGTGTCAAAGCAGGAGTGATGAAGCAGAAGTGAGGATCTCATTTAAAGATGGTCTCTTGTGTCATCACTTGTTTACATTTATGCTAATTAAACCACAATATGACATTACACAAGACAGCAGTTAAATAACTAAGTTTTTAAAAGTATTTTTTGTTTCAATTCTCTATCATACTTTTATTTTACCTGTTAGTGTAATACTACAATAAAATATTTCTATGCTAGTAGTTACTGTTATTCTGTTTGTAATAGTAGCCAAGAGCTTTGTAGAAACAATTTTTTCCCATCACATTGTTATAAATTTAACAACCTTAAATACGTCTTTTTATAAAACTTTTACAAGCAGAATTTATCCAATAAATATAGTGTTTACAAGGCTTTTATCTGTTCTTTACATAAAAAAGACATAAAATAAAGTTTAAGAAATAAACTGTTAGATACATAAATCTAACGTCATACAGTGTTATATCACTATTTCCTGCCTTCGTATTTCGCCATATGGGATTTACAACAATACAGGGAGAACATTGGTATAGTAACAGCCAGACGTTTTTTAAGTTTCTCAATTATTCCATTGACTTCTGTTGACGAAGGTGGAACTTGATGATTTCTGTTTGCCAGCTTTGCTTTACACAAGCAGCGAAGCCTCACTGAAATACCAAGATCAACAACAGTTCTGATCTTATCGCTCGCTCAGATTCAGTTTCTCCTTTATGTTCTTAATTCCTTGTTGGAAACAACTCAAAGCAATAGGGAAGGTATTAAACAATTGTTATAAGTAACCTTATGGGAAATTAGTAGATTTTTCAAATTTTAACCTCACTTGCTTTTGTTAACTGAATACATGTGGGAAATAGTTCTTTAAATTTAAATTCTGATTAAAACTGTTCCTTATCAATAATTATTAGTTATTATTGCTTTACTTGAGTTAGCAACATTTTAGGAATAAACTTAACTCTAATAATATAATTCATTAGTATACTTGAACTAAAAATTAACCAAATCAATTGGGACTTGACTGCATTCATATAGACAAAAATTCGGATAATTGGATTTTTTTCAAAAAAAAGTGAATTCCAAGTATGTAACTTGCTAAGGTGTTTCACAAAGAATCAAACCTGAAATCAGGTTTACCATAGAATGTTGTTATACAAACCACTTAAAAAGGGAATTTTCTAATTCCTTGCAAATGAAGTAATACAAAATTACTCCAGACCAATACAAAACAAAGGCTCTTTAAAATCATACACAATCTTACAACAGTGTATTCAATCTATATTCAATCTGTATTCAATCTATATTCAATCTATTCAATGTATATTTGTACATTAAATACAGTCATAGCCAATCTTTAAAAAAACATGTTTTGAAATACAAAATTTAAGTAAAAAAAAACTTAGATTATATAAATTTTAAGGCTAGACTTTGGGCAATTTTTAAACATAATCCCCATTAAAATTAAGCCTCTTGATCAAAGCGTAACACACTATGGTTTTTATACCAACTTTGAAGAAATTAGACTCCATCCTGAAGTTTTGCATCATTATGAAGTATTGGTTAGTAAACCAGGTCTTTATCGATGCAAAGAGGTGGTAGTCATTGGGGCTACAATGAGGAGGATGATCAAACACTTCCTATCCAAGAGTTCTTGGATATGATACTGTGTGTGGAAGTGCATTATCGTAAATAAACATAATTTTTCTCAAAAGCTTTCCACATTTTATTGGTATTGCCCACTGTATTATCTGCAGTGTTTTACATTACCTTTGTCAACCCTCTTTCAAAGAAATTAACTAGGATTATATCCTCATTGCTCCAGAAAACAGTTGCCATGATCTTTTATGCTGATAGAATTTGGAGACATTTTCTTGGTTTTATAAGAGAATGTGTGTGTGTCTCAATTCTCTCTTCTCCATTCCGAAAAGACAGCCTTTTCGCTTTACAATTCACATGTTTCATCACCATCACCACAACTTAATTACCATATTTATCATAGTTTCAAGGATCATTTGCAGCTGATGCACCATGGTCCTCATAAACATTGATGCAGCCATTTTTAAAATCAACACACCAATCCCTTACTTTGCTTTCATTCATTATTCTTTTTTCTTAAACTTCACAAATTTGACAAATTTTAACAAAATATCATTGATTCATTTCACAAATGGCAGATTTTCAATTGCAGTGCCATTTAACTAGTTACAGTGAGAAACATAGGAGACATACAGTCCTCTCGCTACTACATCTTGATGCTACTGTGTTGATACTTGATGCAGATGTCGGCTCTAACCCTGCCCACTGCAATGCTAGTCTCAAACGTCTTTCTTTCTGGATCCATATTCTACCAATAATAAGATTAATTCTGAGAAAAAAAGTTAAACAATTTTTAAAAAAGTGCCTAATTCTAATTCTCAATTTAAGCACTAAATATGACTCCTCATAATATGTTCGAGGCTGTTAAATATTTTCTACACCCAAAAGTCTTTGCCCTTCTTTTGCTTTTTAGATATAATACACCAATAATTTTTACCTAGTATAACAAGAATGTACTAATGTAAAAGATTATATATATATATATATATATATGAAGTTAATATATTACTATTGTAAGTAATTTTATCCACCATAAAATTATCCATTGGTGGATAAAATTACTTACAATAGTAATATATTAACTTCATAAAGTCAGTGCAATGGAAAAACAATGGATAACGTTAAATATCAAGAATATATATATATATATATATATATATATATATATATATATATATATCCACCTTGTGGACTCTTACCAAGGTAAGTCTGTCAGTCTCCTAGCCCAAAAAATCTAAATAATCTTTACTAACCAAAACTAACTAATATATATATATATATATATCAGGGTGTCTAGTAAAATAGCTTGAAGAAATTCCCTGAGTTTTCCCTGACTTTTCCAGGGTGTCTAGTAAAATAGCTTGAAGAAATTCCCTGAGTTTTCCCTGACTTTTCCTCTTTTAGATGTCTATAGAAAGCCCAGTTTACATTGATATCTGAAGGATCTTGGATAAATCCAGACTTTGAAGAACGAATTGAGTAACTCTTTTGCTTTTGTGTCTGTAAGGAACACAGAACCAAAATATCGAGCTTTCACTTCGTCCGTCTCTGCATCCCAATACCTAACACTCAAATCCATTTGGGCTCTTTGTGATATTTTGTTTAAACTTTCATCAAAGCCAATTACATAGTTAGAATTTGAATTTAATGATGTCAGTAACAGGTCTTTAATATAATTTGATAAACCGATTACAACACTATAGGAAATGTTATCTTTCCCCAATCTCATGTTCTGTGCAATGGTGCTATCAGGGAACATCCTTAGAAAGAGGCACACTACCTTCTGCATTGCGTAAAGAAGTGTTGCATTACTAAATTCACGCACCATATAATCTCTGCTTCAGACACTTTATCTTTTAGTTTATATTTATCCTAAGGAAGGAGGGGAGGTAATGACGACATCTGCATGACGCGCTTGCCCGCTACGGCAATGAAAACTGGAACCTTCCATGTTGAAATGAACAGTGTACAAATAATTACCGTCAAATAAAACACATACTATCATGAGTCTAGACAAAGAGCTGGCTACGAATGTTTACACAGCGTTCTGTGTGGTCAGAAACAGACTGAGTTATCTGTTATCCTCACCTGTCCATATGATAACAGAACCACTGCGCACCCCAAGGCCACGGTCCAGGCTAAAACTTCCCAGCTGTACCAACTCGACACGTTTAATATTTATTGACATAAGTCCTGAGGTCATAGCAACGGGCTTATCAAATAAATAATGGGCATCTAAATAAAGAAGTGTTATTTCCTTGACTGCCCTGCCCCTAAACCGCTGGCTTACAATACCAAATATTCGAGAGCAATGGCCACTAGTTTTGTTTCTGATCAAAATAAATATTTTCCCGATTTTTTAAAATTTTCCCTGACTTTTCCCTGAATTTTCCAGAATCTTAAAATTCCCTGACTTTTCCAGGTTTTCCCGGTTTTCCCTGTCACTAGACACCCTGCATATTTATATATATATATATATATATATATATATATATATATATATATATATATATATATATATATATATATATTGTAAAATTTATAGAATGGGCTATATAATGTTCTTTAAGAATTGGAAAAATAAATTAGAAATAACTCACACAAAATTTAAAAAGAAATTCATTAAAAGATTGGTTAGATTAAATTGAAACTAAATTTAGGTAAAAGCCTAGAAATGTAAACAAGGTATTTCAACTGTAAAATCCATGAGGAAATTTGTTATATCAAATAACCTAACAAATAAATTAAAAACAAGATAATCTAATAATAATAATTATATTTAAACAAAATTGTAAATATTAGTAACATAGGGCATAAGTAATTACTTGAAGGAGAAAGTGAAATACGATTGTAAACAATGAGGTTAGAAAGGTTATGTTTGTATGAATTCAGCTCAAAACACACACATTTCGGAATTATTACAAAAGTAAAACGCAAAGACACTTCACACACAAATAATAATAATTACATAAACACTGGAAGGTTTGTTAAGGATCGGAAAATTGAAACAGTATGTTAACAAAATTAAAACTGGTGAAAACAATCGAGTTGTTGCATCAGCTGTAGAAACAGAAGAAAGTAGGTCAGAGACAGTTGACTCTAGTGGGAAGGAATCGAACTAAATTATAGCAACATGTGTTTTAGAAGAAGGAGAAGCCGCCATATTTTAAACATTGTAAAAAATAAAAGGACGCGTTAGTTGTAGATAGCGTGGGGGGACGCTAAGAGATCGGACCTGCCATGACCAGTCAAAATTTTCCATTGGAAGGAATTCGTCAGAATTATACCGTTTTGTGAAGAAACTTGACAAGATTAAACAGGGATAAATGAATTGAAAGAGTTAATACGGTGAATAAAATTTAATGTATCTAAAAAGAAAATATAAGTGTGTTAAAAGTAAAATTTAAAGAGAACGGAATCTTACATAAGCGACCAGCAGAACTTCGATATTTATTAAGTTGCGTATATAGCGCTATAAAAAATAAACTTTAGTGGACTCTTAAGATAATAGGGAAGTTTAAATTTGTACAATAGAATATCTTGGAATTAATTAATAGATAGTAGTAAGAATCATAATCCAGTTCAAATAGTTTCGCCTTTTTGCTTATTCCAAATTAAAGTTTTTACATCAGGAAAATATTTATTAAAACTAATTTCAAAATTGAATATTGTTTTTCAAAATTTATTTAATTAACAAAAGAATTAAAAATATAGCCCATGCCTATAAACCCCAAGATACTAAGAGATCTCAGAAATAGCCTAGGGTATAAAACTTTGTAAATAAAATTGAAAGAATAGAGTTAAACCTATTTTGTTAAAACTTGTTAAGTTGTAAATTTTTGTTTTGTGTTTAATGTTTAAATGTTGGAATATAAATTGTTATAATAAAGAATTATGAATTGTTCCTGAGTAGTTTTTTTGTTTTAAATAGAAATTTGATATCATCATTCAAACATTCATTAAATAGTATAACCCAGTTGTATTGTGTAACAGAATAATCTTTATAAATTGGCGCGACAACGTGGGAGCTCGATAAAATAAGAGATAAGATTTATTTAGAGAGATGTTGAAACAAAATTAATTTAGAACTTTTTATATGAAAAACATTTGAACTGGAAATAGATTTAGGAAAAATTTGTAAAATTAAACACTGAGTTGAATAGAGTCAAGGCTAGGTTTATAGTATATATATAAATTGTTTATATTTTGTACAATAAGTTACTTACAGTTAAAAAAGAAAAAATATGTCTGATGAGAGGGAATCGTACAATTTGCGGGGAGATAAAGCTTAAAAAAAACAGGAAAGAGGGACAAGTATGGAAGTGCAAGAAATAGAATTGGAAGGCACAGATATGCCAATAGGAGACATTGAGGTAGAAGAAGCTAGAGGACTACCACCTATGCAAACCCCCAAAAAAAAAACGGGGAAATAATGAGAATGAAGATTTAAGGGAGATGATGAGAACTCTCATGGAAATGAATGTAAACATGAAAAAATTAGATAAGACAGACAAAAAATTAGAGGAAAATAGAGACGAAATAAGAGAGATGAAGGAGGATCTAAAAGTAATAAAAGATGAGATAAGGGAGGACAATAGGAAAATGATAGAGGATATGAGGAAACAGTGGAGGACAGAGAATAATACTGTAATAGAGGATGTGAGAAGAGACATAGAGGAGAAAGATAGAGAATTAGAGGAGGAGATTAAGGAAAATTTTGAGGAAACAAATGAAATAATAGCTGATGTGATAGAAATTAATAAAAAAGAGATAGAGAATGTAGAAAATATAACAAAGCAAAACAGGGAAGAGTTAAGAGTTTTAAATAGGGAGATAGGGAAAGTGGAGAAGAACACAGAAGAGTTAGGAGAGTTAAAATTAAAGGTGATAGGAGAAAGAGAGATAACAGATGAGCGTTTTAGGAAAGTCGAAGATGTAAGGGAGAAAATATTAGGAGAGCAGGGAAGGTTGAGAAATAAAATAGGAAAAATAGAGATATGGCCAATAAAAAATTTAACCATTCAAACGGCAACAATTAAGAAGATTGAAAAGCTTAATAAGATGAAAATGGTAATAGGAGAAATAGGAGGAGTTAAATATCCGTCTCAAGGCTTATTGGTACAAGGCTTATTGAGAAAATTTATCAGAGGTACGGATATGTTAATGAATGTGGAGGCACAACTCGAGTTTGGAAAATGGGAGATGGAATTTAAATATGAGAATAACAGAGAAAATAGAAACTATGAAGCAGATGAGAGATACAATGGAGATGTAAACGGTGTTAAGGCAAGGACAGGCGTGGGGACAAGAAAAGAGCATGGTGCTCACAGTCAGTCGGAAAACTAAGACAATAAGAAACCCAGGAATAGAAATTAAATAGAGGAAACAAGTTTACAGGCATTAATAGACACAGGCAGTAATAAGACATGTATCCAGGAGAACTGGATATTGGAAAATAAAAAAAATCAATAAAGTAAGAAGGGAGATATTAAATATAGGTAAAGGAAGCAATATGAATAAACTCTAGGTGACTATGTGTATAAGAAAACGTTAGCAGGAGATAAGTTTTAAGGAATGGTAACTATATCTACGATAATTTATTAGAAACTTCGTCGAATAATGAATAAAGATAAATATGAATCTATGTTAATAAATATTGAAGCATCGTTGTAATAAAAATATGGTAATTGTGTATTTAAACTTCGTCGTATTGTAAGGGAGAATCTGCGTTGATAAATAATGGAATCTATGATAAATAAATATTAAAACAAAATTTATATTCGTTGATATAGGGACAGTGTAATCGAAGGAGCTATAGATATGATCAAATAGATGATATGGGATTGCAACCTTTAAAAATATTAGATGTTAAACTTCATACAAAATAAACTGAAATGATATAAGAAAATAATTGAACTGGATGTAAGATTGGAGAGGGAGATAAACTCAAAATAGACAAAAATAAAAAATAAGGATTTGACAAAACATAACAGAGTAGTGACTAAGGGTAGTAAATTAAAATATATTAAATAACCTAATTAAAAATAGATAGCAGAGATAAAATCGGAATGATTACAAGTGGGACGCACTGCAAAGATAAAAATATGTATATTCTGGATGAGCATAACAATATAAAAAAAGGGAAATATAATTTGGAAAAAGGGGAATTTTTAATAAAATGAAATATGTAAATAACGTCGAGAAATATAGATATAACAATAAAGTGATATAAATTAAATGTCTACGTGAATAAGGGTGTTAAGGTGTTGATGTCGTCGATAATATCATAAAATAAAATAAATGTCTATGTGAATAAGTGAAGGTAAGGTGAATTATCGTCATATATATGTAACAAAGTATATAAATATAATAAAGTTTAAAAAAAAATAAAAAAAATAAGAATAATATGAAAGTGGGGTTAAATTTAATATAGTTGTGTTCAGATAGAGTTGATAGATTTATAACTGAAGTGAGGTTGAGGCAAGGTTAAGAAAAATTATTTTTAATTGAAAAAATTTATGATGAATAGTTGGGAGGACGCGAAAAAAGGGATAGTAAATAGAATAATAAATAACAACATATAAAATTAATGAAATAGTATTATGCGAGTTTTAAACTAGTATAAACCATGTAAGACAAGTAGCTTGAAGTTTTCAGCTCAGTATTTGATTGTTAAAGAATTAAGATAAAATTGTGTCATAGGAATTAAGTATAAATGGACGAAAGTGGACAGATGAATGTATAAATGACTTTTAAATGGACAGTTATAAAAGTAGTAAAGACAATGGACGATAAGTTAGCCAAAGTGTTGAGGTACTTACTCAATAAAAAATGTGTTCAATTAGTTATTAAATAAAATGTACAATTAGGAAATAAATGTTAATTTAAATTTAAGTTTAAAAAAAAAATATATGTATATTTAATCAACCTTGTAAAATGTAAAGAATGTGTAATGTAGATAGTAGGAATATTTTTTTATTTAAATTAAATTAGGGGACATTGTAACATTTATAGAATGGGCTATATAATGTTCTTTAAGAATTGGAAAAATAAATTAGAAATAACTCACACAAAATTTAAAAAGAAATTCATTAAAAGATTGGTTAGATTAAATTGAAACTAAATTTAGGTAAAAGCCTAGAAATGTAAACAAGGTATTTCAACTGTAAAATCCATGAGGAAATTTGTTATATCAAATAACCTAACAAATAAATTAAAAACAAGATAATCTAATAATAATAATTATATTTAAACAAAATTGTAAATATTAGTAACATAGGGCATAAGTAATTACTTGAAGGAGAAAGTGAAATACGATTGTAAACAATGAGATTAGAAAGGTTATGTTTGTATGAATTCAGCTCAAAACACACACATTTCGGAATTATTACAAAAGTAAAACGCAAAGACACTTCACACACAAATAATAATAATTAAATAAACACTGGAAGGTTTGTTAAGGATCGGAAAATTGAAACAGTATGTTAACAAAATTAAAACTGGTGAAAACGATCGCGTTATTGCATCAGCTGTAGAAACAGAAGAAAGTAGGTCAGAGACAGTCGACTCTAGTGGGAAGGAATCGAACTAAATTATAGCAACATGTGTTTTAGAAGAAGGAGAAGCCGCCATATTTTAAACATTGTAAAAAATAAAAGGACGCGTTAGTTGTAGATAGCGTGGGGGGGGGGGCGCTAAGAGATCGGACCTGCCATGACCAGTCAAAATTTTCCATTGGAAGGAATTCGTCAGAATTATACCGTTTTGTGAAGAAACTTGGCAAGATTAAACAGGGATAAATGAATTGAAAGAGTTAATACAGTGAATAAAATTTAATGTATCTAAAAAAAAAATATAAGTGTGTTAAAAGTAAAATTTAAAGAGAACGGAATCTTACATAAGCGACCAGCAGAACTTCAATATTTATTAAGTTGAGTATATAGCGCTATAAAAAATAAACTTTAGTGGACTCTTAAGATAATAGGGAAGTTTAAATTTGTACATTAGAATATCTTGGAATTAATTAATAGATAGTAGTAAGAATCATAATCCAGTTCAAATAGTTTCGCCTTTTTGCTTATTCCAAATTAAAGTTTTTCCATCAGGAAAATATTTATTAAAACTAAATTCAAAATTGAATATTGTTTTTCAAATTTTATTTAATTAACAAAAGAATTAAAAATATAGCCCATGCCTATAAACCCCGAGATACTAAGAGATCTCAGAAATAGCCTAGGGTATAAAACTTTGTAAATAAAATTGAAAGAATAGAGTTAAACCTATTTTGTTAAAACTTGTTAAGTTGTAAATTTTTGTTTTGTGTTTAATGTTTAAATGTTGGAATAAAAATTGTTATAATAAAGAATTATGAATTGTTCCTGAGTAGTTTTTTTGTTTTAAATAGAAATTTGATATCATCATTCAAACATTCATTAACCCTAGAAAGCTAATCTATCAAAAAATTACGTTAAAGCTAAACTATCGTAAAATTTACGAATGTGGAAAAAAATAAATAATAAAAATATTTTTGGATACAAATTAAAACTTTAATGAACACAATTGGATTAGTTATATCATTACAAACATGTTTGTGTGAAATTTGAATATTTACAAGTCCTCTACGCAGTTAACGCAGCACTTTCCGCGATGCTCTGCACATATTGGTTTGTTGCAGCGGCAGCAGTAGACTGTGGTCATTCCTCTCTTCATCGATGGGCAAATCCCACAAATTGTTCTTGGTGTGTTTTGAGGAAGGTCTTGGGCCCTATTTGGCACTGGAACTTTCAAGATATCGGCAATAGATTCCTTGAGTTTCCGGGTCAAAGTTGGGTATTGGAGCCGCTCTTGAAGCCAGGACTCAATAAGGCTGTGGTGAATTTCCATAGCAAATTTTCTTCTTGAAAGTGGTTTTTGTCCCCTTTTTACCAGATTTGTAACATAAATAACATAGGCATTCACTAATATAATGTTCAGGATGCCATAAAATACACACAAAGGCCACCGTTTAGTCTTACGACTACAAGAAATCTGGTGGCACATTTGATCTAACTTGTCAACTGCTCCTTTTGTAGCATTGTAGGTTTCAATTATTTGAGGTTTTTTGGAGTCTTGATCGATGACAGGTTTTTCATGGCAGGTTGATAGTAGTAAAACCACTTTTGAGTTTTTTACTTTGTAAGAAACCATAGTTTTTTGCCCGTCAAAACAGAATATACTCGTCCCTATTGCTCTGCCCTTAGGATTTTTCATTTCAGGAGGGATTTCTCGCTTATCTCTTCTTAGTGTGCCTACTATAGTGAGTTTATATGGATCTTCTAAGAGTGAGGTTGCCAATGGAACAGACGTGAACCAATTGTCCATAGTTATATTACGATTGGATCCATGACAAGCCGTTGACAACTTCTTCACAAAGAATTCGGCTTGAGGTAAACCTTCGGTGGACATCGTTTTTCCTGTGTACGGTATAGCATCAACCATGTATTTTGTAGAATTGTCGCACATTAAAACTAACTTGAGGCCGTATTTATCAGGTTTGTTTGGAATATACATCCTGAACTTACATCTCCCACGAAATGCAAGTAGTTGTTCATCAATAGTTAAGAATGAACCAGGTTTGTAAGAACTTCGGCAGGCATTAATAAATAAATCCCAAGTTTCTCTCATAGGAGCAAAATTGTCTGTTTCCCTCCTATCAGCTCTAGTACCAGAATCATCAAAACGTAAACACTCCTACAGAAAATCAAATCTGTCACAGCTCATGGTCGCATGGTATCTCTCGCCACTGATTTCTGGGTTGAACATCTCAGAAGATGGTAGATGGTTGTCTTTTTGGGCAGCTGAAAGAATAAGTAACCCTAATAGAGCATCAAACTCAGTACCACTCATAGCACCAACAGTTTTTGTCTGAGTTTTATACTTGGTACTTCTTTCTTGGATTTTCAAGTTAGTGTAATTAACAATTTTAGATTTGATTTCGTGAGTTAAAAAAAGTCTGAAAATATTCACCGGTATTAGTTGGTTTTTTGCAGTATCAGTGCATCCAGGTGATATATGAATAATATTTCTGGCTACTGAAGATCTATTTCCGTGAGTTGTTGGTTTGTTTGTCCAACGATGTCCATCTTTCCCTCGGAGGCTAACTGTACTGCAAACTACCAAGTGTGAATCATCTGTTGAGGTTGAGGGCCTATCTGCTTTGTTACTAGGCATACCAAATTTTTGGGTGGTTGTGATAGGTTGACTGACAGGTGAAGATGTGTTAGTAGGAATTGAAATTGGTTGCATTGCTTCTGATGAGTGAGGAACAACAGGATTTAATTCAGCAGCCTTCTTCTTTTTCCTTGCCGGTGGTAGAGGTTCTTCTTCATCCGAATTAGAAATTTCTGACAGCAATTGGTCTGCACCAGGGTTGTAGTCTGCATCGGTATCATCACTATTTATAATGTTCTCATACTCAACTTGGTCCACTTCATAATCTGATTCAGAATCATTGTGAGATTCATCACTTGCACTCTGTTGTAAGTATTTATCAATTTCACTTGCATTAAGTTTCCAACTCATTTTTTTAAACTTATTAACTTTTAAACTTAATAACTTTTTTAAACTTAGCACTAAAAATACTCAGAAAAACAAAATTCTATCACTATTCAACCAAAAACAATCCATCATGCATAGAACGGTATGCGAAAAAATCCGAACATCAAAGCTAAACTATCGTAATTTTTACGAATGACTTGTAGCTGAGCTGAAATGACAAGCCGCATCAGTACAAAACGATGACTAATGCGTAAGCATACCACAGTAAGGCACGGAACTGATTGGGCGAGTCTATTAACGCAGAAAAAGGGGAGTAGCCAAACAAAAACAAAACGCGCTCGTAATTTTTACGATAGATTAGCTTTCTAGGGTTAAATAGTAAAACACAGTTATATTGCGTAACAGAATAATCTTTATAATATAAATATATATATATATATATATATATATATATATATATATATATATATATATATATATTTTTTTTTTTTTTACAACATGTGTTTTAGAAGAAGGAGAAGCCGCCATATTTTAAACATTGTAAAAAATAAAAGGACGCGTTAGTTGTAGATAGCGTCGGGGGGCGCTAAGAGATCGGACCTGCCTATATATATATATATATATATATATATATGAAGTTAATATATTACTATTGTAAGTAATTTTATCCACCATTAAGTGCAATAATTTTACCTTGAGTGATGAGGCACCTTTCGGTCACTTGACCATTGTCAAATCACTGATATTTTTCTGGTGTAGATGTTCGGTCTGTGATATTGGTATTTGCTGACGTTACACGCATTTTCTCTTGATCTGCGTGTATGATGTTTTTAAATAGTATGTCTTCTGTATATGTTGTTTGTAGATTCATTAAATTGTTGTGTATGTTTTTATAAATGTGGTATTTTTCTAGTGAGTTTAGTTCTATTGGGTTATAATTTATTTCAAGTATGGTTAGGTTATTTTCGTGATTTGTTATTTCATGTTTATGTGATATTAGGTGTGTTGCAACATTTGATACTTTTGAATTTTTGTTTTTGAATGCTCTATAATGTTCTTCAAATCTTATTTTAAATGATCTGGTTGTTTTCCCTATGTAAAATGCGTTACAGTTGTTGCATGTAATTTTGTAAATTCCTGATAGGTTATGTTTTTCTGAATTTGTTTTGTGGTTTGTGTTATTAAGATATTTTATTATTTTGTTGTTTGGTTTGTATGTTGGAGTGTAGTATTCTTTGTTGTATATATTTGTTATTTTTTCTATTTTGTTATTGGTGTATTTATATTTTAGGTAGATTTTTTTATTTTTGTGTTCCGGTTGTAGCAGGGTGTCTAGTAAAATAGCTTGAAGAAATTCCCAGAGTTTTCCCTGACTTTTCCTCTTTTAGATGTCTATAGAAAGCCCAGTTTACATTGGGCCCATCCATTGATATCTGAAGGATCTTGGAATAAATCCAGACTTTGAAGAACGAATTGAGTAACTCTTTTGCTTTTGTGTCTGTAAGGAACACAGAACAAAAATATCTAGCTTTCACTTCATCCGTCTCTGCATCCCAATACCTAACACTCAAATCCATTTGGGCTCTTTGTGATATTTTGTTTAAACTTTCATCGAAGCCAATTACATAGTTAGAATTTGAATTTAATGATGTCAGTAACAGGTCTTTAATATATTAAATTAATATATTTAATTTATATTTGATAAACCGAATACAACACTATAGGAAATTTTATCTTTCCGCAATCTCATGTTCTGTGCAATGGTGCTATCAGGGAACATCCTTGGAAAGAGGCACACACTACCTTCTGCATTGCTTAAAGAAGTGTTGCATTACTAAATTCACGCACCATATAATCTCTGCTTCGGTCACTTCATCTTTCAGTTTATATTTATCCTAAGGAAGGAGGAGAGGTAATGATGACATCTGCATGACGCGATTGCCCGCTACGGCAATGAAAACCGGAACCTTCCATGTTGAAATAAACAGTGTAAAAATAATCACCGTCAAATAAAACACATACTATCACGAGTCTAGACAAATAGCTGGCTACAAATGTTTACACAGCGTTCTGTGTGGTCAGAAACAGACTGAGTTATCTGTTATCCCCACCTGTCCATATGATAACAGAACCACTGCGCACCCCAAGGCCACGGTCCAGGCTAAAACTTCCCAGCTGTACCAACTAGACACGTTTAATATTTATTGACATAAGTCCTGAAGTCATAGCAACGGGCTTATCAAATAAATAATGGGCATCTAAATAAAGAAGTGTTATTTCCTGACTGCCCTGCCCCTAAACCGTTGGCTTACAATACCAAATATTCGAGAGCAATGGCCACTAGTTTTGTTTCTAATTAAAATAAATATTTTCCCGATTTTTTAAAATTTTCCCTGACTTTTCCCTGAATTTTCCAGAATCTTAAAATTCCCTGAATTTTCCAGGTTTTCCCTGTCCCTAGACACCCTGTGTAGTGTTGTGTTGAGGTTAGGTTTTTTTGTGAATTTATTGTATATATTTTTTATAATGTGTTTGTTGTATCCATTTTCTATTGCTATTTTTGTAATGTTATCTAATTCTTCATTTAATTTTTGTTTGTTATCCTGTGTGTATTTTATTGCTTTATTTATCATGTTACTGTAAGTGTTAATTTTGTGTGTCCAGGGGTGGTTAGATTTGTAGTGTATTGTGGTGTTGTTGGAAGTAGGTTTCCTGTATACTGTAGTTTCTATTTTATTATCATTTATATTTAAAGTGATGTCGAGATAGTTGATTGTTCTATTTGTTTCTGTTTCAACGGTGAATTGTATGTTTTCGTTGTATGTATTTAGTTTGTTTAATATTATGATGTGTTCTTTGTGAATGGTAGGTTGGTATATTACAAGTATATCGTCTACATACCTTGTCCATAGTGAAATATTATGGATACAACAAACACATTATAAAAAATATATACAATAAATTCACAAAAAAACCAAACCTTAACACAACACTACAACCGGAACACAAAAATAATAAAAATAAAAAAATCTACCTAAAATATAAATACACCAATAACAAAATAGAAAAAATAACAAATATATACAACAAAGAATACTACACTCCAACATACAAACCAAACAACAAAATAATAAAATATCTTAATAACACAAATCACAAAACAAATTCAGAAAAACATAACCTATCAGGAATTTACAAAATTACATGCAACAACTGTAACGCATTTTACATAGGGAAAACAACCAGATCATTTAAAATAAGATTTGAAGAACATTATAGAGCATTCAAAAACAAAAATTCAAAAGTATCAAATGTTGCAGCACACCTAATATCACATAAACATGAAATAACAAATCACGAAAATAACCTAACCATACTTGAAATAAATAATAACCCAATAGAACTAAACTCACTAGAAAAATACCACATTTATAAAAACATACACAACAATTTAATGAATCTACAAACAACATATACAGAAGACATACTATAAAAAAACATCATACACGCAGATCAAGAGAAAATGCGTGTAACGTCAACAAATACCAATATCACGGACCGAACATCTACACCAGAAAAATATCAGTGATTTGACAATGGTCAAGTGACCGAAAGGTGCCTCATCACTCAAGGCAAAATTATTGTACTTAATGGTGGATAAAATTACTTACAATAGTAATATATTAACTTCATAAAGTCAGTGCAACGGAAAAACAATGGATAACGTAAAATATCAAGAATATATATATATATATATGCTTTTCATACCAGGAAGATTATTCCATGCACACTGCTGAGCAGGAGGTGTTGCAGGTGACAAAACAGACTCTTCCTTGTTTTCAGACACATTTGTCTCTTCAGGTTGGTTGAACAATCTGTTTACCTGATCAGCAACTCTTTGCGCAACATTTGGACGACCTCTTTCTCTCACCCTTTCTAATAACCCGTGGAAATGACTTTCATGAAAAAATGTAGTTCCCATTAGTTTGTCTAAATACCTAAACATGAGAACAATTCCATTACTTGCTTTACATGAAAATAATGACTTTCTTAAACTTTAATTTGGTAAATCTTTTGTAATATGAATTATTTACAGCTATGAATACATGTGACAGATTGTTCTATCTACGTAAAGCATAGGTAAAAACAGGAAAATTATACACACAACTTTTGAAGAAATTGATTGACTACTTCAGCTAAAGTCAATAGTTAAAAACCAAAATTTGAAAAATGATATTGTAGCTTAATGTCCCCTGGTTAGTTCCTGGCAAATGCTGGTTAGCTTTACTCCTGGTTTGTTTAGAAAAGAAACTGAGGAGCTATTAAGTTTTATAACTTCATAGATGCAAGGAGACAATTTAAAAAAAAAATCAATTAGGCAAGTTGACTTAATGGCAAAACAGATCTAAACTACCAATGGTTGACTAATGGAAGTGAAAAAATTAGAACAGCACTGGTAAAGTAACCAGATATACGATAAACTTAGATATTGTGATAATGATGTGATATAGGAATTTCAACTATGAATGAAATTAGTTGGGGAGCAGCATCTTAGGGAAATGGATTTTCCACCACTCACAGGACCTGGAAACCACTTGGCCTTCTACTTCCGGAGCGGGTTGGATTTTATACAAGGATAGTCTTTCTATCGCTAAAACATATGAAATTATCCCTCACAGTCCTTGTGTTCAGTTTTAGATATTCTAATCAACACACTGTGCTTAACTATTACAAACACATTCCAAAATGTTGATATCATAACATTTATTTTAAAATGTTACTGTCCAAGAATTTTTGTCTTGAGTTGGTTTCAAAATAACTATTACACATCATATACTGAAATGTAATGTAAATTTTTTTAAATCAGAAAATTAGGTTTTCTTAACAGTTTTTTATTATTTTAAAATTTGTACTGACAAAACTTTGGTGCTCTTTTATGTTGACATTGTAAGTTACTTTATAAGACTTTTAATAAAATATATTAGAGTTTATATACTACAAGACTTTTAAAAATTCAAAAACTTTTAAAAAGGACACTTGTTTATTTCAAGACCTTTGATGATTATCTGAATCTGGAACTTATTACTCTTTACAACAATTTATTAGAAATATATGCTGAATGTAGCATGGATGTAACCATGTTTAAGCATTATAAGATTATGAAAGTTGTTCACACTTTTACACCCAGGAATAACTTACACCAAAAACGAATCAATTTATTACTATTTGGCATAAATATTTTTCTTGGGTTAAGTTTCTTGGGTTATTTTTACATATGAGGTTCCATGAATTTCAGTTGTAATCATTATATTTTTTTAGGTTAGGCATCTATACAAAGCTCAAAAAGAAAGTTCTCACTACTTAGCTTTAAAGTGTCTTTTACAAAATCACAAATGTTTTATACAAATATCACTATATATGCAAATTAAACTCTGATGCAAATAAAAAATACTTAAACCTGGTACAAAAGTCAGGTAACATGTCAACAACTTGTCTTCTATTTGGTTTTCAATTTCTTTAACTACAAATATCAATTTGTTTTTTCCCACTAGCCTGAAAATGTCCCTGAAAAAGATATCTGAATACATCCTGTAACAGTAGTTATTAACACTTTCAGCACGGCGGCGATATTGGTGGTCTCGTCAAAACTACTGTCTGTTTTTCGTTAACTTCCACCTCTGACGCCAGTGGAATGCTATGCGGGTTCCATAGCTTGTCGTAGCATCTAATTATCGAGCCCGTTGTTTTCATCTCAATAATTTTATTTTTAACATATACATGTTTATTGGGGACATCAGAAGAGTGTATTAGACACTAAAATATTGTTTTATTTATCAGGTCACAATTAAAAAAAAGAAATACAAATGATAAATTACTGTATGACAAATAATAAAACACAATAAAAAAGACAGAGAAAAAAAGATAATTTACATACAAAACTAAAGACCCTACTACTAAAATATACTACATACTAAAATAAGCACTCAACATTTAACTCTGAATGTTTGTTTCTGTTTAAGCCATGTGTTTCACAAAGCCATAGAGATCGATAATGTAAACGAAGACATAGATAATACATATGTCACGTCCAAGACGATTTATAGCCAAGATTAGCTGGCATTTGTTTAATACAATCTTATGTTGACATATTAGGTTTTCGGGCGTCCAAGCATTTTGTCAGTGACTCATATTCACAGTAGTCTGTTCCCACCTCGAGTAGGTTCATTCACTCTAATAGGACAGTTATCGTTTATTCTTGCGTTAGTTCAGAAAGCTTAGTTTATTTTTATGATCGTTGTTTTTACCGGATATTTTGCCGCGTTAAATGGTTCAAACTAAAAAAAACATTAAAATATAAAATTTAAACCAAATTAAATCTGTACATAAAACTCCCTGAAGCATTGTTTCAGTTGAAGCATCAAAAGTTAACTTGGGATGGTCGGATTTAAAAGCAACTCAGGCACAATGTTCTCCAAACTCTTCTGAAGCACTAACGTAAATATCAAACCTTTATACAAACATGTATCGACACTAGAGAAGTTTCAATTAGCCTGGGAGTGAGCGTGCCAGTGAGCTCGCCGTATCTAAGAAAATAAGCTAGGAGAGCATCGGCAAGCTCTCTGTGCCTCGTAAGGGAATCCAGAATGTGCCGGAACGCTAGCCGTGCTGAACATGTTAATTCATACTTCAAGTCCAAATAAGTTCAGTCTTAAAGTTATATGTACAATTAAACAATTTGAGAACATAACGGAGCTACATGTATTCTTAACTATATTTACGATCACACTAGAATGACTGCAGTGAACAATAATAACAACTGTAAATACTGTACAAATATAAATATAAGCTATTGTTACAGGGTGGCCACTAAGATATAATTCTTCTGTATATTCATAATTTGTTTGTCTCAAAATAACGAAATTCTTTTTCCTTTTTAAATTGTTATTTTAAACAATTATGATTGAGAAACATTAGTTATCAATAAATTTATTGCTTTGTAGATAGAATTATGTCAGAAAGAATTGTTCTTCCACAAAAAGAAGTGTATGCCTATCCTCAAACTTCATCTTGTCTTGTTTTCAGACAAAATTATGAAAGATCTAATAATCTTTACTCTGCCTATGTTATCTGTCTTCATAAGTAACTGAAAAGACTCACCATTCATACTTGCTCCAGATTAGGAGTCTACAAACTTTTCAGTCCGGACCCCACACTGATTACTTTAGTGAGTTAAAACGACCAATACCATTTTAATTTTCCTGCTAGTATCCATAATTTCTAGATCTAGACTAATCGTCAAGTATCTGCAGTGAGCAACCATAAGCTTGCTAAATTTGCTAGTTCAATCTCTATAGCGTTTACTGTATTGTTACCAATGCGACACTTGACGATATCTGATAGTTACAAGTGGAAATATATAGTTACACCATCCCAATCCATCGCTTACAGATAGTGCTCAAGTTGCGTTGAACATTGTTGGTTGGAGGAAATTCTGGTATATTCCACTTATTTATAGATGGGAGTAATTGGAGTATAAAAACGCTAGTGGCGCAACCATGAGTCACTTCAATCCAGCCCTCTAACAAAACCCCTGATCCAAAAAATTTCTACCAGTAGCTAATGTTGGGTGACAGATGCTGCAAAACTTGGGGAGCCACCAAACCCTGTCTTCTCTCGCTGATTAACTGACTGACGCAAGTCATTCTAGCTAGGAAACGTGAAAGAAAGGAACCTGTGTTACAAAATAAAGTAGTAGCACATAACTCTTAAACTTTAAATGTATTTGTTCATGTTATAAGACATCTTCATAACAGTATTTTGATTTGACTTGTTTTAGTGTCTGATTTACTAGTATGGAAAAGAAATGAAAAATAGACAGTGATTGTAGAACATTCAAAGATCAGTGGAGGTTTCAAAATTTTGTAATTGAGTCCAGCAAGAAGACACTCTTAATTATATTTGATTTGCCATAAATCCATAGCAGTTCTCAAAAAAAAAAAAATAATAATATTAAACATCATTATGAAAGAAAGCATTTAAAAAATTACCCAAAATATATTTGAAGTTTGCGGACAGAAATATTTGAAGCTTTAAAGAGCGTATTAAAATCATACCAATCTAAGTTTACAAAACTCAATACTGAACAAGAGCTTGCAACTCGTGCCAAATTTCATATGCCTCTTGAAATTGCAAAATGTGAAAAATAATTCACTGATGGAGAAATGATCAAAGAATATGTAATTCCAGTAGCAAAAGAAATGTGTCCCAAAAAAATTAATTTATTTATATGTCAGTTTGTCAGCAAACACCATGGCTCAGACGGTAGAAGCAATTGCAGACAACATACCAACTCAAGTGTCTGACAAAAATGGAGATCTTGAGTGGTTTTCTCTGGCCTTGGATGAGTCATCGGATGTTTTAGTTACTGGTCAGGTCTTCAATTTTATTAGAAGAGTAGATAAAAGCTATGAAGTGTGTGAAGAACTTCTAGTATTCGTGGCATGACTACCAGTGTAGATCTTTTTAGGTGAGTTGAAATAAAAAGATCCTTCAATGGAAATACTTTCAATTTATTACAACTAATGGAGGCAAAAATAAAGGAGCGGTCGCTCTTATGTTAAAGGCCGTAGAAAATGATGGTGGTTCCAAACCATTAGTCTTACATCGTATCATTAATCTACAGTCTGATTGGAAAATGTTTGGATAAGTCTGAAGTTCTAAAACCAGTTACAACAATTGTTAATTTCATCAGATTTACTGGGTTGAATCACACAGAATTCCGTAAGTTTACTGGAGAGATAGGAGAAAACTGATTGACCTTATCATACTGACGTACCCTGACTTCATTGCTGAAAAGCCCTTCAGCGCTTCTTTGATCTTCGAGCTGTGATCAAAATTTTTTTGAATGAAAAGCATCATAATTAATCTGAATTACAAAATAGCGAATGGCTGTGAAGCACAGCAATCTACAACAATTTGGCAAACCACATGAACTAAATTTGAGTTTGCAAGGAGAAAACCAGCTTCTCCCTGATGTATATCAAATTAATCCGGCAGAAAATAATACAGTTTCAATCACAATTGCCTAAAAAGCATTTCACAATTTTTTTAAACATGTGACATTCAATCACTTTACTGAAACTCAAATTCCCATTGAAACTTTGAGCGCTTTGAATATAAATCTTCATACTTGTATCTCAGACCTTGATGTCATTGCAAATAAAATTAAGATTTTTCAAAATCCTTTTGATACCAACATTGAAACCCTAGCCCTAGAAGATCAAATGGAAATTATTAATCTAAATTGAAGCGATATATTTAAGAACAAATATATCAACTCATCTTTGTTGGAATTTTATAAGAACCTTCTACTGGCACAATTTGATAATTTGCATAAATTTCCTAATGGACTTTTTTCATTCTTGGTACTACTTACTTGTGTAAAAAAACATTTTTACTTCAAAGAATGTTTACAGATCTAACCGATGAGATATAAATCTCTTTTAATAATCAGTACAAGTAGAATTGGTCCACAACTACAAACTATAGTCAGTAGAAAATCACAACTACATATATCTCATTCATATTTTATATGTTTATATATATTTATAATATTAGTTGGATTCATTTCAATTATGTGTTAGTTATTGTGCTTAAGTTGAATTTTCTGCATATTACACCTGTCACTAAGCTTTGCCTAGTAAATAAATAAAACCAAGTTAGTTATTATAAAGCCATTTTGTGTATTTTCATCCAACTTATTACAAAAATAAGCCATTAGCTGTCAGCAGGCTGGATTTGGCCAAAGGGCTGTAGTTTGGAGACCTCTGTTCTAGATACTAACAAACAGTTAGAACATTTGGCTGACAGTTATGAACAGTGTTTACAATTCAGTCACATACATTGGTAAAAGCTATGTGACATCAACTGTCTCATAAACTGATGGCCAGTTTATGAAAAGGGATAAATTTTATTGAAAACAATCATGTGCCACTTTATAAACAAACATTGTATATGGTTTCTTTTAAAAAATAAACATTTGGGGTATATTACTCATTCTTGGCAGTTTACATTACAGATGTTGATAATTTGTGCTGAAAATGAAATGTCTCAAAACATTCATCTGAATGTGGAGTTAGATTGCTCATGTATATCTTTTAATAAAATATATTGTTTTACTAAATAACCCTTTCTTTAAACATCCAACCAAAACACAATAAAACTACTAAACAAAGAACAGTGTCCAAATTATAATAAACGATTCTCTGGACAAATAGTGTCAAACTGTCAGCTGAGAGAAATTCTGTAATACATGTAACTAGAGCATAAGCAAAAGCTTCTGTTGTTATGATAGCATATTGTTTAATATCATATGCACTAAACTGTAAAACTATGTCAGTGTTTATTGAACTACTCTTTATTCCAGTATGTTTTAGCAAGGTTTTCAAAGACTTCCATGAAAAATGCTGAAATATCTTGTGATATATCCCATAGCACGTGTGTATACATGTTATAATATAAGAGCTAGTATGTGTGTTTACTTGTAGCCAGGATGTAATGGAAGGAGGTGATTGGGATTCCAGATGTAAACAATTGATTTGTGTTGCCAATGAATAGACACATATGTTTAGTGGTTACTAAGCAATGAGATCACAAATAAATTAAGATTTTATCAGTAAAGAGAATGTAAATGGAACCTGTTTTTCTATTATGAAATTGAATTGGGTCTTGATTGTTATTTGTTTGTTAAGTTTATGGGTTTTGTTTGTTCATATTTATATTTCAGCGAGTTATTACTGTTGCACATGTTAGTCATATGATTTTGATGGATCATATCATGTTTTTCAATTATTCCAGAGTTTGGGTTGTAAATATACCTTAATACTTTTATTCTTTATTTGATAGTACAGTACAGTCTCACTAATCCGGACTTGATGGGACCGGACCCTGTCCGGATCAACGAAAGTCCGGATTAGACGGAAAAACCAAACAAATGCATACAATATGTGTTTTAGGCGGGGAAACATATTGAAATTGTAGTTTTAGTGAAATTGAGGCCTACATATAGCTATACAGTACAGTATTTCATAGCTTATTTAGCAAAAAATCCTGTAATTGTAACAGAAAAGGTATGACATGAATAAATATCAAAGCATCTTTTTCGTTGAATAAATGTATTCACATAAAGTTATTTACACTACACTGAATAAACGCACAAATTACTCAAAACAAAAATGAAACTGAAACAAAAATAAACTTTAAAAAACTTAGTGAAAAAAGTCTGTAATGTTCTTTTGTTTTAACTATGAATGACGTCGTTTCACAGTACGATCTCGTAGCCGTTTCAAGGTCAGTAGCTCCGCAGTTGACGTTCTATCAGTTTGATTCTCAAAGTAGGTCATCAACCCCTATAGTAGCATTGCAGCCGCCCCATCATGAGTTGGGCTGACCGGTTCGTGTGTGTAGTCTTCCTCTTCCGAGCTGTCATTTTCTGCGTTTGCAGTACACACCGCGACGATTGAGCACTTGATAACCAATGTCATTATCACTGATAATCCACTCGGAAATATCAGTGTCTTTCAACTCGGCCCAACCCTCCAATTGTTGAAAAATCTGAACAAATTCCGCGTCGTCATTAGTAGGTTAACTGTCGGTTTTTTCACTTTCCTGTGGCATTTCAGGCCACAATTTTTCCAGCTCTTTTGGAGTGTAGACGGTTGAATTTCCTCCCACGATTCTGCAGCCATATAAATGACATCCTTTATAGTAACTTTTTTAAGAATTTCAATAAATTGTGTAGCTGGATCTGCTTCTTACAAAAGCGATAAAATTAATTTTTTCCTATATCGCCGTTTTATCGCCTCTGTCCATCGGCTGAATGAGAGCTGTGACGTTATGAGGAAGAAATTTAACAAAAATGTCACCATGACGCAATTCTTCATTTGGGTGGCATGGGGCATTATCAATTAGTAAAACCGCTTTTCGAGGGAGTTTTTTCTCTTTTAAAAACTTTTCTGTTGTTGGAACAAAGTTTTCAAAAAACTTCAGTCCTTAAAAATTTGACTGTTCCACGCTGATTTTTTGGAACTTGTATTGGGCCGGTAGAACACTTAAATTTACATTTTAAATAACCCTAGGCTTTGCGGATTTCCCTATCACCAAAAGTGGAAATTTTAGATCGCCAGAAGCATTACTGCAGGGCAGCAAAGTCATACGTTCTTTCTTAACTTTATGGCCTTTTGCTACTGAATCTAATTTGGAAGCTAAATTTGTTTTTAAGAACATTTTATAATTTAATCCGGTTTCGTCAGCGTTTATCACCTGACAAGGTTGTAAGTTTTCATCTCTGAAAAATTTGTCTTTTGAATTTTTCACTGGCATCATTGTCACCTGACAAAATTTTATTACTTATTCCGAGTTGACAGATGCCGTGTCGTTCCTTCCACCGGGACAGCCAACCCACACTGGCAGTAAAATCAGGGCCTCCTTTTAACTTTTCATTCAGTTTTAGCGCGATCGTTTGCAAATTTACACCCGATAATGGAACACCCTGTTCCCAAAACCAAATATACAGAGCATCATCTCCGGTTTCATTTTTTGATTTTTTTAAAGTGCTTCGCCGCCTAAACTGTCTTTACTAACCATTTTTGCAAAAAAATCTTCAATTTCCTGTCGCTTTTTCTCCAATCGGAAACAGTTTGTTTTTCCACGCCTAACTCTTTTGCAATTTTAGTAAGCGATTCACCTCCATCAATACGAAATAAGGCTTGGAGTTTTTATTCCATTGTCACTGTCACTGACTTAGTCGCCAATTTCACTGAACAGTGAACGAGACGTAAATAAAAAACACAGATCAATATCGTACTAGAATTAAATGATAACAACAGAAATCTTGCGAGAAGCAGTAAAGGTGGCATCGTGGCATCCGTCCGACAACACCACTGACCTGACGCCAGACGGATAGACTGTCTATCCGTTTAGTCAGCGGTCCTTTATCTTTCGTTTATCGCAAGATGTCTCTGATGTCACGTGCGTTGTAGTGTTGGGTGATCTAATGTGAATATATTTTTTCAAAGACGTTTTTCCTACTTTAATAGGCAAAAGAAACAAATAATATGGTAAATTCATATTTTAATGAATAAATTATATTATTTGTCTATTAGAATAGGAAAACCCCTTTGAAAAATAACAAATATAGACGTATAAAAATAAATATTTTTGTGAACGGCAGACGGATTGTGCACTGTAAAATACTATAACTAAACAAAAATTTTGGGCCGTCCGGATTAGCCGGAGGTCCGGATCATCGGAGACCGGACTAGCGAGACTGTACTGTATGTTCTACAATTTTTATTTTCAGTGTGACCATTTTATATAATTTTTTGATAGGCAACCTTTAAGATAATTGCAAATAGTGCTTACCCTGCTCATTGCAGCACAACCTGTAACATCGTAGACCTTTTCCATTTCAAAATTGTTGTGCTTTAAATGGATATTTGGAACAAGTTAAAATTATTGATTAATAATTTTTAAGCTCTAGTGATAGTTGCATGTTTTCTCTACCAGTCAATATGTTATTGACTAGAAACTATCAAATTGTAAAAATGGTTTGAAAAAAAAAACATTATGTACAAGACAGAAATTAATTTATTGAATAAATGTACTGGATAAATGAGTTTGATTTTGCGCTCTGCATCTAAATTGATGTGAATTTAAAACCAGAATTGTATGATTTGCAATACAATTTCTGAGACATGAATGGAATTATCAAAATGCCTGTACAATTTCAGATTTTTCCTGCACTAAAAATTCCCATATAAATCCCAAAAAATTCTCTTTTTTCCTAAATAGTGGCCACCGTGTGTTAAATACATAACTGTTTAGAACCAAGTTTCAAAATTAATAAGGTAATGTAATCAACAGAAATACAAGAAATGCAAATAAAGTATATTTTTCACATTTCATTCTGAGTTCAATGACGTTACATACTATTTTATTAATTATTTGATTAGATTTTGTTTTATCTCAAAGAAAAAAAATTTTTTTTTATATTTTCAACAAATACACTTTTAAAAATTCATTTTTAAAATCCCGTTTGGAAAATTTTAATATATAGTGATAATTATTTGATAGATTTTATAACCGCTTCTTTGCACTACAATTTGTTTTACTTTATTATTTTTTCAAGACGAGTTTTACAAAGGGGTGTTCAACCTGTATTATAATGAACAGGCCATACATAGATCATATTTTTTAGGATTCAATTAAGCTTAATAATTTACAATCATTAGCCTCTACTTCAATTTAGTAAAGTTGCTGTAATTACAGATTTGTTTTAGTGTATATGCACACCAATATACAATCCAACTGTGACATTTCCTCAGAACCCCAAAATGAAAACAAGGAGTAGAAGTCTGTAAATAAAGCTAACCACTTACCAGGAAGCATGACATCTAGTCAATTCCACATAAGACGGTTTATTAATTTTTAACAATATTAAATTTCATTTAAAGAAACTTGATGAAATACTAATTTTATTGAAGACAATTTATAAATATTACCCTTTAAACAAAATTTTTCAAGGAAAATAAGACACTGTTTAAAAGCTAAAAACCGTGAGTGGTATTCTCGAAAAAAAACCTTGTAAAAGCATTTCCAAGCAATTTGGTTTAAGATTAGTTTTATATAAATTATATAATCAATATAAGATAAACTTCATTTGCTATTTATTAACATGGATTTTTGGGAAATAAATTTTCAAAAGTAACTCTTCTCAAAACAGACAAAACCCATGCTATTTTTCTATTCCCAATTTAATAAAAATCATCAAATTGTATTTAATAAAACTGTTTTCCACTAAATTAAATGCAACTGAAACAAGCAAAGTAAGATTTTATTGGAGTTATAAAGGAATTAGTTATTTTCTAACAAGCGTAAAGGCAAATAGACATGAAATGTGATTAAGATTTGTTTTAAAATGTTTCTGTGAAATCAAAACTTATAATTAACTTTAACATGATTATAGTAAATTGCTGTACATAATTTCTATAGTACGAGGTATGGTTATTAAATAAAAAGACTAGGTGTGAAGAAGCCACCTTAGAGGTGGAGTAGAGATGAATGTAGCATTAGCTAGCTGAAAGTTTTCTACTATTACAGTATGAATAGTACCTGTACAGTACATTTTTATGTACCTGAAATAGTATTTTTCCATTAGAAACTAACTTGTTTTTTTATGCCGATAACAATGTGACGAAATCTGAAGCAACAGATCAATGTCAAATTTCTCATTAAATTAAAAAACAATTTAACCAAATGTGTCATTAAAAAAACTTTAAGACAAGTGTTCTCTATCTCATGCCAGTGTCTTCGAATGGTATAAATGGTTTTATGAAGGCTGAGAGATCACCAAAGATGATCAACAACTAAATCAACCCCTCTGTTTAAAGTAAACAAATCAATGAAACTATGTGCAGAAGATTTTATGAGCATTTAGATGATTGCTGAGACAGTAAATGACAAAAAACAAACTGCAGAGAAAGTTTATATGATGAAATAAACATTAAAAACGTCTGAGTTAAGTAATTCCCAAAAAATTTGACCTCTGACCAAAAGCTCATTCGTCATCACATCTGCTCAGATTCTCTTGAGAGGTTATATGAAGAACATGAATTGTTAGAAATCATAATCATTGGCAATGAAACCTGGATATATCAATACAATGTTAAAACTAAGCTGCAATTCATGCACTGACAACTCCTACATCGTCAAGAATAAAAAAAAAACAAAAATTTCAAAATAAATTATAATCATTTTTTTCAACAGCCACGGCATTGTGATGATTGAGTGGGCTGCAGAGGGTCAAACTGTAAACCAAACCTACTATTTGAAAGTTCTGCAACTATGTGAGAGAGTTCCTAATAAACACCCGAAGGTGTGGAAAAACATTCCTACGATTTTGCACCAGTACAATGCACCTGCTCATAACGCAATGTCTGTGAATTGTTATTTAGTGACTAGAGGTACTCCAATGCTTGAAGACACCTAATTTTGCCTAATTAGGTGCACAGTACCTGCCTAATTTTGCACATTATAAAGTTTTTTTTTTTAATGAAGATCATGTATAACTTAAGAGGAACCCCTGGTAACAGAAGAGGCGAAGAGAAAATCAGTTCCTAAATATAATTACTTTTATTAAGGAAGACTTTTGGCATTGCTTTGAACAATGGAAAAAAACAAATGGAAGGATGTGTAGCAGAGGGGAGTGGAGTACACTGAACAATAGAAGGAGGCATTCGAATGTAAAATAAATTCGTTCAAAAGCAGTCTTGTTATTATAGCCAGACTTTATAATATATATATTTAGGTTAGTTTTGGTTGGTAAAGATTATTTAGATTTTTTGGACTAGGAGACTGACAGACTTATGTTGGTAAGAGTCCACTATGTAATCTTGAAATAGAAACACATAAAAGCACTTAAACAATGATATATTTCAACCACACAGTGGTCTTTGTCAATCGAAGAGAAAACACAAAAAGTAATATGAGAGAATGAAATAAAAACAATTACAATTATTATATTTCATTCTCTCATATTACTTTTTGTGTTTTCTCTTCGATTGACAAAGACCACTGTGTGGTTGAAATATATCATTGTTTAAGTGCTTTTATGTGTTTCTATTTCAAGACTACAGAGTGGACTCTTACCAAGGTAAGTCTGTCAGTCTCCTAGTCCAAAAAAAAAAAAATATATATATATATATATATATATATATATATATATATGAAGTTAATATATTACTATGTAAGTAATTTTATCCACCATTAAGTGCAATAATTTTACCTTGAGTGATGAGGCACCTTTCGGTCAATTGACCATTGTCGAATCACTCGAGTGAGTGATTCGACAATGGTCAATTGACCGAAAGGTGCCTCATCACTCAAGGTAAAATTATTGCACTTAATGGTGGATAAAATTACTTACATAGTAATATATTAACTTCATAAAGTCAGTGCAACGGAAAAACAATGGATAACGTTAAATATCAAGAATATATATATATATATATATATATATATATATATATATATATATATATATTTAGGTTAGTTTTGGTTGGAGAAGATTATTTAGATTTTTTGGACTAGGAGACTGACAGACTTACCTTGGTAAGGTCCGCACTGTAGTCTTGAAATAGATTCTCCACACTTCAATTTACCTGGGAGAAATCTACAACAGCCATCACCTTTTTGGATGTAGAGGTAACACTCCAGAATGGAAATATCAACACAGGAATTCACATCAAACCGACAAACCACCTACAATATCTCCATTTCGACAGCAACCACCCAATAAACATAAAACGATCCATTCCATACAGTCAAGCAATCAGGGGTAAGAGAATCTGTTCGAATGATAGGGAATTGGAAGATTTTAATAGAAAGATATCAACAGCCTTCCAGAGAAGAGGATACCCAAAAAAACTCATTGAAAACCAAATTCATTCAGCACAATCCTCGGTTCACCATAAACCACAAACAGAACAAAATAAACTGTCTTTAATAACAGACTACCATCCTGGTCTACATAAACTCAACAAGAGATTGAAAGATGGCTTCAAAATTCTTCAAGCTTCCGTCCACACCAAAAATCATTTCACCGATCCACCGCAAATTTGGTACAAGCAACCTCCCAACTTGAAAAACATCCTAGTACATCCTAAACTACCAGACCCTGATGCAGAGAAACCACACAAACTTCCTCATGGCTCCTTCCCATGCAATAGACCTAGATGCAAGACGTGCCCAATACACCCCTCAGCAAATAGTTTCAACAGCCAAACAACAAAAATGGTCTTCAAAATACAGGGTCATCATAATTGTACATCGAAAAATGTCATATACCAGTTACAATGTAAACTTTGCTCAGCACAGTACATAGGCCTGACCACGGATGGTTTGAATATCAGAATGAATGGCCACAGACATGATGTTAAAATTATGAATATGGATAGACCAACAGCTCAACATGCTGCGAGTCACAACATCACAACTTTTGATGACTGCTATACCACAAAAATAATTAAATCACTCCCCCCTGATTGCAATCCCTCAGAACTGAGAAGGTGGGAACTATCATACCAGTGGTATACCAAATCCAGAGAATCCCCTAACCTCAACATCAGATAAACCCATTTTTTTTTTTTTTTTTTTTTTCCCTAATAGCCTTATCTCTTTTCCCCTGACAGACTTATATAAACTATAATCACTCATATGCTCATGGAAACAATATATATATATATCTTTAATCTGTGCATCTGTGACATCTGATTTCTACTCTACACAATCTGTGATTACAACTTGTATTTATTTCATTCTCTCATATTTCTTTTTGTGTTTTCTCTTCGATTGACAAAGACCACTGTGTGGTTGAAATATATCATTGTTTAAGTGCTTTTATGTGTTTCTATTTCAAGACTACAGTGTGGACTCTTACCAAGGTAAGTCTGTCAGTCTCCTAGTCCAAAAAATCTATATATATATATATTCTTGATATATAACGTTATCCTATTATTTAACTTCATATATATATATATATATATATATATATATATATATATATATATATATATATATATATATATATATATAGATTTTTTGGACTAGGAGACTGACAGACTTACCTTGGTAAGAGTCCACACTGTAGTCTTGAAATAGAAACACATAAAAGCACTTAAACAATGATATATTTCAACCACACGGTGGTCTTTGTCAATCGAAGAGAAAACACAAAAAGCTCTATATAGGAGTATATATATATATAAATGTATTTCAATAATATATTTTTAACTTAAAAATTTTAATGCAATCAATATTTGTGTTGAAATAGAATTGAGCTTGGCTTGTGAGTTTTAATATAATTACTTATTAATGATATTAGCACGCACATGTGCACGCAAATACACATATACACACAAACGATATTTCAAGATTCACGATTAGTCATTTCCAAGATTAATCCATCATCATCCTTAAGGAATTTAACTACTCTTTAAAGTAAAGTACACCTGAGGTTATATTTACTTTCCATGTGTATAAACTCTGAAGTGTAATATTTATGATATACCACCTTTACTTTGATAATCAGACGGAATGACAAATTTTGATCAATTATTTCTTACTAGATGTTTAATTTTATTCAAAATATATTCCAGATGGATTTTAAACCCTGAACAGGTTACAATTTTTCAAGATATTAAGGCTATACCACTATCTATACACACCTACAATCCTTGTAAACGTCCAGTAGTTTACGCATAACGTCCGTAGTTTGTAATGCAGGATTCTGAGTGAAAATTTCTTCAAGTCTGGACATAGCTATACGTGCCTTCTCTATATTAGCTGCTAATTTAGGCTTTAGAATATCTGAGGACATTTCTTCTGGTAATCTGTAACAATTTAAAACTTATTACTCTGACAATAAATTTGGTTTTAACTAAAAACATATTCAGTCCTGCAACACACTATTATTGAGTCACATTTTTATGGACTTATGCCTATGTTGTTTTCTTTAACAGGAATTTGACCCCTGACTATTTAAATTGTTATTACGTATAAAAATCGTCTATGAAAAAATAAATTTCCTGCTGTCTGTTTATAATGGGTCAATCCATTGAAAATCAAGCAAAAATGGATTATATTTTCAATTTCTTTTAATATTTATAATCAATAATTTGTTATAACTAAGCATAACAGTGTTAAAAAAAAAGACCTACCATAGTTTTGCTTGCAATAATTTATAAAATGTCAACAGAACAAATTTTCAGAAAAACCATATATATATATATGTGTGTGTGTGTGTGTCAACTTTAAATACACCAGAATAAATTTTAAACAATTAAAAACCTGGCCTAGTACATAGGCCTTACTACGGATGGTCTGAGGATCAGAATGAATGGCCACAGACATGATGTTGGAACCATGAACATAGACAGGCCAACCCCTCAACACCCTGCTAGTCACAACATCATTTCTTTCAATGATTGTTATACCACCAAAATAATTAAGGCCCTCCCCCCTGATTGCAACCCTTCAGAATTGAGAAGATGGGAGTTATCATACCAGTGGTACACCAAATCTAGAGAACCTCCTAACCTCAACATCAGATAAAACTCCTTTTAGCTTCCCCCTAACTTCTACCATTTTTAACAACTCCATTTACCTTCCTTCTGACACACTATTAACATCTAGTTTCAAATAATCAATATTTATACAAATCACATATAGTACTATATCATAAGCTATAAATTTGTTATATTTGGATATTTACACATTGGTTCACTTCAGTCTTTTCTTTTTCTCTATTTTGATTGACAAAGATCATTGTTTGATCGAAATATTTCAATAGTGTGAAAAGTTTTTTATATGTGTCTATTTATTTATTTCCAAGAGATTGCAGTTTTGGACTATTGCCATTAGGTAAGTCTGTCAGTCTCCTATCTAGTCCAAAAATTTTCCTATATATATATATATATATATATATATATATATATATATATTTAGGTTAGTTTTGGTTGGTAAAGATTATTTATATTTTTTGGACTAGGAGACTGACAGACTTACCTTGGTAAGAGTCCACACTGTAGTCTTAAGATAGAAACACATAAAATAGACCTAGATGCAAGACGTGTCCAATACACCCCTCAGCAAATAGTTTCAACAGCCAAACAACCAAAATGGTCTTCAAAATACATCGAAAAATGTCATATACCAGCTACAATGTAAACTTTGCTCAGCACAGTACATAGGCCTGACCACGGATGGTCTGAATATCAGAATGAATGGCCACAGACATGATGTAAAAATTATGAATATGGATAGGCCAACAGCTCAACATGCTGCGAGTCACATCACAACTTTTGATAACTGCTATACCACAAAAATAATTAAATCACTCCCCCCTGATTGCAATCCTTCAGAACTGAGAAGATGGGAACTATCATACCAGTGGTATACTAAGTCCAGAGAATCCCCTAACCTCAACATCAGATAAACCCATTCATACATTTTTTTTCTTTTTTTTTCTATTAGCCTCAGACGTCTCCAATCTCTTTTCCCCTGACAGACTTATATAAACTATAATCACTTATATGCTCATAGAAACAATATATATATCTTTAATCTGTGCATCTGTGACATCTGATTTTTACTCTACACAATCTGTGATTACAATTTATAATTATTTTATTTCATTCTCCCATATTTCTTTTTGTGTTTTCTCTTTGATTGACAAAGGCCACTGTGTGGTTGAAATATATCATTGTTTAAATGCTTTTATGTGTTTCTATCTTAAGACTACAGTGTGGACTCTTACCAAGGTAAGTCTGTCAGTCTCCTAGTCCAAAAAATCTATATATATATTCTTGATATTTTACGTTATCCATTGTTATTCCGTTTCACTGACTATGTTGTTAATATATTACTATTGTAAGTAATTTTATCCACCATTAAGTGCAATGATTTTACCTTGTGTGATGAGGCACCTTTCGACCTTTTAGCTTCGTAAAAGGAACAATATTTTTGAAACGCGCCACCAAGTAAGCAATTAAGTATTCACTTAGTTAAGTAGTTTAAATTTAGTTTAATTAGTGAATTCAAGATGATTACATCAAGAAACTTCAGTTCTATTTAATTCTGAGTTCCTAAAGATTTATTTGAACAACAAAAATTATAAATTAGTTATTTTTATAATTTTTTATACTTTTACATTAGGTAATTCAAGATATCAATAAAACTGTTTAAAATAAAATTAAAGTAAGTAAAATTATTATTCACCAAATCATAAACAATAAATTATTCTTACAGTACAAACAAAAGTGACTCACATAAACAGTAAACAACTATAGCAATCACAATGCCAACACAAAATACGACCATTGGCAGACGCTGCATCCTGCCTAGAATACCGGTCATACGTGCATGCATAGACCACGTAATAGCGCCTGGTGGCTAAAAGAACAGAATGTGGATGTGGCCAAAAACAATAAACGTAGCAGAGGAGTTTATTTACACCAAACAAACATTGTCACGCATTGTAATGGACTTTAAACAAACAACTAGGACTTCCATAAACAAAATGTTGTAAATACTTGATTTCTCGTGATATGCGCTAGCGGAGATTTCAGCCTTACGAGAAATCACGTAATACACACGCAAAGGTTTAATAGTCTGTCAGAAGGAAGGTAAATGAGGTTGTTAACAATCATTGCACTAAGTGCAATAACTTTACCTTATGTGATGAGGCACCTTTCAGTCACTTGACCATTGTCTGTAATGTTCTTCAAATCTTATTTTAAATGATCTGGTTGTTTTTTCTATGTAAAATGCGTTGCAGTCGTTACATGTAATATTGTAAATTCCTGATAGGTTATGTTTTTCTGTATTTGTTTTGTGGTTTGTGTTATTAAGATAATTTACTATTTTGTTGTTTGGTTTGTATGTTAGAGTGTAATATTCTTTGTTGTATATGTTTGTTAGTTTTTCTATTTTGTTATTGGTGTATTTATATTTTAGGTAGATTTTTTTTATTTTTATTATTTTTGTGTTCAGGTTGTAGTGTTGTGTTGAGGTTAGGTTTTTTTGTAAATTTATTGTATATGTTTTTTATAAGGTGTTTGTTGTATCCATTTTCTATTGCTATTTTTGTAATGTTATCTAATTCTTCATTTAATTTTTGCTTGTTATCTTGTGTGAATTTTGTTGCTTTATTTATCATGTTACTGTAAGTGTTGATTTTGTGTGTCCAGGAGCGGTTAGATTTGTAGTGTATTGTGGTGTTGTTGAAAGTTGGTTTCCTGGGTACTATAGTTTCTATTTTATTATTGTTTATATTTAATGTAATGTCAAGTTAGTTAATTGTTCTGTTTGTTTCTGTTTCGAAGGTGAATTGTATGTTTTCATTGTATGTATTTAATTTTTTTAGTATTATGATGTGTTCGTTGTGAATGGTAGGTTGGTATACTATAAGTATATCATCTACGTATCTTGTCCATAGGAAAAAAATTATGTGTGTTTAATATAGGTTTAATTATTATTTGTTCAGTGTTGTAAATGGTGTGTTGGGTTTGTGGATTTTAGGTATGCCTGTTAATATTGGTGCACATTGTTTGAATGGGTAAAGTCTTGTGTGGTATTTTAATTTATTGTTATAGTTTAGGGTATTTCTGAGTGTGACTATTAGGTTTTTTATTGTATTAAGGTATTTGTTAGTTGGGTCTAGGATTTGTTCATATTTATTTTTTTTTATGTGGTTTGTCATTGAATTGATGATTTGGTATTTGCAATTATTACTGGTGTGTTTGTTTTATCTGATTTTAATATTATGTAGTCGTTGTTTTCTAGTTTTTCTTTGAGTTTTAAGTTCTTTTTTGTTTGTAAAGGTTTTTTTTTTTTATTAGGTTAATTTTATTATTAATGTTGTTTCTTATGTGTTCAGTGTTTTGGTAGGTAATTTTATGGATGTTAGATTCTGTGTCAACTATTAGGTTTTTTATTATTTGGTTTTTGTTAAAATTGGGTAGATAATATTTGAAAGCATTTGTTATTTTTCTTTTCTTTTTCAGTGAATTTTGTTTTAGTTAGGTTTATGATTTTTTTTTGTTGCTAGAGGTGGGGTTTGAGTGTTAAGTTTGTTTTTAGGCTAGTTTTTAGGTTGTTTTTTCAGATTTTCGATTTTTTTTGTTATGTCTATTTATTTTGTGTTTTATTATGATTTGTTGTATTTTTTCGTGTATTATAGGTGTGAGATTATCAAAGGTTTTCATAATTTCTAAATTGGTTTTATACAGTTGTAAACTAATTTGGCTTTTTTTATGATAAGCAGATTTAATGTTTTCGTTAATTACGTGTAATTCGGTAATTTTTGTTGCTTTGTTAATGACCGTATTTTGTTTATGTCTTATATTGTAGATATATTTCTCACATGACTGATGACATGGGTGATCCCATGGGGAGTCCAGTTGTTTGTTTATAGTATTTATTGTTATACACGCCCCTCAAGAAGAAACATGTAGACGTCAACAAATACCAACATTACGGACCGAACATCCACACCAGAAAAATAGAGAAAATAATTTCAGTGATTCGACAATGGTCAAGTGACCGAAAGTTGCCTCATCACAGAAGGTAAAATCATTGCACTTAATGGCGGATAAAATTACTTACAATAGTAATATATTAACTTCATAAAGTCAGTGCAATGAAAAAACAATGGATAACGTAAAATATCAACAAAAAAAAATTATATTTATATAGTTTTGGTTGGTAAGATTATATATATATTTATTTATTTATGTACACATGTATATATGATACATGTGTGTGTGTGTGTGTGCGTGTGTCTATAAATTATAACTCTCCAAAAAAGCTTGACCACATGTAAAAGAACAGAATTTCCACACCGTTTTGGGATACTAACCTAAGTGGTGTTAAAACTAGAAATTGCTCCGAGATATATATAAATTAATGATGTGGGTAGGTTTCCAAAAATTAAGTGAAAAAAGTTTTCTGATAATATAACATGTACATAAACTAGTTTCTGCTAAACACTTAGTGGTATAGTGCGTATTTCCCAAAAATTGGCTTCCTCTCAATGCTAAAGTTTTACAAATAAAACTCCCCATAAGTGCTCGATCACAAACACACAAGCCTTACCCTTCATCAGCAACACAACAGTCTTCACTCTCTGTCTCCCATGACGCATCACTACTCCCATCATTCCAATAATCACCTTCCTCACTGTCATATTCACCGACTTTGTAAAGATCCTGAGGCCAACTCATAGATATGTGCTCATCAACCCACCATACTAGAACCTGTATACATAATACAAAATGATGTTTAAACACTTTAAAATACATACTTTCCTATAGCAGCACTTATTAAATTTATGAGACAATGGAAAATACACACATCCACAGGGACATTCTGACACAGATAAACAGTATATGTTTGTTTGTGTATACATATATTAATATGTAGAATATCAAATGTGTTTTCCTGTTAGAATATTTTTAAGATCAAATAATATACACAAATACAGGAATATTCAATTTATTGAATAATAAACTCAAAGCTTTTCGTTGGTTTACATTACCAACATCTTCAGGAGTTACAATATTAAGCTAATATTAAGCAATATTAATATTGTAACTCCTGAAGATGTTGGTAATGTAAACCAACGAAAAGCTTTGAGTTTATTATTCAATAAATTGAATATTCCTGTATTTGTGTATATTATTTGATCTTAAAAATATATTAATATATATATATATTTTTAGATTAGTTTTGGTTTGTAAAGATATGAAAATCTATATATATATATATATATATATATATATATATATATATATATATATATATATATATATATATATATATATATATATATATATATATATATATTCTTGATATTTAACGTTATCCATTGTTTTTCCGTTGCACTGACTTTATGAAGTTAATATATTACTATTGTAAGTAATTTTTCCACCATTAAGTGCAAAAATTTTACCTTCAGTGATGAGGCACCTTTCGGTCAATTGACCATTGTCGAAAACACCAACTTCACAGACCGAACATCTACAACAGAAAAACATCAGTGATTCGACAATGGTCAATTGACCGAAAGGTGCCTCATCACTCAAGGTAAAATTATTGCACTTAATGGTGGAAAAATTACTTACAATAGTAATATATTAACTTCATATATATATATATATATATATATATATATATATATATATATATATATATATATAGATTTTCATATAGATGTTTAAGTGCTTTTATGTGTTTCTATTTCAAGACTACAGAGTGGACTCTTACCAAGGTAAGTCTGTCAGTCTCCTAGTCCAAAAAATCTAAATAATCTTTACCAACCAAAACTAACCTAAATATATATATATATATATATATATATATATATATATATATATATATATATATATATATGTGTGTGTGTGTGTGTGTGTGTGTGTGTGTGTGTGTGTGTGTGTGTGTTGCTTTGCAACACTGTTTTCTTGTATTCACTTATCACTTTCACTATATGTACTTAAACAAGAAACAAGAATCTTACTTGGTATTTATGCAAGTTAACTTTCATAGACTGGCCTTGTCTCCATCATCGGGCATACTGAGCGGGCGTTGTAGTAGACTGCTGCTGTGTGGAATTCCCGTTGTCACTGGTGTACCGTTATGTTCTATTTTCGGATCCACTGCACTGTGCAAGTCTTTTAAGTTTGTTTTGGGGTTAATTTTGTCTATTAGGTTGAATAATTTATCGTTTTTTGATTTTATTTGTATTTGTTCGATAATGATATCATTTTTATGTTTATAAATTTGTAGTTGTTCCCAGATTGTCATTTTGAGGCTTTATTGTACTTTTTTTTATCAGGTGTACGTTTTTTAATTTGAGGAATGTGTGTTTGTTTTTGATGGCGTGTGTAGCTAAGTTTGAGTTATAAGTTTCACGTTTGATGTATGCATTGAGGTGTTCTTGATATCTGTCTTTTAATTTTTTTTTTGTTTGGTCTATGTATATTTTATTACAATCTGGGCATTCGATTTTGTATATTCCGTTATTAAGTGTGGGACATATTTTTTCTGGTTGTTTATTTTATTGATTATGTTTCCTGTGTTTTTGTAAGCTATGTTAATATTATTATTTTTCAGTGTTTTAGTTATTCCTTTTATGTTGTACCCTGTATATCTGAATGTGGCCCATTTTTTGGTTGTTCGTGGTTCGATTTTAGGTTGTTTTAATTTATTTAATATTTTAAATTCTAATTAATCTATAGTTTTTTTTATTGTATGCAATTTTTTGATCTATTTGATATATTATTATAAAATATATCATTGGTTAAGTGCTACTTTATAAATATATATATATTACGTTATCCATTGTTTTTCCGTTGCACTGACTTTATGAAGTAAATATATTACTATTGTAAGTAATTTTATCCACCACAAAAATACACACAAAATAACAAACAAAAATTAAATGAAGAATTTGATAACATTACAAAATTAGCAATAGAAAATGGATACAACAAACACCTTATAAAAAACATATACAATAAATTTACTAAAAAACCTAACCTCAACACAACACTACAACCTGAACACAAAAATAATAAAAATAAAAAAATCTACATAAAATATAAATACACCAATAACAAAATAGAAAAACTAACAAACATATACAACATAGAATACTACACTCCAACATACAAACCAAATAACAAAATAATAAAATATCTTAATAACACAAACCACAAAACAAATACAGAAAAACATAACCTATCAGGAGTTTACAAAATTACATGTAACGGCTGCAATCCATTTTACATAGGGAAAACGAACAGATCATTTAAAATAAGATTTGAAGAACATTAAAGAGCATTCAAAAATAAAAATACAAAAGTATCAAATGTTGCAGCACAGCAAATATCACATAAACATGAAATAACAAACTACGAAAATAACCTAACCATACTTGAAATAAATAATAACCCAATAGAATTAAACTCACTAGAAAAATACCACATTTATAAAAACACACACAACAATTTAATGAACATACAGACCACATATACATAAGGCATACTATATAAAAACATCATACACGCAGATCAAGAGAAAATGCGTGTAACGTCAACAAATACCAACATCACGGACCGAACATCTACACCAGAAAAATATCAGTGATTCGACAATGATCAAGTGACCGAAAGGTGCCTCATCACACAAGGTAAAATCATTGCACTTAATGGTGGATAAAATTACTTACAATAGTAATATATTAACTTCATATATATATATATATATATATATATATATATATATATATATATATATATATACACAATATAATATATACAATATATCAATATATATATATATATATATATATATATATATATATATATATATATATATATATATATATATTCTTGATATTTAACGTTATCCATTGTTTTTCCGTTGCACTGACTTTATGAAGTTAATATATTACTATGTAAGTAATTTTATCCACCATGATCATCAGTGATTCGACAATGGTCAAATGACCGAAAGGTGCCTCATCACTCAAGGTAAAATTATTGCACTTAATGGTGGATAAAATTACTTACATAGTAATATATTAACTTCATATATATATATATATATATATATATATTCTTGATATTTAACATTATCCATTGTTTTTCCGTTGCACTGACTTTATGAAGTTAATATATTACTATGTGAGTAATTTTATCCACCATTAAGTGCAATAATTTTACCTTGAGTGATGAGGCACCTTTCGGTCGTTGACCATTGTCGAATCACTGATTTTTCTCTGCTGTGGATGCTACGTCCGTGAAGCCGGTGTTTGTTGACGTTACGCGCACTTTTTCTTGATCTGTGTGTATGATATTTCTGTATAGTATGTCTTCTGTATATGTTGTTTGTAGATTCATTACGTTGTTGTGTATGTTTTTATAATGTGGTATTTTTCTAGTGAGTTTAGTTCTATTGGGTTGTTATTTATTTCCAGTATGGTTAGGTTATTTTCGTAATTTGTTATTTCGTGTTTATGGGATATTAGGTGTGCTGCAACATTTGATACTTTAGAATTTTTGTTTTTGAATGCTCTATAATGTTCTTCATATATAAAACCTTCTTTATATATAAAAACATACACAACAACTTAATGAATCTACAAACAACATATACAGAAGACATACTATACAGAAATATCATACACACAGATCAAGAAAAAGTGCGCGTAACGTCAACAAACACCGGCTTCACGGACGTAGCATCCACAGCAGAGAAAAATCAGTGATTCGACAATGGTCAACGACCGAAAGGTGCCTCATCACTCAAGGTAAAATTATTGCACTTAATGGTGGATAAAATTACTCACATAGTAATATATTAACTTCATATATATATATATATATATATATATATATATATATGAAGTTAATAAATTACCAATTTTGAGGAAAAACATCCAGAACGTTTAAAATAAGATTTGAAGAACATTATAGAGCATTCAAAAATAAAAATTCTAAAGTATCAAATGTTGCAGCACACCTAATTTCCCATAAACACGAAATCACAAATTACGAAAATAACCTAACCATACTGGAAATAAATAACAACCCAATAGAACTAAACTCACTAGAAAAATACCACATTTATAAAAACATACACAACAACTTAATGAATTTACAAACAACATATACAGAAGACATACTATACAGAAACCTCATACACACATATCAAGAAATAGTGCGCGTAACTTCTACAAACACCGGCTTCACGGACATAGCATCCACAGCAGAGAACAATCAGTGATTCGACAATGGTCAAAGACCGAAAGGTGCCTCATCACTCAAGGTAAATTTATTGCACTTAATGGTGGAAAAATTACTCAAAATTGGTAATTTATTAACTTCATAAAGTCAGTGCAACGGAAAAACAATGGATAATATTAAATATATATATATATATATATATATATATATATTAAGGCGTTTATCAGTAGCTCTAATTCAATATAGAATAAAATGTTAAGTAATATTTATGTTTATTATTTGATCTGGTTTATATTATCAGTTTACTTCATGTTGCTAATGTTTGAAATATTTATGCAACAAAAGACTTATTTCTATTTATTATTTTAAGAAAATATTATTTTTTTCTAAGTATTCAAAAACACGTCTGTTATTTGTCTTATCTGATGATAAGCAAATATGTGATAGTGCAGATTTGCAGATGATGTTTGTTATTATTGTGGCGAATAGGGTGACGAATTGGAGAGGTTCTACTTTACTACATTCTTATGCAACAATCTAACTATCTACATATGAATAGTAAGGTTTTTTCTTTAATACCTACAAATACTATCGGCAAAACTTACTCTGCCTTCAGGGTAGTTATCCAGAACTTGACCTGCTGTACAGCCTGCATCGACACCTTCAAAGTTTGCTACTCTGATAACTACAGTTCCAGGTCTATATTGGAAATCTGGATGGTCCTTCAGGTCATAGACACTTACTTCATTTTGCTGCAAGAATGTAGGCCTAAAAAAAGTAAATTTATTGATTAAACATTTTTCTGTATTTAATTTATTATTTTGCTCATATATATATAGATTTTTTGGACTAGGAAACTGACAGACTTACCTTGGTAAGAGTCCACACTGTAGTCTTGAAATAGAAACACGTAAAAGCACTTAAACAATGATATATTTCAACCACACAGTGGTCTTTGCCAATCGAAGAGAAAACACAAAAAGAAATATGATTATATCATTGTTTAAGAAGAATAAACAATGGATAACGTTAAATATCAAGAATATATATATATATATATATATATATATATATATAATTAATAAATTTAAAATATTTCAAAAACAAGATTATTTTTAATGAATATATTTATTCAAAGCTTTTCGCCGATAAAATAGTATCAGCATTTTCAGGAAAATAATTATCTAATAAAATATTTTTACGAAATTAAATCATATGTGCTACCTCTTTAAACACCAAGCACATATGATTTAATTTTGTAAAAATATTTTATTACATAATTATTTTCCTGAAGATGCTGATACTATTTTATCGGCAAAAAGCTTTGAATAAATATATTCATTAAAAGTATTCTTGTTTTTGAAATATTTTTAATTTATTAACTATATTACAAGAAAACATATCACCATATTTAATATATATATATATATATATATATATATATATATATGAAGTTAATATATTACTATGTGAGTAATTTTATCCACCATTAAGTACAATAATTTTACCTTGAGTGATGAGGCACCTTTCGGTTGTTGACCATTGTCGAATCACTCCGAGTGATTCGACAATGGTCAACGACCGAAAGGTGCCTCATCACTCAAGGTAAAATTATTGCACTTAATGGTGGATAAAATTACTCACATAGTAATATATTAACTTCATAAAGTCAGTGCAACGGAAAAACAATGGATAATGTTAAATATCAAGAATATATATATATATATATATATATATATATATATATATATATATATATATATATATATATATAGGTTAGTTCTAGTAGAGCTTAAAGCTTATTTAGGAATTTTTGGACTTGATAGGAGACTGACAGACTTACCTAAAGGCAATAGTCCAAAACTGCAATCTCATGGAAACAAGCACATATAAAACACTTAATACACTTTTATTTGAAATATTTCGATCAACATGATCTTCTTCAGTCAAGAAAGAGAAAAAAAAAAAAAAAAAAAACAAAAGATTGAAGTGACCCTCAGATGTGTATTAACATCCAATGTCACAGATTCACAGATTTATAGTTTATGATATAGTGCTACAAGTGATATGTGTAGAAATTGTTATATCTGAATCGTGTAAAGATTGGTTACTTGAAACTAGATATTAAAAGTCTGTCAGAAGGAAGGTAATGGAGCTGTTAAAAATGGTAGAAGTTAGGGGGAAGTTAAAAGGAGTTTTATCTGATGTTGAGGTTAGGAGGCTCTCTAGATTTGGTATACCACTGGTATGATAACTCCCATCTTCTTAATTCTGAAGAGTTGCAATCAGGGGGGAGGGCTTTAATTATTTTGGTGGTATAGCAATCATTGAAAGAGATGATGTGACTAGCAGCGTGTTGAGCGGTTGGCCTGTCTATGTTCATGGTTCCAACGTCATGTCTGTGGCCATTCATTCTGATGCTCAGACTATCCGTGGTAAGGCCTATGTACTGTGCCGGGCAAAATTTACATTGTAACTGGTATATTACATTACTGGATGTACAAGTATGATGACCCTGAATCTTGAAGTCCACATTGGTTGCTAGACTATGGAAACTATTTGTTGGGATGTGTTGGAGTCAGCTTTGGTAGATTAAACAGCTCCAGTATCGACTTCAATCAGCTGTGCCTTGTCTAATCGATAGCTCAATCTATGGTTTATCGTCAATAGTTTAAGACAACGTTCTTCCTTGTCGCGCGCCTAACCCCCACCTAGCTCACATTTTCCTCACCCAGTCTCTTGCTTGCCGTGGACAGACCAGCACGTCCGTTGCGGGTTTTAACCGTATTAGCCAACCTCGTGGACTTTAAGTTCGCCCCGCGCCTGTATAAATTTAAGTGTTTCGAGTTGTACCTTCGTTATATGTTCTTTAACCGCGAAAGTGTAGATTATTTTAGTCCAAGTGCCGTGTTCGAATGCACCTTTAACCTCGCCGTTACAAGCTGTCGTTACGGAGTCGCTCGCACTTATTTGAAGACTTATTCAACTGTGAATAGCATCAGAATTGAACCCCGTTTATTAAGTTTTACAGCACGAGCCGTCTGCCAGTCACCACTCCACCCAGGGCCCTGCTGCAGAAGTCCAGAAGACATCAAACCGCCCGTGCACGCAACCCCTTTGTTCAGCTTAGGGTAAGTGTTAATCAGTTCCAAATACTTTTAACATAAACTTGTGCCTATTTTCCCGAGGCTTAATTAGTGATAAACACTGTTATTATTTGTCGATTATGCGTTTCTGCCGCCAGCCTTCATTTTATTCATTTGCAATTTTAGTCACGTTACCGACTGCGATTATCTCTCTCTTTTGTCTTATTTCTAATATTTTAGCGGAGCTGACGCCTCCATTTTGGTCCCGCCGGGCCGGATTTTGCATTTTAGCGACCTATGAACATTTAAAGTGCAAAGAAGTGTTAAAGTTCTCAGTAACCTCGAAACTTATTCAGTCTTAATAGCAAGGCATTTGCTTTACAAATAAATTCATTAGTGATTTATAAGTATTATTTATTGTGCGAACAATTTCGAAGCGTTGTGTTAAATTTCACAGTAATAAGCTAAGTTGCAAGCATTACGTAATCCTATGTAATTTCCCGCATTCCCTCCTTTGTCTAAGTCAATGCGCAGTAGTGACGTCACAAGCTGTAGCTTGCAGCTGCATTCCGCTGCTATCAGCAGATTTATGGGACAGCTGCTCAGATAGGAAACACTTGACTAAACAAGTTAGGCTCAATATTGATCCGTGGAGCTACACTGTAGATTTATCCTGGTCAATAAGGAAAATTTGCAGCTGTTCTAATTATACGAACTTTATTATACAGTCCACTCTTTCGTAATTAAATGTACCATTGTGTAGTCATCGGTTTTGGTTTAAACATAATTACAATTTATTTTAAATTTTGGTTTTTTAATTTAAATTTTGTCACGATGGCTAATAACAACGCATATTGCCTTGATAAGTTGAAGGCTATATGCAGTGATTTAGAGCAAGTAAACAGCTTGCTCGGTGATAGTGAAATGTCTGAGGGCATAGCGCAGGAAGTCAGGCGACTTCATGTCGATTTTATCGAAACTTCTGACCGCGCGGAGCAGACTTTTGACAGCCAAGCTTCCGAATTTGTCGTGAATGTCTTTATAGCAAAACGTCAATTTCAGGACACCTATCTGCCCATGATAGTAAAATACCCTAACCTCGTTAAGACGGAGGTTACCTCGACCTCGCCTGTCAAATCAACACCGACTTCACCTAACCTTCCAAGTCTAACTTTGCCAAGCTTTTCGGGCCAGAGCGACGACTGGACAGATTTTATTACTATGTACGACTCCATGGTACATAACAATGAGGCGCTTAGCAACATCCAACGTTTTCAATACTTAAAGTCCGTCTTAAAGGGAGATGCACTGGCCATCGTCACCGGGCTTTCCATCTCCGAAGCAAATTACAACATTGCTTACAATGCGTTGCGTAACCGATACGCGAACCCGCGACGTCTCGCAGATCATTACTTTAACATAATTAAAGACTTTCAGCGCATCAATAATGCTTCACCCGCAGAACTAAATCGTTTCTTAACCACGCACTCTAATGCCGTCTGTGCATTAAGAGCTTTACCTCTCGAAGACTTAGCGGATTTCTTATTGTTCTCTATGGCAATTAATAATCTGGATGCCAAGACATGATTAAGTTTTGAAAGCCGACTAGGCACTAACCGCATGCCGACATATAAATTATTGAACGACTTTATAACTGAACAGGCTAGAGCCCTGGAGATGCTTAGCCAACCAGCTGCCGTAGTTGCAGCAAACGCCGGACGTGGTCAAAGACCCCCGCGTGTTGGTGTCATCGATGGATAAACCCGGGTTTCAAGGGGCCCTTGAACCGAATAATTACTTGTCTGAACCTAACCTCACTTTGGGTCACAGCCCTATATTTCAATCAGTGGCTCAAATGACAATGGCCATCAGAATAAGGACGCCCAAGGTACTATTCAGTCCAAACGTGCTGCGCCCGTCACTATGCAACCGGTTAATCAACCACTGCAACCTAACTTGTTGCCTATTATGAGTGCGCCTAGAACGTCAACATTTCGCAATCGCTCGCCACCGCTTAACTTCAATCAGTCTAACGCGCCTACCACGCGTGTAGGTAAATGCTGCTACTGCGGAGAAGGTCACTGCATCATTAATTGTCAACGATTTATTTCTCTTACCATAGCGGAACGTATTGACGCTATTTCAAAATTACAACGGTGTTATAATTGTCTCGGCTCTCATTATCAAGCTCAGTGTCAGTCTCGTCATCGTTGTAGACAATGCAGCCAAGCACATCACACACTGCTGCACAACGACGCACCGCCGCAGCAGTGACTAGCCGCCCCACGACGTCTTAGGCCAACCGTTAGCCATCAAATCGATACTAAAGCTCAACCTCGTTCTTTGTCATGCAACATTACCTCGTCTCTCGCCCTGTTGGGTACCGCGCAAGTCGTCCTACAGGACCATTATGGTCAACCTCGTTATCTAAGAGCTATTATCGACCCCGGCAGTCAGATATCTGCCATTACGAAACAAGCTAGCGATATGTTGAGCCTGCCTACTCGGAGATCGAACCTGTCTTTGATTGGCGTCGCTGCCAAGTCTACACGTATTCACGAATACGTAACTTTAATTTTATTCTCACGACATGACCCTGGCGTCATGCTGACTACGGAAGCCGCTGTGCTCAACCATATAACTGACCCGCTGCCAGCTGATAAATTATCCTCTGCTTTAGGCGCTCAATATCAGCACTTACCGTTAGCTGATCCTCAGTTCGACTTACCTGCCCCTGTTGACATTATACTGGGCGCCGATGTCTTCACGCAAATAATTATCAACGGGCCTCGTACCATCATTCATGGCCAACCATCGGCACTTAACACACTTTTAGGTTGGGTCATTATGGGATCTGTACCTTACAGTACGCCACAACAACCACGCGTGTTTATCACCTCGCTCAAGTCTATCGACGAAAACATGCGACGATTTTGGGAAATCGAAGAGGTAAACGAGTCTAACTTGTTGAGCCCTGATGAGCAGCTCTGCGAAAATTTATTTGCCACCACTACTGAACGTGACGCCACTGGGAGATATGTCGTAGCTTTGCCTTTTAAACCTGACGCCGTCGAACTTAAGTCAAACCGTAATGTCGCTCTTACTAGTTATCATGCTCTGGAACGCCGTCTGAGCCGACAACCGGATGTCGCACGACAATATCATCAGTTCATGAAAGAATATATGACTTTAGGTCATATGTACCCTGTCATTAAGCCTTCGAATTATTTAATACCACATCATTGCGTTTTCAAGACCGATAGCTCTACTACTAAATTACGAGTAGTTTTCAATGCTTCTGCGCCTGATTGCAACGCGCATTCTTTAAAACAGCAATTGCTGGCTGGCCCTAAGTTACAAAGGGACCTGTCCAACGTTATTATCTCATTTCGATTGTTTGTTCATGCCGTCTGCGCGGATCTTAAAATGATGTACCGCCAAATTGCCGTACGCAATGATGATCGTCGTCATCAGCACATTTTGTACAGACCGACTCCTCATTCTCCGCTGATGGAGTATGAACTAGCTACTGTCACTTACGGGCTTACCCCGTCTGCTTATTTAGCCCTACGTACACTCGAACAACTCGTCAAAGATGAGGGCGACTGTTACCCTGCTGCGTCGCACGCCATTCTTCATCAAACACGTTGATGATGTCGTCACTGGCGCCGATACGTCCGCGGACGCCCAGGAATTAATACGGCAACTTATTAACATCTTCGCACTGGCAGGACTAGAGCTCAGGAAATGGTCTTCCAGCGATCCCGCGCTGCTGTCGACGCTGCCATCCTCTCACCTGGAGCACCCGTTGTTATTCCAAGACGACTCTACCGCTATTAAAATATTGGGACTCCAATGGCATCCTGTTAATGACTCGTTTTCTTATCGTATTCAAAACTTTGTCGGTGCCTACGAAACGCACCATTCTCTCTTATGTCGCTCGCACCTTCAACCCACTGGGCTTCCTTACGCCTATCACATTTTGGATCAAGTCATTTTTGAAACAATTGTGGCTCGAAAGGTTATCATGGGATGAACCTTTGCCAACCTTGCTGCACAGTCGTTGGGACAGCTTCATTGTCCACTTCGCTAAGTTAGCTGACATTCAAATACCTCGACATGTGGGCACACGTGATGCCAAACATCATTTATTAGGCTTCTGTGATGGGTCCGAAGCTGGTTACGCAGCCGCCATCTACTTGCGAACTGAATGGAACGGTTTAGTTTCCGTCAGCCTTCTAAAGGCTAAAAGCAGAGTGGCTCCCGTCAAAACACTCACTATACCTCGAATGGAGCTCTGCGGCGCCGTCTTACTGGCCAAGCTCTATAAGTCTGTTCAGCCTGCTGTGAATTTTGTGGCCGACAACGCTACGCTTTTCTTCACCGACTCAGAAATTGTGCTGTATTGGCTTAGCACCCCGCCACATCTTTTGAAAACTTTCGTTGCCAACCGCGTTATTGAAATTACCTCGAACACTTCGACCAATCATTGGTACCACGTCTCAACTGTTGACAACCCCGCGGACGTTGCTTCCCGTGGGTGTCTACCCACGCAGTTTGCTACACATCCACTGTGGTGGCACGGACCACCATGGGCGTTACAATGTACTACCTCTTGGCGTTTGTCTAAGCCAACTGGATCGAACCGCGACCCGACCGAGCCTCAGGTGCTCTGCGCGACTGTCCAAGCGCCTAACCACTTATTGAACGTTATTGAGCGTCATTCCAATCTAACCACGCTGCATCATGTCTTCGCTTACGTGCTTCGTTTCGTTAACAATTGCCGCATTAAGACCCAGTCTACCAGCCATTGTCACAACACTCGCTACAAAGCCAAGAACACCGTAGCTAAGATTTCATTCGCTGCACCTTCAGTACAAGAATTAAGGAACGCCAGAAATCTTTGCGTTAAGCTCATACAAGAGCTAGCCTTCAGTGAAACGTTGCAACGCCTACACCGCGGCATCACGATCAGTGCTCAACTTCGCAACCTAACGCCCTTTATCGACTCAGTGGGGCTACTTAGGGTGGGCGGACGTCTTAATCATGCTGATATAACATACACAGCTAAGCATGCCATTTTACTGCCTAAGCGGCATCATTATGTCAATCTTGTATGCGATCATTATCACCGCCTCGCCTTACATGCTGGGCCGCGTACCACGCAAGCGATGATCAATGGTGAGTTCTGGATCGTTGCGCTACGTTCGTTGTTACGACAACGCATTCATGCTTGCATGCGATGCTTTAGACTACAGTCGAAACCTCGGCCACCTATGATGGCAGCTTTACCGTCTTCTCGCGTCACTCCGTCGCCACCTTTCTGTAAGGTAGGCATTGACTTTCCTGGACCTTTCGACACTAAGGCCAACCATCTTCGTACGGCAAAGATCCTGAAAGCTTACTTATGCCTATTTGTTTGTATGGCCACTAAGGCTGTACATTTGGAAGTAGTATCAGACCTCTCTACTGATGCTTTTCTCGCCGCGCTTCAGCGTTTTGTCGCAAGACGTGGCCTGCCTACAGACATTTATTCAGATAATGGCACCAATTTTGTCGGCGCCGCCAACCGCCTGCACGAGGTCTATAAGATGCTCGACCAATCCAAGTCAATCATCCAACGCAAGCTCGCCGCACAACGGGTTGAATGGCACTTCAACCCTCCAGCCGCACCACACTTCGGCGGACTTTGGGAAGCTGCCGTTAAATCTGTCAAAGGGCTCCTACGCCGTACTCTTGGCATTACGTTATTGAACCTCGAGGAGTTAGCTACGTTATTTATACGCATCGAAGCTATTCTCAACAGTCGACCCATTTTCGAGGTATCGCCTGACCCCAGCGAAGGAGCTTCGTTCCTTATGCCCGGACACTTTCTCATCGGCCGTCCCCTTCTAGCACTCCCTGAGGAATGTCATTTTGAACCCGCGCTCAAGTCCAGATGGACTGTGCTACAGCAGATGACCAATCGGTTTTGGAAAACCTGGTCTACCCAATATCTACACTCGCAGATTCAACGCTGTAAATGGCACAAAGACGCCTCACCCCTCCAGGAGGGTCAGCTTGTATTTATCACTGGAGAACATCCGAGCCCTCTTCATTGGCCAATGGGTCGGATCGTACGTCTTCACCCTGGACCCGACCGGATAACCCGCGTAGTCACCGTCAAGACCTCACATGGACAATTAAAGCGACCTGTCCATAAGCTTGTAGGCTTTCCACTACAACCTTAATCTCTTGACCGCTTCTTCAGCACCTTTGTGGTACAACCGCGTTTCCTCGAGTTCTTAATCTCACTCGACTTCTTCACCTCTTCAGCAATTTTGTCCAACCTCGTTTCTTTAAGTATCTTCAACGCCATAGATTTCTTCGCTACATCTTCAGCACCTCGCTTCTTCCAGTCAACCCCATTCACCGTCACCCAGTGGTTACCCAGGGTGGGCGGTAGTCTATTGTCTTCAGCACAGCTTATGGAGCTAATCCCTTCATCAGCTCTTTTCTGCTTTCTTCGTACCCCGACCACTTCTTCTTCGGCACCCTCGGTCTCCGGTGCTCTCTGGTTCTTCGCCCTCTACCCACCTGGGCGGATTAAAAAACATCCGTTTTGGTGGGCGGAATGTTGGAGTCAGCTTTGGTAGATTAAACAGCTCCAGTATCGACTTCAATCAGCTGTGCCTGGTCTAATCGATAGCTCAATCTATGGTTTATCGTCAATAGTTTAAGTCAACGTTCTTCCTTGTCGCGCGCCTAACCCCCACCTAGCGCACATTTTCCTCACCCAGTCTCTTGCTTGCCGTGGACAGACCAGCACGTCCGTTGCGGGTTTTAACCGTATTAGCCAACCTCGTGGACTTTAAGTTCGCCCCGCGCCTGTATAAATTTAAGTGTTTCGAGTTGTACCTTCGTTATATGTTCTTTAACCGCGAAAGTGTAGATTATTTTAGTCCAAGTGCCGTGTTCGAATGCACCTTTAACCTCGCCGTTACAAGCCGTCGTTACGGAGTCGCTCGCACTTATTTGAAGACTTATTCAACTGTGAATAGCATCAGAATTGAACCCCGTTTATTAAGTTTTACAGCACAAGCCGTCTGCCCGTCACCACTCCACTCAGGGCCCTGCTGCAGAAGTCCAGAAGACATCAAACCGCCCGTGCACGCAACCCCTTTGTTCAGCTTAGGGTAAGTGTTAATCAGTTCCAAATACTTTTAACATAAACTTGTGCCTATTTTCCCGAGGCTTAATTAGTGATAAACACTGTTATTATTTGTCGATTACGTGTTTCTGCCGCCAGCCTTCATTTTATTCATTTGCAATTTTAGTCACATTACCGACTGCGATTATCTCTCTCTTTTGTCTTATTTCTAATATTTTAGCGGAGCTGACGCCTCCAGGATGTGTATTGGACATGTCTTGCATCTTGGTCTATTGCACGGAAAGGAGCCGTGAGGAAGTTTGGGCGGTTTTTCAGTACTTGGATATGGTAATTTTGGATGTACTAAAATACTTTTTAAATTGAACGGTTGTCTGAACCAAATATGTGGTGGATTTGAGAAAAGATCTTTGGTGTGGGCGGAAGCTTGAAGAATCTTGAAGCCATCCTTTAATATTTTGTTCAGCTTCGTTAGGCCTGGATGGTAATCTGTAACTAAAGACAGTTTGTCCTCCATAGGTGGTCTGGGTACATCAGATGACTGAGCCAAGCGGATTTGATCCTCAACGAGTTGTTTAGGGTATCCTCTTTTTTGGAAAGCTAGTAAGGTCTTTCTATTAAAATCTTCCAATGCTATATCGTTGGAACAAATTCTCTTGCCCCTGATTGCCTGACTGTATGGTATGCACGTTTTTATATTCATGGGGTGGTTGCTATTGAAATGTAGGTATTGTAGATGGTTCGTCGGTTTGATGTGGACACCTGTATAGATATTCCCATCTCTGATTGTTACATCTACATCCAAGAAGGTGATTGTTGCTGCAGACTTTTCCCAGGTGAATTGAAGTGTGGAGCATAGTGATAAGCCCTTCAAAAAACTTTCCAGTGTTGAGATTCCCTGTGTCCAAATTACAAATATATCGTCTATATATCTGTACCAACATAATGGTTGGTGTGTTTGAGTTTTTAGGAAATCAGTTTCGATATTACCCATGTACAGGTTGGCGTACCACGGGGTCATCCTAGTACCCATTGCTGTTCCTTTTATTTGCAAATAGTTCTTTCCCTCAAATTGAGGGACACATCTGAGGGTCACTTCAATCTTTTGTTTTGTTTTTTCTCTTTTTTTCTCTTTCTTGACTGAGGAAGATCATGTTGATCGAAATATTTCAAATAAAAGTGTATTCAGTGTTTTATATGTGCTTGTTTCCATGAGATTGCAGTTTTGGACTATTGCCTTTAGGTAAGTCTGTCAGTCTCCTATCAAGTCCAAAAATTCCTATATATATATATATATATATATATTCTTGGTATTTAACGTTATCCATTGTTTTTCCGTTGCACTGACTTTATGAAGTTAATATATTACTATGTAAGTAATTTTATCCACCATTAAGTGCAATAATTTTACCTTGAGTGATGAGGCACCTTTCGGTCAATTGACCATTGTCGAATCATTGTTGAATGATTCGACAATGGTCAATTGACCGAAAGGTGCCTCATCACTCAAGGTAAAATTATTGCACTTAATGGTGGATAAAATTACTTACATAGTAATATATTAACTTCATATATATATATATATATATATATATATATATATATATATATATATATATATATAGAATTGTTTTTTTTTAACATTGTCTTATTATTTTGTTGCACTGATTTTATAGAGTTATTATATGTTATTGTAAATAATTATTTCACTATTAAATGCAATTAATTTTTATCTTATGATGAGGCACCTTTCGATCAGTTGACAATTGTCGAATCACTTAATTATTATTTTATTGTTGTTTTTCAGTCCGTGATGTTGGTACTTGTTGTTGACATCATATGCATTTGTCACGTGTTCTATTTAAGATGTTTTTGAAAAGTGAATCATCTGTATATGTTGTCTGTTGGTTAATAATTAAGTCATTGTGTAACCTAATCTCAATAGAAAAATAGTACATATATAAAAACAAATATACTCTTAGTAAAAACCAGAATCCTATCCTCATCACAGTTTTCACTTTCTGCATTCCCTTTCGTTCCCCATGAAAATGTTAAACAAGAGACTACTGTGAAAACATTTATCATAAGTAATTATTTAAGAAACTAAGTGAAAACTATCAACTTACTTGTTGACACATTTTGAAACAGTTGTTTAAAACTGAATAGAGGTTAGCTTTTTAAATGAAACAATTGTTTCGAAACGCGTCAGCATGTAAGTTAATAGTATTCACTTAGTTACTCAAATAATTACTCATGATTAATTCGGATGTCATTCCTATTGTAAACAGTGCCTAAAATAATTAGAAACAAAACCAAGTAACCAAGGTCTTAAAGGTTTAATATGTAAGAATATGCAATTGTAACAATTCTGAATCCTCATTGAAGATATGTTTTGAAAAAAATAGTAACTTGGATGATGCTAAAAACAACTTAATTGCTTTTTGATACGTTAAATAAGAAACCAGTTCACTCAAGCTGAGAAAGTAAATATTTCTGATCCTGGTCAAACTACAAATACAAAGAAGAAGGAAACGGTGAGTGTTAAACCTGCTAGTGTGCATTTTCTTAACAATCGGCCCCTTCCATGAATAAAAATAATGATATAGCGGTACCTACTTTTAAATCTAATTAAAAATCTATAGGACATTTTTTAAATGGTTTACTCACATTTTATGTTGAACCGGGTCCTTTTTGTTTGATTACAGGCCTAATTTATTAGAATAAAAATTAAACTACAAAAAAGTAAACCTAAAATAATAACCTATTATTTGTCATAATGTGATTGATTAATAATAAGCCTGAAACAATTGCATGTTCCAGACATCTGCAGAAAAGGGTCCCATCAGATGTGTATAAGGTATGCCATGTTAATCAATAATGCTGAGGAGAGGGTGTCCTAGAGGGATTGACAGTAGAAGAAGTGTACAATTACCTTGGAGAACTATTAACCAGTCCAGATTGTGATATTGAGAAGTATTGTACAATACAAAGTGCCAAATACCTTCAGTTGAGTGCGATAGCAGTAAAATTCTTATCTGCACCACCTGCGACAGTGTTTTATGAGAGACTTTTCTCAACTTCTGGTATTTTATACCACAAGTGGTGAATCTGGGTAGACCCACATCATCTTTAGATGCTTTTATTTTTTAACAGGAACTTCTGTCAGACTTTCAAACTACTGTACATTAAAAAAATGAGCCTATTTGTATTCATTTTTCACTTTTTATGTTTTTGCCTTACTTATCAATTTTTTGTTTTGCTTTGAGAAACAATGAAAATAAGCTTAGGTATTTTATCAACATTTAAAAAATAGTGTTAAGTTCACATTTTTAATTTTAAATAAATAATTATTTTTATCTGATATATTTGTTATGCTTCCAGAAATTCCTATTGATATTTTTAAATCAAGGTTCAATCAACATTTTGTGTAGCCTATTACATTTAAATGGAACTTATAAAAGGCTTCACTATATGACCAAGATGTTAACTAAATTAATTATTAGAGAATATCATGCAGACTTATATAATTTAAAAGAATCGAGAATAAACTTTAAAATCTACAATCAGAACAAAAATTTTAGAATCAGAATTGAAAATTAGTTTTTTTACATCAATTTCATATTAAAATGCATTCACTTTTGCTATGAAAATTTTTTATTATAAAAAGAAATACTTTTTTATGAAGTATTCTGTTCACCACTGATTAATGCAAACTTACTGCGGATTATCTGAAGAAGTATAAGTACGGAACCATTTGACACTTGCAGTGCGTCCTACATGATCAACACTTTGTACTACTCCATATACACGCATACATCCATCTTCTCTATTCTCAATTACAAAATCACCAGGGAAAAATTCTTGGTCATCCAGGTGATGAATTGGATATAATTGTGTTGATGGAATCCCTATTTCTACAGAACCATCCTGAAAATTCAAATATATAGCAAATACTTCGAATTACATAATTTTATAAATATATTTAGCTGTAAGAACAAATTTGTAAAGGCAATATTTTTACAAAAAAGTTAATACTTACAAGGCAAGTTAATTATTTATGACAAAAAAGTTACTCTGAAAGATTTTTTTTCAGAGTTGATCATAAGTTGATTTAGCTGTATGGCCACTATCAGATTTCAAGGATAGGAAAGAAATGTGATGTGAACAGACATGATTAACATAAAACCTCCAGGTATAGGATGTGGGTCATGAAATCATATATGCAAGATCATGTATTTTACACAGATTTTCCCTATACTGAGATAAAAAGATGACATCCACTTGTAGGAGAAATAATAGGGAAAAGGAGGTTAAAGAAGAGTAGGTGGCATTAGTACTACTGAAAAAAAAAGGATATAATGATTCCCAAGTAATCGGTGCAGTAAAAGATTTAACATACTGAATATTGAAGCACAAAATTAGTAATTTTTCATTTTACCATTTCGGAAGATAAACTTCAAAATCCTGTATAAAGGTGATGCTGAATATACTAAAAATGTGTAGATTTCTAACATTGTAGACTTATTTTTCTAAATTTATATAAAATAAGAGTAATAAGTGTGAATTACTTCAGTTTGAAAAATAATAGAAAATAAAGTTAAAAGTAACCAAGAGCTTTGTTCTACCAACAGTCAAGGTCAACTAACACAGAAGGCTATCTTATAATATACAGTAATACCTCAACTTACGCTACCCCGTCTTACGCGGTTTTAAATCATGAGGATTCAACCTTAAGGCGCTGTGAGGCTGTCGCGAGAGCGTTTCTCGCTCAGTCCGCATCGTCAGCAGGTTCAGTTAAGTGTTAGCTGTCAATTGTATTCATACGTGTGTATTGTGGTGCCGAGTCGAGAGCTATCTAAAGTAAAACACATTTTATTTGTGTTACAAAATTGTGTTGTATTAATTATATTTATGGACACTTGATAAACTTTACTATGTCAACCAAAAGAAGTAGAAGTGATTCTTTTGCATTAAACAAGAAAAGAAAAACATTATCTTTGGAATATAAGCCTGACATTATCAGAGGCTTCGATGCAAAAATAAAAATTTGTGAATTAGCAAATACGTTTGATCTACCGGAATCGACAGTCAGAATGATTATAAAAAAATAAGAGAAAATTCTCAAAGCTGTAAAAAACGCCTAATCTTTAAATTCCACCATCATTCGTAAACGTCATGGCATTATTGCTAAGATGGAAACAATGTTAAAATTATAGTATAATATTCAAGTAACAGTGAAAAAATGTCCTGTTGACAAGAATACAATTTGTTCTCAAGCTAAACTGATTTTTGACAGATTAAAAGACGCTGGAGAGGTAGCTAAGAATGAAATGTTTGAAACTAGCAACAGTTGGTTGGGCCGATTTAAAATTCTTTGTAACTGGCACAGTATTGCAGAAGCTGGAGAGGCAGCAAGTGCTGATAAAGGTTGCGTCCCTGTTTCCAGAAAATTTTAAAGCTATGATAGAAGAAGGTGACTATACCAGCCAAACCATATTTAACGTGAATGAAACTAGCCTGTTCTGGAAGAAAATGCCTAAAAGAACTTTTATAGCGCGTGAAGAGAAAATATTTCCAGGTTTTAAGGCCTCCAAAATTGACAGTGATGGTTGGTGCAAATGCAGCTGTTTATTGCAAGTTGCAACCTCTGAAATATTTCTAAAGCGTGCTTACCTATGATTTGGAAGTCAAATCGGAAGGCTTGGGTAACAGCTTCCTTTTTTGAGGACTGGTTTGCTCATCATTTCATACCTCAAGACGAATGTTATTGTAGGTCTAAACAAATTCCTTTTAAAGTGATGCTATTAACTGACAGTGCATCTGGCCAACCCTCTTCTACTTTAACTAATTTCGACACACTCGTAAAAGTGATATTTTTGCCACCAAACACAAATAGTTTCAACCGATGGATCAGGGGATCATCAAAATATTTAAAGCTTATTACACAAGAAGTTCATTTGCACATCTGCATGAAACAAAGAGACAATACAACAGCTCTCTGTTAAAGATTTTTGGAAACAATTCAATGTTTTAGATGCAGTGAAAATCATTTGGCAAACTTGGAATAAAATTTCACAAAAAACTTCGTTTGGAAAAAGCTGTGTCCATTTTTTTTACCACTGAATCTCACGCGGAATCAGTGACAGAGTCTGACGAAATTGCTGATGTAATAATGATGACGTTTAAGAGCTACTAAATTCACACAACCAGGAACTGAGAATTGATGAGCTCATAGAAATGCGTGAGATAGAGCAAGACCTTAAAAACCCAGATTCCTTACTCAGTTGACGTAGATGATAAGATGACCGTTAGAAACTTAACAAAAGACCTTAGTTTAATTGAGCAAGGCTTACAAATTTTGGAAAGCATAGACTCCAATGAGCGCATTTCTGCCACAAAACAAGGAGTAAAAAAAATATTAGCCAGTTATGAGGAAATTCTGTGTGAGAAGAAAACATCTTCAATTCGTCAAACGAATTTACTAGATTTTATGAAGCCTTCTATAACAAATTAACTTCTTTTCAATATGTATGAATATAATTTTTTGTTGTATTAGGTATTTAAAACTTTAATACATACACATTTTTCTTCTAAATTATTGCTTTATTTAGTCTTTGGTCCTAACTAAACATGATTGCTATTTTATTGTATGTAAAATTATACCCTGACTTACGCGAATTCAACTTACAAGGTTATCACCCGGTCCCACCTATAGCGTAAGTATGGGATATTACTGTACTCCTGTAAAATAATATTTATTAAATATAAAAAGATAAGTACACTCACCCTATAAATGATTTCATTTAGTTCTTATAATTAACTAACAAATCAAATCTTCTAACCTGCCATACAACAACTGCACTGGATGCTGTAGATAAAGTCTCCACAACTAACTTAGCACCAGGTTCTAATACTAAAGGTGGGGGCTTCTTGCGAGCTCGACGTAATTTCTTCTTTTTAAGAACTTTAGTCACTAAAGCTAAAGGACCTTTACGTTTCTGTACAGCAAAAGATCCAGCAGAACTTGCTGTACTGCTTGCATTACTGCTTGCGTTACTGGCAGTATCCGTTCCATAGTCATCATCTGACCCTGAATCTGTGTCCCAATCTGAATCTCCTGAAATGCAGTTTTGTCTAAACTAGAATTGAAAAGAGCATTCTACAAGAGTTTTTAACATCTGTTTGAAGCACAATAGAGTTATCTTTTCTAATGTAGATTACATCATTTTGTAAAGTGAGCATGTGTATGTGTGTGTGTGTGTGTTGCAACGGACCGGGCCACCACTTACGCCGCGCCGTCAACCGTACCGTTGACCAGCACGCGCGCGCAAGGCCGACCACCAAACGCCCATTGCAGAGCAAGAATTTTGAAACGAGCCGCTCGCAGCCAAAACCACGAACGCTGTGCAATGCTCGCCAAAATCTGCCAGAGAACAAGTCACTGGACTTAAAAAAGAAAAAACCTAACTTGCTGCGGATTCTACCCTTAACGGGTAAGTCATCCCGGGGGATGGGTTCTTTTGAAAGACATCTAAACGGCGAAATGACCATATCAGCTGTAGGAGAGTGTAAGAAACTTGTTTAAAAGAATACTCAGTTTGTTTGCAAGTTAGTTAAAAAATATTTATTTTTTAATTTTAAAATTTAAAATTTAAATTTACATCGCACAGTCTGCAATTTATTTGACTTAAAAATATCCTTTGTGTTGGTTCTTACCCAGTTAAGAAACCATACTCTGCTTATTCTATTTGACATTAAAGTTTAAATTAAGATTTTACGATTTTAGTTTGCTTTCAATCGGAGTATACCAAAGCGTAAAACTTTGCTCTACTTAACGTTCAAAATTAATTGTCAAAATATAACCCTTTCCTACCTGAAGTTCTTGTTCTTATCTTCAAATTAAAATTTCTCTTTTCCCTTAAGTGACTTTTTAACAACCCTTGACTGCTTGTCCTAATTTTATTTCAGTATCCCAGGTTCTCAACCTTGCAATTTTAATTGTCAATATTTGGTTTTGTTTACTTAAATTTTTACTGAAAATTTAATTGTCACAGTTTACAAATTTTCGTTTTAACCTTTTTGATTCAAGCAAAGCCTTACTCTTCAATACACTCCGAAAGATCCCTACTTTTCACATTTTATTCAATTAGTTAAACTTTCTAAACACACTACTTTATTTATGGCCACATTCTACATAGCCATGTAAATGATAAAATTTTTCCTATATCTCTACCAATTTTAAATGACCTTTTAAAATTTGATTTCTATTTGTTTTAGCAGGTAAAGTTTTACTCAATTTTACCAAACAACCTAAAACCAATTTCATAAATTATATCAGATTATATAAAAACCAATTATCAAGCCCATACTGAAACAAAAATTATATATAAAACATATAGCCATATCTCCTACAAGATTATCAAAATATTTACTGAACAACAAATCATAATTTATAAAAATTGTTAAATCATCTGCTGAATAAATTCAAACACCTTCCCAATTGGAATTATAACATTTAAATACATATTTTAATTCAAACGTTTACTGAAACATATTTAAAACCTTTTTAAACATATCTTCAATCATTTACCAAATCTACATATTTATTTAAATTCATTTAACCCTTTTACTAGAAAATATTTAACCCTTTGGTTACTATTTGATTAACCCTTTCGGCATGAAAATCCACATAATGAAATTTATTAATATTTATTTAAACATAGTTAAACCCTTTTAAACTGATCCTTGATCATTTACAAAGAAATTTACAAATTTTAAAATTTATTTAACCCTTTTTATATAAAACAAAAAAAAACCCTTTGGTACTCATTTGATTAACCCTTTCTTCATGAAAATTATAAATACTGAGGTTTGTTTACAACTTATTTAATCATAGTTAAAACCTTTTAATATAAAAATATGTAACCCTTTAGTTATCATTTGGTTAACCCTTTCTTCATGAAAATTATACATACTGAAATCTAATTAAAATTTATTTAAAATTTATCAATGCAATTTCTGAAGGAAATTGATATTTAATAAATCTTGAGTAACCTTTGCTAAATGGCTACTAACCCATTTGCCTAAATTATATAACTTATATTTTTAAACCAATTTGCAAAAATTTCATTTTTCCTTCTAAGTTTCCCTATCACCAACATATTATTTTACATACATATAAATCATGAAATACACAAAATATACTTATAATTCATAAAAGAAAAAACTTATTTTAACATATTATTATTAGCTAGCCCCACTCACAATTTTAAAATCTCTTGTTTAACTTAACCCTTTTGTTGCACTTTTTTAAAATATTTAAAATCTACACATATCAAAATCATAACCCTTTATTTTTACTCAAACCTTGGTTTGATTTAATTTATTTAATACATTTATATATTTCACCCTTTTCTAAATAAAATCAACATTTTAAATTAAATAGTTTCAATTAATGATATAACCCTTGTTTATTTCAAACGAGACCAATTTATGTCAATTTGTTTCATATGGAAAAATTTCATAATGACTCCTTTTAGATAAAATAACAATTCAGTTTAATTTAATTATATAAAATAGCACTCCCGTTTATAGGAGTACATGAAACTAAAGCATGACCTTCCAATCAGCTGTTGTAAACAATGGCCTTTGTCCGCCATCTTGGATATTTACTTTTAGCAAATCATATTTGATTTTATTACAACCCATCTCTTATTTAAACTCCTTACACCTTCCTAAGATTTTAATTCTTTAAATAATTTAAATCCCTTTATTTGATTTGTTTATTTCAAAACCTAACCCTTTACACAAGTTCTAATCTAAAATTTCTATTTCCCTTACTTTCATGAAATGCAACATAATTTCTGCTTTTATGGCATCGCCATCTTGAACCCCCACTCTTTAAAACAAAGCCACCAGCATTTACTTATGAATCTCAAAGTTTACTGTTAATGGTTTTAAAATTTATTTAAATTTTATAACATTCGCCCATAAAGAAAAATTTTTCAAATTAAAAATTTCTAATTTGCAAAGGGAAGACAAAATAGACCTAACCTGAAATCCACCACAAAGCACGGCTAGCCCATTTCTCCCTCTCTTCACCGTCTCTCCCTTTGTTCTCCAGTGGGGTGGGGGAGGTCCGGCTTGGATGTTGCATCTTTCCCACGCAGGTATACTTGGATGACTTCCCACGCGTTGCCGCCATCTTTGAAAGCCTCCTTCCCTTTGTGCTTTTGGTATGCCTCATGTAGATCTGCTTGCGTCACCCTTTGTTTGAAACTCTCCCATCTTCTTTCTTCGATGACTTTTGCACCTCTTTTAAATTTTACTAATAAAATTTTTAGCTTTAAGCCCTCTTTTAACACAGTTCTTAACTGGGCATTTTATAACACAGAAAAGAAATAGAAAATTTTTTATAACGTTTACCAAGTTAGTTAAATTATGTTTAATTTTGTTAGAAATTTAGTATCACTTTTTTAAAACTGTTTGCTAGGTTATCACTGTTCACTTCGCCTTGTCTTTGTAGTAAGGCTGCAACACACACATTTTAAGACGCTCGCACATTATTGATGGAATTTTATGGGGAAACCTCTTTCGGCGCGATCTTGAAATGCGAAAGGGCCCCATTTTCGGAAACACAGCGTCACGACATCTCAACGAAACGAACTTTCCCTAGCCACTCATAGTTTTTGAACGATTAACGGTAACAAAACTACTATTCATTGTTTTACCGGAGCTAACCCCGACAACGTCCGTACACTTCAAGAGTCCTGGTTTAGCTGCGGTGTGCAACGACGCTAACTTTTCTTTTCCCACGGGAAGCCAGTCTGTTCCCACGAGCCTATCAACCAATAAGAAACCTTATCGATGTCGTCATGATCGGCGCACGCATCACCTTTGTACAAAAGCTCATCGGCTCGCAGAATCTATAAAATGGATCGATTCTATCCACTTTTTCGTTCTAGCCGTATAACTCTTTAAGGGTGCCTTGAATGAATTTTTATTATTCTTTATTATTGATTTTTCTCGTCTTGCTTTATCTCTGGAAATGTCGATGGTAACTCTAGGTCAATTTTGACCATCCCTTGCAAACGGCCTTAAATTTAAGTTTCTAACCCTTCTTACGGTGGCTTGGTTTGTTTTATATAAAAGAAATTTAAACTCTTTATGTTTTAAATTTTATCTTTTTGCGGTATGTATTCCAAGAGAACACTGCCCGCCGCAGTGTGTGTGTGTGTGTGTGTGTGTGTGTATTTGTTGTAGACCCGGATATCAAAGTAGATAGCTTTCATACACAATACAATATACCATCAACAGTTATAAGTGTATTTCTCCAAGATTTTATCCTTGAATATCCCTAATATTTTATTGTTTTATAAAAGTAATTTTGACAGAATTTTAGAAAATATTTTTTTGTATACATTTTTCAACTTTTCTTTTACCCTTGCCTAACTAAGAGGCTCTTTTAAATTACAGGCCTATTGGTTTCCATATTTATAATTATAAACACTATTACATTTGACTTGCAGGAGAGGCAACTACAGCTAGTGATAAATGCCACTTCTTGTCCATATTGTGTATACTGAAAATGAAATGCTGCATTTATTCAAGATTTGATTTGGTTAATCTAAGTAACTGTTGGTTACAATCGAAATTTCTGACAAACAAGACTTTTTGTATCCTATCTTCCAGAAAAATACTCAGTTCCTGGAACTGTTTTTTATAAACCCTCTTTTATTTTATTTTCGTTCGTTTTCAGTTGGTACTCCTATTGTAAACATTTAATTTAACATTTATTTTATTATTTTAAAATTTGTAATTATTAAATTATATATACTTTCTACATTATATTGAACAATAGGAAAGAGCTAAAAAGTAATATTTATGTTACTAATAGTTTTAGATTATTATTTTAAAAAGTACATAGCTAGTTGCCTCTTTAATGCTCGTTTTCACATCACAAGGCTAGGAATATCGCAACTCATTTTCACATCACAAAAGTTCGTATAGCCCAGTACACTTCACATCACAAATCTACTCATTGTATACCAAGTTTCCCACTACAAGGCTAGGCATTGCCCAGTCCGTTTTACATCTCAAGATTAAGCACAGTTAAGCATGTTCAACATCGCAAGACTAGGCTTTACCCAGCAAGTTTCACAAGACTAGGTATTAACCAAACAAGTGTCACATTACAAGATTAAATATAGCTCAGCAAGTTTCACATCCCAAAACTTATCATCAATTCAGAGTCCTAATTTTTCTAGCTTCTGTTAAATTAGAGCCATTTTCTATTTGAATGGAAATGAGCCCGACTTCCAAGAAATTTTTATAGCCATACGGTAAAGGATTTGTCTTCCTCCCCATTCTGTTGTTAATGTTTGCTGCTCCTCAGTCTGTGGCAAAATGTATTTCGGGATAAGATGAGCGAAAGAGGTAGAAAGCGGAAATTAGTTTCCAAGATGAGGACAATGAATTCACTGCTAGTGTAGGCTAGCTAGATGGATAGAAGAAGAGATATGGAGTGTGACAATTAAATGTTTGCGGAGAACGCCTGTCTGCAAATTCTCAGTCTGTTGTCAATTTTTGTGGAAAATTTCAAAAACTTATGAAAAAAGAAAATCTTTTTCCTGATCGAGTTTACAACTGTGATGAAACACGATGCAATTCTAAAATCCTTCCATTAAAAATTCTTGCCTCTTGCAAAGAAAGAGAAGCTTCAGTCACAAGAAAAGTGAGGAGAGGATAATCGTCTTATAGTTTAAACATATAGCCGTGTACACAGGCCAGAGGCATTAAAAATTCTTGCCTCTTGCAAAGAAAGAGAAGCTTCAGTCACAAGAAAAGTGAGGAGAGGATAATCGTCTTATAGTTTAAACATATAGCCGTGTACACAGGCCAGAGGCATTAAAAATTCTTGCCTCTTGCAAAGAAAGAGAAGCTTCAGTCACAAGAAAAGTGAGGAGAGGATAATCGTCTTATAGTTTAAACATATAGCCGTGTACACAGGCCAGAGGCATTAAAAATTCTTGCCTCTTGCAAAGAAAGAGAAGCTTCAGTCACATGAAAAGTGAGGAGAGGATAATCGTCTTATAGTTTAAACATATAGCCGTGTACACAGGCCAGAGGCATTAAAAATTCTTGCCTCTTGCAAAGAAAGAGAAGCTTCAGTCACAAGAAAAGTGAGGAGAGGATAATCGTCTTATAGTTTAAACATATAGCCGTGTACACAGGCCAGAGGCATTAAAAATTCTTGCCTCTTGCAAAGAAAGAGAAGCTTCAGTCACAAGAAAAGTGAGGAGAGGATAATCGTCTTATAGTTTAAACATATAGCCGTGTACACAGGCCAGAGGCATTAAAAAACATTTGGATAGCAGCACTGACGATTTCATATAAGAACCAAAGAGCTGCTCGAATAGAGAAAGAACTATTCAAATAGTAGTTTTTTAATGAGCCTGAAAAAGTAAAGAATTTGCCTCTGAAGGCTATTTTAATGTTAAACAATGCACAGTCGCATCCTGATGATACCCATGCTTTATTTCTACCCCCAAATGTTATTAGCTTAATCCAGCCAATGGATCAGGCTGTTCTGGAATTTATGGAAACAAAATGCAGACATTACCTTTTACAATCACTCTTGGAAGCGACTGAAGAGGAAGAAGGAAGTTGTGTACTGGATAACTGAATCATGGAAAGAAATAAATAAGAAACATAAAATGTCGGGGAATAAAATTCTTAGTTATTATAATGAAACTGTTGATTGTCTTACTGATCCACATACAGAAAGAGATTTGACATTTCTTATCAAGAAACTTCCAGGTTGAGAAAATTCCGATGTTATACATGCAAGTCAATAGATTATTAAGGACAAACAATTTGAGATAACAGATGTTACTATTATTGAAATGATACACAAAATTACTGAAGGTAGTGATGACGAGAATAAAAATAAAGGTTCGACTGAGACAGTGCAAGAAGGGAAAATAAGTCACGTTGAAAGAACGGCCACCTTGGAAACTGCACTGCCATTTATTGAAAAAAGACACAACAGATGTGCTGCTAATACATCTACACGACACTGCTCACAAAAATGATATGATAGGCAGATGCAGAATACACTTCACAACTTTTTATAAATAATGTATCAACCATGAAAACATTGTATTCCAAAGTAGCATTAAATTTATGTAAGTACTGTAATAAATAAAGTTCTATAAACTTATTTTGTCCACTTTTATTTATAGTATTAGGGTTTATTAAACTCCTATTTTGTCTAATGGACAGAAATGTAGTTCTGTGTAATCAGAGTTTTCGATAATTCGAGGGGTCTCGGTCATATTAAGCTCAAATTATCAAGACTCTACTGTATATTTCAAGTTCAATAAAGTCACATACATTCAATTCTAAAGACTATTTTTTTTTTTAAATAGACAAATCTATTTCTTTTCATTATGCTACAAAATTTTAACTGTGTGAACAAAGGAAGTAATCAAATAATTACAAACACCAACTACAAACAAATATTTATATTCTCTTAAAGCAATATACAATCAAATCCACTAAATATGCTCCCGTTTAAGACACCTTCCCTCGTATTACAATTTTTTTCTCACGCCCTAAAACTTAGAATAAAAAAAACATACTAATTTTCATAGAAGAAGAAGATATGGCCTTGTATATCATCAGATCAGTGGAGAAGCAGAGTCAGTAAATAAGGAAAATGTTTCTTCGTGGAAAGAAACAATGCTACCACACTTAGTGAAGGATTTTTCCCTGAATGATGTTTTTAATGCTTACGAGTTTGTACTTTTTCTCAAACTTATGCCAAATAAGTCGCTTGTTTGTAAAATAGATAGCTGCCATGGTGAAATTCTAACTAAAGAGAGACTTTCAGTAGTAGTGTGCGCTATTAGTATGTAGTTTTGAACGCTATTAGTTATGTAGCTTCGGCATGAAATTAAGTCTGTCCTTAGGTCATTAAAAACAGTTTTATAAAAGCGAGTATCAAATGGTCTCAGTGTAAGCTGGCAATGGTTGGGAAGTCATATTTGAAAAATTTCCCGACTACATATCTCTTGATGATAATATCATGACTTGTGAGTTATAAACAGTATAGGATTTTGTGAAAGATGTTGCTTCAATAGCTTCCACTACAAATGAAGAGAGTCAGGATGCTGATGATAATGAAGAAGACAAGGCTCTGCCGCCAGTAAAACCTGCTGCAGCATTTAGTGTACTGGCTGATTACATTATCACCGTGAACAGAATTTCAGTTGATATCAAAAAGATTAATCAATTGGAAACATTGATTTTAAATTCTTCTTTTAAAAAAATTAAACAATACAAAATTGAAAATTATTTTAAGAAAATATAAACACTAGAAAAATATCCACTCTATACAGTGATAATGTAAAAATGTACAGTATGTAGGTTATGATTTCCCACTAAATGCGTATATATCTTTGTTACACACTTTCGTCTTTCAAGATTTTTTGTTTAAATTGTGATGGAATTGTTTTGGTGAATATGTGGGAATAATACAGCACATATAATAGTGAGTAGATACAGTATTCTTATGTTGATATTACAGTATTTTCTATTCTTGTATAAGAGGTTTTCCCATTTAAGACACTATTTCTGGATGGTCCCTAGAAACTTGTTATAAGCAGATCTCTTACTGTATTAATAAATTCATAAATTTAATTGTACATAATGAATGGCGTTATTCAAATTTCTTTAACTAAGTAATTTTAATTGTTATGTTCGTAGTAAAACGTAATTGTATTGAATAGTATAAAATTTAACCTTGCTGTTATTTTGGTTACAGTTTAGAATTTGTATGGTTTAAAATCACTGACGATGACTATGTCACTGAAAAGAGTATGAAAAAAATTATTTATTGTTTGTGAGTTGGTGTTCATTATTAGTTGATAACTACTTTTTTTGGTTAAAAACACCCATAGATCTAACTTACTGAACATGGTCATTATTATATTTTTTCTTAATATTTAACACACCCAATTTGGTTTTAAGATATGTTAATAAATATATGAATAATATATGATAAATAAAATATTAAGTTTAGGTTTTTTGAAATTATAAATAGTGTACTGAAGATGTAAAAGTTTAATATTACCTTTTATAGAGTTGCTAGAGGAAGTTGGGTCTCCATTCCTCCTGTCAGGTCCAATTTCAAGGGAATTGGAATTCACCTGAACTCCAGATGAATCTGTCGAGGATGATTTGCCCGAGTTGGAGTCACTAAGCCGAGTATGAGATGTAACACATTCAAAATTAAAAGATTCAGCAGATTCATCTGAAGAATTTACTAAAATCAGGCAATTGAACACAAATAAAAATATAGAAATTGTGTACTGAAAATACAAAAAATTAGAAATAATTTGAAAACAATAATTGGAAAATGTCCCTGCGACTACTTCCTATACTTGATTCATTTACATTTGTCAACACTATGGCTAAGTATAGATAAGGTTATGGCCAATTCTAATGAAACACGATTATAGTCCAGATTCAAGTATTTAAATCTATATATTTTTATTGCCAATGAAATATTGAATGTCGGTGATTTATGTATTTTTTAGGCTAACAATATTCATTTCCAGCCAAAAAAGGTCCGGACAATGGTACAGTTTGTAACTTGACGCCAAATTAGTTCATTATGCTCGTATTTATAAAGATATTTTATGATTTTTATAAAACATTATTATTATTACAATAACTTAATTTTAGTGATTTATTTAATTAAATAAAACCTCTATACCACAAATGACTTTTTTATTTATTCAACACCTTATGTACATTTCGATAGCACAGCAATCGTCCTCAGAGGTAATTTATAAAACAAAGTACTAAGTAAGAATGAGTAAGTAAAATAACAAATTACCACTGAGTATGATAGCTGTGTAATCGAAATGTACATAAAGTGTTAAATTAATGAAAAAGTTATATGTGGTATAGAGGTTTTATCTATTTAAATTAAACATTACGCCACAGTTGATTTACGTAGTTATAACTTTAGTGATGTTTTCTTTTTGCTACCTTATTTATTACAGTATTCATAGTCATATAAGTATATTCCAAAGTTATTTACAAGTGTAAAAAAAATAAGAGAGAATTTATGCATGACACAATTTTTGTTTTAGTTACAAAAATTTAAGTAACTTTTTTGAGTAGGCTAAGTTATGTAAAAATATACATATTATTAAAGGTCTTTTCATCTCCTTGATTTTGGATATATAGTTTATTTTGTTTCAACAATAGTTACGGGTTATGCACTTTTTCTAAAAAAATCCCAGAAAGTATTGTTGTAACAACCACTACAATCATTTTGGCTCAGAAAACAAGTCTTAATATACATATTTTTACTTAAAGTAGTTAAAACTTTTTGTTAATTAAAATGGAAAATTTATTAAAATCTTTGTAAAATTCTTTTATTGAGAATAAAAAATATGAACAGCAAAATTTTTCAATTGAGTTGGTTGTATAAGGAAAAACTTTCAATCAAATTAGAACTAAATTTACAAATATAACATCACAACTTACCTTGCAAAGTATTGCTTCCTCGACATAATTCTCTTTGCTTGGTTCTTCTCTTTGTAGGGTTCTTTGTCACTATTGGTGGAATATAGTTATGAGAACTGTTATTTATTATCACTTCCTTTTGCATCCGCCTCCACTGCTCCTTTGTAATCACTATATCTCCATCACGAAATGTATAGAAATTTCTGTCTCCTACTTGTAGTGTACATGGCTCAAACACATTCAAGAGCCTCAGTCTGAAACATGATAGTGCTTTGAGTTAAATTCCTAAAAGTAAGGACATAATTCAAGAGAGCCTTTAAACACATAAATACAACAAACTTTATTAGTTATACAAGGGCTATTCAGAAAGTAAGGAATGTTTAAGTCTGACGCGCCGATCTCGTACATTTTGGTGCGTGCGCACTCGGCAACTCAGTCGGCATCCAGCAGTAACAACGGGAACATTTCCGCGTTGCCCGTATTTTCGCAATTTGAACTGAAGATATGCGTTGCGATTGAAAATCCCGCCAGTTGTGAGGTGCGGTCAGTGATACGGTTTTTATTGGCAAAAAACTTAAAACTGATAGACATTTATCGCCAAGTGTGTGAAGTTTACGGAAACAACGTAATGAATGAAAGTTCTGTGAGAAAATGGTGCATTCAGTTTAAAAATGGCTGAACTGACGTTCATGACAAAGCGAAGAGCAGACGCTCAAGCATTGTGACTGATGAACTGGTCGCTAAAGTTGATGAAAAGGTTCGCTAAAACCGCTGATTCACGATAACAGAGCTTTCGCTTTGTTTCCCACAAATTTCAGCCCTTAGAAGAGCAGTTCAAAACAAGCGCCGAGGGAAATTGACGTCAAAAATTTTGTTTGTGCATGACAATGCCCGACCTCACACAGCAAACCGCATCAAAGAACTCCTTGAGTCATTCAAATGGGAGGTTTTTCCTCATCCGGCCTATAGTCCTGACCTTGCACCAAGTGATTTTCACTTGTTTTCAAGAATGAAGACCTGGCTAGCAATACAGCGCTTTGACGATGACGAGGAGCTCAAGGTGCGCGTCACTGAGTGGCTGACATCGCAGGCGGCAGATTTCTATGATGAAGGAATTTCAAAGCTTGTCCACCGCTACGATAAATGTCTCAATTTGTTTGGCGACTACATAGAAAAGTGGTATTTTAGTTGCTCTTTCAGATGTATATAATAAACAAATTTATTGTACTTATTTTTTTTTTATTCAAAACTTTCCTTACTTTCTGAATAGCCCTCGTATTCTTAGCCAAACAGAAAGATTTAATAATTTACTTAGTCAATTACTTATAATTTTTTTTAATATTACACCACTGTACATTATAGAAAAATCCCAAATAACCACCCATGAGATTTAAGAGTAAATAACAATATATTTTAATAGGAAGTATTAAGATTATAAAAAGGTCTCAAGAGTCCTCCTTTGTATTAGTTATTATATTAAAGATTGTCATTGAGTTTAAATAAACGTGTTTGAAAGCATAAGTTTTAACTCAATGTTAGTTAGAATAAATAAGATGTTATTAGATTAATATGCTTCCTTAACTATTTAGCAACCTAATGGGGAGGCTCTAGGTATTATAAGGTCTATAAATTTACATTATAAAGTATTAAAATCTTTAAAATATACATTTTTTCTGAAGCAGGTAATGACAACCTATTTAAGTCCTTTTCACATTAAGAAACTAGATTTATTGCATTTGTAATCTTTAAAATACTACTTACTCAAAATCTTTATATACCATACTGTTCATCTCAATAATTTAAAACAATTGTACTGTATGGATTTTATAATCAATTCTTTTTACTTCTATTACATATAAAGGATAGGAAAAATATTGTGGAATAGATAAGATTCTGTAAAGATTTCAATCTTCCAGGTATGGGATATAACAGTTACGGCTTGTATATGTGAGGTCACATACTTGAAAGAGACCTACTCTACTGAAGTCATATGGAGGTATATCTCATCAGTACTGTAGCAAAAAAGATAAAGAAAGCTATATACAATAAAAATATGATTAAGACATAGATTTAAAGATTCCTTGTTAAGAGAAATATAGTAAAATTAGGACTAATGTGTGCATGGTTAGTTTCCTGAAGTAGACCTGGTCTATTTCCAGGTCCTAAACACAAACCCTAGTAAAACTACACATAGTTCTCATCACACAACAATTTCCCTACATTTCCTTTTTTCTAAGGCTGGAGATGATAACCTATTTAAAAGCTTTTCACATTAGAAGCAGACAGAGACTAGATATATTATTTCTGTACTCTTTCAAAAACAACATACTGGAAATGTTTTTATACTATATTGTTCATCACAATAATTTTCGGCAATTGCATTGCAAGGATTTTATAATCAATCAATTGCTTGTTAACGATATGAAAATTATTATGGAAAGGATAAGATTCCATACTTCCCAGTATGGGATATATTATTTACAACAACCTTATTGCACGGGATAAATGTTCTTACAAAATTTTTCTCTCTGCCAGCCTATCTCCCAACAGTCACTTATTTTACTACCAGCCAGCTCATCCTTCTTTCTACCCCGCACTCATATTTATGCCCTCCTTGTCCGAAAGAGAGTAAAGATCTATCCTCTGAAGTCGTATTTTGATACAACACCTATATCCTAAGAGATAGATCTCTTAGAAGAACAAACTCCTGAATTTATAGAAAAAACTAATTAGCCACAGATAAGTCATTCAGGCTTTTATCTGGGTCATGAATTTTTGGAATGTAATTTGAACTTAAAAACTAGGTCAGGGTTAGGAGCTATTGAATCTTATTTTATATCAAATAAATAACAATTAATTAGGAAATAACATTTCTTTATTTTTTGTTTATCTCATTAAATTATCATATAATAACTATATTACAAGATTTTTCTTTAAATATATATTGCATTGTCCATTATTTTTCCGTTGCACTAACTTTATGAAGTTATTATTATTACTTGTAAATATTTTTTTTCACCACTAGTGGTGGGAAAAATTATTTACAAGTAATAATAATAGCTTCATATATATATATTCATATATATATATATATATATATATATATTTTTTTTTTTTTTTTTTTTTTTACAATTATTTTATTTTAATCTCTCATATTTCTTTTTGTGTTTTCTCTTCGATTGACAAAGACCACTGTGTGGTTGAAATATATCATTGTTTAAGTGCTTTTATATGTTTCTATTTCAAGACTACAGAGTGGACTCTTACCAAGGCAAGTTAGGCAAATTGTTGTGTGTTTTATATATATATATATTAAGTTTTATTAACATAATTCCTTGAAACTAATTTATTAATTCTTTTAATATCTGATGTATTCCATGTATATTAATATTGTGATGTAAGCATTGTCAACATTTATAGTTTTACTGAACTTACAATAATTTCACATTTATAGTTGTTTTGATCATTTTTCCTATAACTTTCTTATTCATTGTTATACATTAATGTCACGTATTATCATTCTATTTATTCATTGTTTTGGTCCAGAAAGAAAAATGTATATCATTACAACTATTAAAATTTGGACTTATTTAGAGAAATGATTATTATCAATAGGCTCCATTTAAATGTAACATTTGTTAACTTGGGGTCACATTATCCTACAATTATTGCCTTTATGTATGTTTTAACTATCATTACTTTTATCAAATGTTCATAGTACAGGGTAGATATTAAATTTCAATGTTATACATAATAAACACCAATTTACAATTGTTCAATTTGCCTTTCATTAAATAGTCTACCTTAACCTAAAATGTCCTTCATCAATTTTTTTAACACAACATACTATTATCATATTGATAGTTCATTTAAAATAACACAATTATTAAATTAAGTTCACATGTGAAAAATATTTATAATCAAATTTAGGTTATACGGTAATCATAGTTTGTAGTTTATATTATTAACCCTGGTCAAATACAATTACTTGTAATACAAGTTTTGAGAAAGTTAATAGCCTATAATTTGTAAAATATTTATATATGATTCTTAATTAATGTGAGTTTATTTTGATGAAGCCATATTTGAATTTACTGTTTATTCTAAACCTTTACCTTTCAATACCATGCAAACAGTTGTATTGAAGATTATTTTTGAAAATTCTTTAATAAGAATGTATAAGTTTTAATATTGAATTTAGAATGTTACGAAAACAGCCATATTATAAAATAATGAAGTATTTATAAAAACTTGCCAAATATCCAGTGGTCTCTAGTGGTTAGGTTAGGGTTTTTCATCTTTCAAGTCGGCAATGGTTTTGTACTAACTTCGGCTAATTTGTTCATTCTTTACCTCTTCTTTTTTCTCTAGATGAAAGAAGTGGCTTTACCAATGTCCCACAGATGTTTTTAATTTCAAATTGTTCATCACTTGGCGTATGCATTGAATGATTGTTGTCTTTTCTAAGTTAGAACATCTCGACAAGTCATATATTTGAAAATTCATTAAAGTTACATTTTATTGTCACGTTGGCTCATTTTGGTTACTTATAGTCCAAGCATCATTTATACACCACTGACCCTATATGCTGCACAAAAGCTCTGGATTTTAGTCCATTTCGATGGTTTTTAGACACTGAAGTTATAGACGTCCGCTCACTAGAAAGGATTTTCATCAAGTTTCCAAATAACACTCATTTTTTCTTGGCATCCCACTTTGTAACACCTTCTTCTTCCTCCCTCTGTCAATTTATGCAATGAAAATAACATTACCATAGTGACGATTTTGTTGATTTTTAACCTATTTCCATTTAATTGTGATCATTTATTTAATTTTGGCCGTAGACTTTTTATATGTCTTATAGTTCTATTGATTAGAATTATTTAATTTTCTGATCTTCTCCATCCACTTTTTCCTTCTATGTTAGTTCATATGTATTTATTGTAACTTCCGTGTATCTCTAGTTCAGTATACCACTGTGTTCAAAAAATACCAGGAATTTTCGTTTTTTGAAAAAAATATTTATTTATTCATCTACATCGATATTGTCCCCTTCAAAGTTGTCCCCACTAGATATTATGCACTTATGCCAGCGCTTTTTCCAATTCTCAAAACACTTCTAGAACTCGATCTTTGGGATAGCTTTGAGCTCTTTCAGCGATGGACTTTTAATGTCATCTGTGCTTGTGAAACGACGACCCTCTAAGGTTTTTTAATTTTTGGAAAAAGGAAAAAGGCAAAAGGGGCCATGGCTGGCGAATATGGAAGTTGGGGCATCATTACAGTGTTATTTTTCGCCAAAAAATCACGAACAAACAACGATGTGTGAGCCGGTGCATTATCGTGATACAAAAGCCATGAATTCTTTTGCCACAAATCCAGACGTTTTCTTCGCACTGCTTCACGGAAACGGCGTTGAAATTGTAGACAGTACACTTTATTGATCGTTTGACCTTGTGGCAAGAATTCATGATGCACTACGCCATTAAAATCAAAGAACACAGTAAGCATAACCTTGACGTTTGACCGCACTTTGTGAGCCTTTTTCGGTCTTGGAGAGCCAGAATGCTTCCACTGGGATGATTGAGCCTTTGTTTCGATATCATATCCGTAAACCCATGTTTCGTCGCATGTTATAATACGTTTCAGTAATTCTGCATCGTCGCTGACTTCATTTAGTGATTCCTGAGCAACTTCCATTCGCCTCTGTTTTTGTTCAAAGTTCAACAATTTTGGGAAAAATTTTGCTGCCATGCGTTTCATACCCAAAATGTTTGAATGTCATGGCATGAGCCAATCGATATGCCAACATCTTCAGCGACTTCTCTGATTGTGATTCGGCGATCATTCATAACCATTGCTTCCACTTTTTTCACATTTTCATCGGTTGTTGATGCAGTCTGTCATTGTCAGCGTCTTCGCGGTTATCTTGGAAACGCTTATACCACTCATAAATACTTTTTTTTTCATAGCAGTCTCACCCTAGGCCTTTGTTAACATCTCGCACACTTTGTTACACTTTATTTCATTTTTTACGCAAAACTTAATACAAATTCTATGATCCATTTTTTTTAACAATCGAAAATCGCCGAGCTCATGAAAACACGTATAACTTTAGCGGCTGCCACAGATAAAGTAAACAATGAATACAGCGTCACAATGAAAATTGTGTCATACTTCAGGGGCATGTATACCAACATAACAAAAAAATTGTTTGACAATCGGACTCTCCAAGCAGAAATTTGAAAAGCATTTCTAATATACATTAATACAATTTCTAATATTATTTCATCAAACCTGCTGTAGGGCTATGTATTATGTAACAGTTGATACCTCAAGAACTAGGTACAAATTTGATGAAAGAGTTGCTAAAAGAAGAAGGAAGATGAAAATATGCAGTGTTTACAATAAAGATGGACCAAGAAGACAACCTACATTTATGTGTGCAGTCTGTCCAAATAAATAAAGAAAACAGATTATAAAATACATTGTTATGCACATGTATATTATTATAGTTATATTAATCTATACCTATGATGTAAATGTTATACACAAGAGTTGATAACTGTTTTATAACTTAAAATTACCTTTTTAATTCCTCTCCTTGGATAATAAATCTGGGTTGTTCCTTCTCACTCCCAGCTCCTTCCTTAGAGTAAGCTCTACATTGCCAGTGCACACCCACAGATTCGGTTCCTACTGCCTCTACCATTACCTATATTGGAAACAAACCTTAATTATAGAAATACTAAACCATGTAACTTTAAATTTTCTTACTTGTGACTTTACATCCTATCTTATTTCTTTAAAAACTTTATACCCACAAGTCATTTACATATTTCCTATAGTACACAGTTAGGGAGTAGAGACAAGTCTTCTCCAAGAGTAATTAGTGTTTAAATTTTTTTTAATCCTTAATTTCAGGTCTTTCCTTTCAGTTTGTTTGTTGCTTAAAACTAATGGCCAAAGAGGGGCTCTATTAGAAACAAAGTTGGTCAAGTAACTTATTATTATACCCAATTATCATGTATTTATTAAATGAACTGGTAAATTACAGACAACATAGTAAATCATTTATTTATTGTGTTTTTTGTAACTATTTATAATCTCAGTGGTACAGTGTTCACAGAACTCTATAATCTCAGTGTTCACAGAACTTACCATAAATATGGAAACCAAATCTATATGGAGAGGGGAAGGTTACATTCCACGTCAAAAATGTTAACACTAATTATAGCTTACTGAACACTTTTAATACAGTATGGTGTATTTACATACTACATAATTACATAAATGTTTTTTATTGTTTATTTACATTTTCCTTTAATCGGAAAACACGAACTCTATTAAATATGCACAGACACATGTATTCTACATTGTTAAACAGCACCCACTAAATTTTTATACCACTAATTTTAGACAAAGAATTTTTTTAATGCTGTTAATTTGGTTTTTTAAAACTTATTTTACTTTGTGCACAATTTTTTTCTTGTTTTATACACACTTCTTTATATAAAGATAGTGCTTTTTCCAGCTGTCAAATAAATTTTAATGCCCGTCTTAGAGATTGATCAATTTCAGTCATGGCTGCATCTAACTCTTTCCTTAAACACAGAATTTCACCAGCAGATTTTAATGTCAGCTCCATCTGTTTTCCTAAACATAGAATTTCATCAGCAGATTTTAATGTCGACTTTGGAGATAAATTTCTTCTAACATGCACGCAACAATGATGGTTTTAGTTCATTCACTGATTCTTTTATTTTAGAAATGCAATTCTTGATATATTTTTTCTAGCATTGGTTCACTGTTTTGTTGTTTTGGTCAAGTTTTGTTGTTTAAATGAAAAATAATTGGCCGAAAGTACACCAAAGAGCTGACATTCTGGTCTAGAGATTAAATCAAGGTTGTTGCGTTTGGTGGCAGGAACAACACTCCCACAATAGGATGTAACAAATTTAGATGTGCTGGAACCCCTGGTCTATTATAAGGAAAACTTTAAAAGGAACAGACTTTGACTTCAAAAAAAACATTCCGCTTCCTTAAGAAAAAAGTGGAACCCATCTGTAAAGTTCTTCAGTTACCCATCCCTTTTTGTTTGCTTTCCATAACACCGAGAAATGATCATTGCCTTTCAGTGCTATAGAGTATAAAGATCTGTAAACTACCACTAGTTTCATCAAGTAACTACTACCACAACAGCACAGCAGAACATTCAAACTAACCTCTGCAGCCTTAAACCCAAGAATAAAATTTTTCCTCCTTAGATAAAAAAAAGTTTATGAAGGCTTTTTTTCCAAAACAGTCCGGTCTCATTCACGTTAAAAACTTGATCAACTGTGTAGCTTTTTTCTAAAATGAATTAGAAATGATTTGCTGATGCTGATTCACCAGCAATTTTCATTAGAGAAAATCATCTCTTGAACTTGTCAAACCAGCCTTCACTTGCTGAAAATTATCGACTGTCGATAGGTTCACCACCATTTTGAACAAAATGTTCATACAAGCACCTAGTTTCTTCATGAATAAAAAACGAACTCTGTGGCACCAATCGCAAGAGATCCTATGCTTTCACCAAATTTTATTTTATCTCAGAGATCAATTTTCATAGTCAAGGGCATAACATTTTTGTCTTTTCTTGTTCTTATCAGTGTATAATGACAGTTAAAATGAAAAGATAAACAGATTCACTGAACAATTCTATAAGTAGACACACGTTTTGAAAACTAGCACACACAAACTGCAGATACAAAACCTGTTTGATAACTGACGGGAAAAACAAAGCCCGAGTTAGTTACAGGATGCCAAATACGATTATTGATGTCTGGATTTCGAGAACTACTAAATCAGAAGTAAGTAAACATTAGTTATGCTAAACTTAGGAAGTATTGAATTGGATGCAGGCTCTGGATTGACTCATTGTTGTTTGTCAGTGACAAAACGCCACTTGGAAGATTGTTGGAATAAATAAGGAATGCTTATCTTTTGAGCAGTAGGCCTAGTGTGTAGCATCCAAACATAATGTATGTTTGGAGAATACTCAGATTTCTTTGTGATATATAAATACAGTATTGTACAAAATAAATAAGAGAACACATTATCCTATAGCCTGCAAATAAATTAACTATGCTATCTTTCTTGCCTTTGTTTTAAAATACGATACATATTAGTGGGAAATGTAATTTTGCCAACTGCGAATAGCAAAGGTCTACTGTATTTAGATATCTATCTCACTTTATATAATAAAATGTACACTTCTGCACAAAATATAGGTATAGCTTTACAGAATCAGCAATAATTCTGAGTTAAATGATTGGGTTTTTTCTAAACCAAATTTGTCTTTTAATAATTACTGGAACGTTAATTAAAACAACTAGGACTCATCAATACAGAGTATGCATAAAACATATCTATCAAACGTTCTGGTCCAAATACTTAGTAATAAATTATTTATCCATCCACCACAAAACTCAACATATAAATTTTACTGAATTCGTCTCGCACAAATATTCTACAAATAACCTTATAAAAAAAAATGGATGATCCAATAAGATAAGTTGCACGTCAATCCCAATGCACTAAGCTAGAGTAATGAACAATTCAATCTACATGTACCCACTGAACTTGACTTCATGCCTGACATTAAAAGATAAGTAATATGACAATGTATAAATGAATAATTCATTTAAAGTAATTTACATTTTTACTACAATGGTGATTATGAAAACTTGGTTCCCTGCAGTTGAAGTTTAAAAAATTAATATTACTAATAATTAAATTGTTTTTTCGTTCTTAATCAAGTCGAGAAATTAGTGAAATACTCTTTTATTTATTTTTTATTAACCTTATTAATACCCCCTCCCCGGAACTTCAATGGAGCTCTTAAACCCCTGTAACTCTGTGTTATTTATACTGCAAGCCCCCAAAGACCTATTTTTCTAAATAATGGAATCAACATGATATTGATTCATTTAACCTAATCTTTGTAATGTCAATATCTTTGATACTACCCCTGAATATCCATATATGCTCCTTTAACCTTTTAACTAATAAGCTTTTACTTATTAACCCCTTAACGGTCGATTTAAATTTCACTTTAACAACCCAAAAGGGCCTATTTTTTTTATTACTTATTTTTATTTGTTATAATATTACACAACTATTAAACATAAAATCAAAATTTAAAAAAAATATTTTCATGGAAGAAAGTGAAATTTACCTACATTTTGACGTTTTTTACAGAATTTCAGTTCTACATATCCATATATTCACTAATACTAGAAAAAAAGAAAAAAAAAACACTAGGCTAAAACTGTACACACAAGTCTACAATTTTACACATTTTAGAAGTTTTTCTGTGTGTGGAATATTTTAAAGCATGGTGAAACGCAAAGTGCCACGTCACACTCATTACACTGATAACGTGACTCACGCCGTATGTTATGCTTGGAACACACAGCACACCTCCTCATGGCATTTTCTCTTTTTTCTGTGAAAAATTCTTGTTGCACAATAATATCAACCAACTCATCTGTGATAAATAACTTGAATAGTTCATATGGATCATTATGATTTTGTATCTGAAAACTTTTTCAGTTAATTTTTTTCCAGCAGAATGGTAGTTTTCCCAAACTAAGCTATTTAGATTTGGAAGGACAGCAGTTGCATTTACTGGGTTTGGATTTTGCACCTGAGGGCCTAATACTAGAGGAGCATTGTCTTCTATCTCAATTTCCTCCCCTAAATCACCTATTTCATCTTCTGGATCACTATCTGAAGCACTTTCTAACAATAATTCATGCAATTGTCACTCAAAAATTTATCCATTTTATAGAATGTATGAATACCTTTATAACCTAAAGCCAAAGTTCAAGAAATATCTCCCTTGAAAAAGTAAACAGAAATATAATTTTTTTTTTCTTTCTTTTTTTTTTTACTATAAATAACTTCAAACACTAACTACACTATACATAAAATAAAATTCAATTGCATAAATAACACTATGGAACAATATGGCAAACGAATAGACAAGCCCAAATGCACAGCAGGTTGACCGTTGGCAACTGACAATTCAAACGTCTTGAATCGAAAAAAACATTGGTAAAAATAGTATCATATTACAAAATATTTGCTTGAAGATATATGCACACGATCTAACGGCATTCGGATGAACTTTGTCGAGCAAACGCGGCATAAACGGAATAAATACGATCAGGCCATTGACGTGACGTGTATACGCGGCAGCGGCCGTTTTTCAGCATTCCGCTCGTGTCGCGTATAGTCGTCACAAACCAGTAAGGGGTTAAATGTTCTCCATACAATAAGGGTATATATGTCTTATATATATGTAAAGCAGCATTATCATAAGCAATTAGTGCAAAGATACTTTTGTGTCATGGAACAAGGTAGTTAGAAACATCTTGTAAACATTTCGGATGCTTATTATGTTGCTTAGGCGTTTTATAAAAGCAGGGTGATAAAGTTCTCAGTGTAAAGTGGGATTGGAGTGTACTGGCAACAAAGCTAAGAAAGTCATATTTCATGACCTTACCAACTACATATCTGTCAACGATAATATCACAACTTGTGAGGTACGAACAGTAGAGGAAACCGTGAAGGACGCTGCTTCAATAGCTTTCACTACAAATACAGAGAATGAGGATGATGATGATGAGAATGAGAATAAAGAAGAAGAAGAGCCTCACCAGTAACACTTGCTCCAGCATTTAGTGCACTGGTTGGTGCTAGATGTTAAATTATCACCGTGCTCAAAATTTTATAAATATATAAAGTTAGGTATTATAAATTAAGTTTGTAACAAAATAAATATATTATGTTTGCATAGTTATAACCTTATTATTTCCTAAATGTATGTACATTTATTAAAAAAGGTGGCCAACTATCTATATGGTGGGGAACTTTATTATTATTGTATTACTAATTTACTTACGTCTAATGATTGTCTAAGGTAAAATTTATTTACTTTCCAACAATTAATGTTATTTATATGTTTTTCAAACAATTGAATACCTTGAAACAAGAGATAACAGAAGGCACAACTTGTCATTACCTATAAGTAATCAGATATTTTGTCAATCACAGTTCTATCGAACTGACATTCCTCATTTTTTTCAGATTCAACATTTTTTATATATTTTAACAAGTAATTATCAAGATGTTGGTCGAAAAGACAATGTTAGATAAATCATCAAGTGTATTTTTCCAAGTTGAATCATTATTTTAAACTCTACAATGATATTGGGAATTATTTCTAAACCTTTTCTTTTCATAATACACACCTGTAATTTAAAAATACAATACTATACAAATTCTAACCTTAATAAGTTTATTATAATTTTTTGGTTGATTGCAATAATTAGATTTTTGGCCTTTTAACTCTTTTGGAGGAGTTAGCCATTCTCCTCTCTCTATATTAAATACAGGTCCCCAAAGAAGTTGTCCTGGGTAGAAGTCATTTCTATGAAAGAACTCAGTTTCCTATCAACAATATAAATCAAAGTTCATTAACATTTTAACATTTCTGTAAATAAAACTAACCTATTACATTTATACCCATAAATACCCATAGTATTTATTTAAAAATTCAATTTGTAGTACTTCTTAATTAGGGGTCATGAAACTAAATTATTAATTCTATTATAATATTACAATTAATAATGTAAGTAAAATACCTTTAAATATATTAAGTATATTTAATTGAAAACTTATTTTTTGGGGTAAAATAAACCCCAACCATTGGTGTATTTTGGAATGAAATAGCCTTGTTTTTAGAAAAGTTGAGGTATGATCTACAGTTTATTAAAAAAACAATATGGAAAATTATTAAGAAATTGAGGATAGTTGGAAAATTATATGTTATTAGTTTTTGAGTGTATAAATACAAACCAAAAAAATTAGTCATAGACTCTTACATCAAATGTTATCACAAAATAAATACTGGCAATTTCATTTTTATTTTAGAACTCTTTGTAGCATAAAATATATCAAAATTAATCCCCGCTGCAGACAGAAGATATATGTCACGACACATTAATCATCCATAATATACTAAAGTCAGTTTTCTGTCATAATTTCATAGTCGTTTGCTTCAAGAGAGTTAATTTTACAATGTGTCAAGTACCAGACTAGACCTTAGATATTTATAGCTCATAAGTTGTTTTTTATCAGACATTCTAGACATAATAAATAGACCCAACATCAAAGTTTATGTTAAGTGGAGTGTCTTGCTCTCTTTGTGTCAGTTTAGTTGATACTCGGTGTTGGTCAGTAGCTGATGTTTCTTGTACGTCTTATAGTATCAATATAAAAAATCTGTAGTCGTTCGAGGCTGACTGTTTGTTGGAGGTGACAGCTACGGTAACCACATTTAGAGTTCTAAATTTAAAAAATGCTTGGTGTAAATATTTTCTGTAATTACTTTATTTCTGTGTACATGTGAAGTGAACAATAATAATGGAAACCTAGAAGCTAAAGCCAATTTTAAAACCATAGCTTCTACTTTGGTTTTACTCACTATGATTACAATTAATAATTAATTAATAAATAATTAGCTAACTAATTTACAAAATAATGAATAAAAATTGTACCCGTATAAAATATGTATTTAGTACTTTATAGGCAAGAATATGTTTGTATCGAAATACAACCCCATTGACATGAGAAATTAATTGTGCGTGCTAGATTGTTCAGATTGTGTGTAAACTATTCTGCAATGAGTAATGTTTGGTGTAGTTGAAATTTTTAGTTTTACTTCATATTTAGATAGCAACAATAGTGTTGTTAGATTAAATTCTAAAATTATATTTATCTATGTCATACACAATTAAATCAATAATTCCTGAGCATTAGCTCAAATCAACATTTATATCAATCTCCAAACAAAGCAAAATCATCAACTTAGAATGACAGCATGATTTGTTTTATGTCCTAGATCCTAAAATTTTACTTCAGAATTATACATATTTGTTAATTATACATTTTCAAAAAGTGTGAAAAACTGGTAGTCGGTATGGATTGCATGGTGGACATGAAAGAAACAGTATTTTCTCAAGAATTAAAGACATTAAAGTAAATCTTTACAATATTCATTGATATTAAAAACATTTTAACTGGGATGAATACAAAAAGCTGATGGAAATATATTTCAAGAGACTGAAACTAACTGGTATGAGATAAGAGCTATTTCAGATTTTTACTTGAATCAGACAACACAAGCACTAGTACCAGTGGTATTTCAACACTGGTATCAGAGTTGAACAGGAAATATCAGAGGCAGTTATAACCCTTAGCACTGCAACAGGTAAGATGAATATAATCTTGGCTGACATCTCTTGAACAGATACATGTAAGCCTACCACTATAATTAAAAAAATTGAAACAAGCAGATCTGAACTCTTTTCAGAACTTATCTGACACTTAACTAAATCTGCTTGCCAAATAGTGCTAGAGAATCAGTCACTGGAATTTATTCTCTTAAAAACCTAACTTGCTGATAATAAACCCTTAAGATAATTTCATCTTGTATATGAATTTGTTTGAAGGCATCACAGCTCAGTAACCATTTATTAGGATTATTTAAGAAACTTGATTTCTGAAATTAAGTATGAATATTAATTGGCAAGATAGTAAAAAACCTATTTTATAAAAATTAATCAAATATTTATACATGATTTAATTTTACAATAAAATTTAGAAAATTTTATAATTTTACCAGTCAGGCTAGGGGTTACTTTATTGAATAAAATTAGAATATCAATAATTATAAATATAGACAAATTTCCCATATCAATGCCAAACCTCTTATAAAACCAATAAATGCACAAACCAAGATATAACACAAAATTCACAATAAATAATTTAACTTGCCAAACAATCCTGATGGAGTTTCATAAATAAATAAAAGTAATTTTTGTAAAATTATCACAGCTTTTCCCTCATATCACTCCAAAAAAAAAACACGATACTACATTTTTATTTTATTAAGTTCTTTAGCTTTAAAAAAATTTGATTTATCTTCGTTTAATTTTACCTCCAATTAGAAATTTAACAAATATTATAACTATGAAATTTCTTCTTAATTTTTACAAAGTTCTTGTTATTTATTATGAGCTCGCTGTCTTAAAATGTTGCTAGCAAGTACGATGACACATTTAGCCTGTCATGGATTTTCATCATTCATTCATGAAATTATTTGTTTGCTCAAAGAGTTTATACAGTGATATGTCTCCTACAAGCTTAGATGTTTGTGCTGTCTAGCAATATGTATCACTTCTCAAAACTCATTTTGTAAATAAAGAAAGATGTTTACAGCCCTACAATTTGACCTGTCAGACCTTCTACACATAAGGGAACCCTTTATTAGTTTTTATGTCAACTGGAGTTTCCCCAGTATAGTTAAAACTGGGTTCAAGTGATAAATGGGTAATTTTAGGTTTCAACACTGTTTTTTAAATTGATATTTCAGTAAAGGATGAAAAAATTCACAATGACATTTCTTAAGAAGTTGAAAATGTATACTTCTTAACCCACTCCAAATTAAATTGTTCCGTTCTAAGCCATTTAGCAACCACAAAATAATTTCTAACCCCTTGGTCGCAGCCACTGAATTGTGTTGAATACCAACTTAAATAATTTTATAGGTATTATTAAGAGTAATTATTAAGTATTAATTACTTAATTGAATTAGGTAATTACTTATTAATAATTTTTAAAATTAATGGATGGATTTAAATAATTATTAAATATAATAATGAACATAAAAATTAAAAAACAAACTATTAATTAAAATATTTAAAATAATAAATATGTAAAATAAATAAATTAAAAATGAAATATTAAATACTGTCAGATGCTTAGCGGTGGATTGTAGGGTCCCCCTAACTCTAACGCAACTAATTGTTTAGTTTAGAATTGTAAAAAAAATAAAATAATTTCAAAAACTTATTTACACTAATTACATTGGTAAAACTACTAGGACACAATCACACTAAGCCATCATTGTGACCATCAATGTCACTAAGTTCGCTGCACACTATCGAGTAGTATGTGTGTATATCAAGTGATTGTGATACACAACTAAGATGTAACTATTAAATTATAAAGACTAGACCAAGAACTTAACCTAAATGGTAGCTGATAAGTTGGTTGCAAAACACTAAAAAGTCATATAAACAATGGAGATAGGGATTTTTTGCAAATTCCGACTAAGATCTTTAGAAAATACACAGAGCTTTGATTCTATAAAAGATACGAGGGTTATTCAGAAAGTAAGGAATGTTTCTGTCTGATGTCGCTAGGCGCGCGCCGATCTCGTAAATTTTGGTACGTGCGCACTCGACAACTCAGTCGGGCGTCCAGCAGTGACAACATTCCGCGTTGCCCGTTTTATCGCAATTTCAACTGAAGAAGTGTGCTGCGATTGAAAATCCTGCCAGTTGTGAGGTGCGGTCAGTGATACGGTTTTTGTTGGCAAAAAACTTGAAACCGATAGACATTTATCGCCAAGTATGTGAAGTTTACGGAAACAACGCAATGAATGAAAGTTCTGTGAGAAAATGGTACATTCAGTTTAAAAATGGCAACTGACGTTCATGACAAAGCGAAGAGCGGACGCCCAAGCATTATGACTGATGAACTATTTGCTAAAGTTGATGAAAAGGTTCGCGAAAACTGCCGATTCACGATAACAGAACTTTTGTTTGTTTCCCACAAGTTTCACAGACTTTGTTGTTTGAAATTGTCACAAAAAGGTTAGACTACCACAAATTTTGTGCAAGATGGGTGCCGAAAATGCTCACTTACCGCCATAAAAGTGAGCGAATGGAGGCAAGTTTGACATTTCTGGATGCCTATAACAGACATGGTGATTCACTACTGGATCGCACCGTAACTGGTGATGAGACATGGGTAAAACGCTTGGGACAAGCGCTTTGATGACGCGGAGCTCAAGGCGCGCGTCACTGAGTGGCTGACATCGCAGGCGGCAGATTTCTATGATGAAGGAATTTCAAAGCTTGTCCACCGCTACAATAAATGTCTCAATTTGTTTGGCGACTACGTACAAAAGTAGTATTTTAGTTGCTCTTTCAGATGTATATAATAAAATTTTTTATTGTGCTTATTTTTTTTTTAATTCAAAAACGTTCCTTACTTTCTGAATAGCCCTCGTACTAAACATTGGTAACACTAAATTATTTATCTATCAGTTATTACACAAAAAAAATAATACTCCTTACCAATGTTAACAAACTGTTAGAAAAAATAATAAATCAATTTTTTTTACAATAAAGATGGTATCAGGAGGATTTAACCCTTTGCACGGTATGGAAGGAATTGCAAACAATTCACTTTAAATACTTTTCAAAATAAATGAAAGGTTTATACATAAAGTGAAAGTATGTTTTATAAACATAAAGTTTTATATATTTTTTTATAGTTTTATACAATTTGTATTACTCAAAAAATATTTGCAGTTGAAAAAAAATTCCGTTATTGCCATATTAGATGATAACATTAGATAATCTTCATAATTATGGTGAAAACAGGTTAGAAATGTTTATTATTTACAGTAGGATTCATTATGAAAATTAATAATTTTTTTAAAATAAAAAATATATACATAAAAAAAAAATTTTTTAACCTGTACATAATATAAAGTAAATAAGTAGGTAATTAAGTAAGCAAAAAACTTTAACTGCTTGCTACCACATCGGTGAGCAAATATATCTGCTTGAGCATATAACCTTCCCACTGTTGTCATATGTAAGCAAAACTCAACTGTTTATGCCTGGCAATACCTGAAATGAGTTGTATAACTAAAAACATGACTCTCAACACACTAAAGAAATATTCTTATTCTAACGCATTCTATTGACGCTTTACTGAACTTAACTTGATATAATGCTTTCTTATAAGCAATAACAAAATATTCCGCTTAGCATTATACAGTGACATTTATAATTGGCGGAATATACACTATATCAGGTATGAAGGGTTAAAAATATATTCAACTTATAAAAAATCACTTGTATTTGTATTCTGATAGTAATTAAGTTTTAAGAATAATAATACAATTTAAAATTCTAATAGTTTTTTTGTTAGTGCAACAGACCATTAACAAAATCATCAATTTTTGGATAATATATATGTTTCATGAAAAAAGTAATATTTATTAACTCATTTGACAAAAATATAAAACACTAACTACATACAAAAACTAAACAATACAATATCGACAATCAAATAAAACTCATAAAAATTTAATGAAAAAATAACTAAAAACTGTTTAAACAAGTTTTTAGCACAAGGTACTGTGCTAACGTTTTTCTAGCGTTAATCAGTCTTTGTATGTTATCCCTCTGAGGATGGTTACTTTGTAACTGAAATGTACATAAGGGTAAAATAAAGAAAGTTTGTGGTTAAGAGGTTTTTGTGTATTTATTATTAAATTCAACCACAGTATATTCCTAATAAATAGTAGCAAGGTACTGTACTATCACTAAGAGATAGGTTGAGGAGGGTTAGCATCAATCCCACAGTTTGGGAATTACAGATAGCGAGTGAAATTACTTGTTTATTTTCCCAGAAATACTGTCTCAAATAGTGAAAATTTTTCTTAATAGTTATTAAACAACCTTTTTTCTACTACTACTACTACTACTAACTACCACTTTTTTTCAAAACTGAGGTAAACAAATAAATTTAATTTTCTCACGGGAACTCATGGCAATGGTGGACAATAGAATATTTTGGTTAGCAGGAATTCATGTCAATAATGTAGAAAAGTTTAACAGTAATTGAATTTATACTTCTAGGTTATTTAGTCCAGCCAGTGAAAGTCATTCCTAACACAAGTTTAGTTATTTATATGATTTATCTGTTACTGTTTTGTGAAATATATTATGAATACTTCTTTAATTTTATGTTGTATATCTTTTGTGTTACTGTAAATAGATTTTGAAATGGCATCTTCTAATAAAAGGAAACTCAATTTATTATTTGAAACAAAAGCTGAAATCATTAAACTATTATGATAAAGGTTTGTATTGATGGAAAAACTAACACAGATCGGCAAACCTTTATCCTACAATTCAAATCTAGAGTTATTCTTTACTTAATGAAATTAAATAAACCTTAAAAATTAAGTGACTTTAATGTGTTTTTTACAAATAAAACCAACTTTAATTGAAAGTCATTTTACCTCTAGTAACTAGCATCTAACATGTGAAATTAGGCACCCTGAATAAATAAGAATTATTATTTCTTTACTCATATATATTCACACTCATTTACTATGCATGCGCCCAATGAAATACACTATAAGACTTCTCCTTTCTTAAAAGTGATACACTATCCTCAAAACCGAAAATTTGAAGCCTGTAATTTGGGACACAGACCTGTATCCTGTGTATAACATGGAACAATCATTTTGCTCTATACTTAGAATAGCTTCTTGCTGTATTTTGAGCAGCTATATAAAAATTGTCCATAAAACGAGAATAGTAAACCAGAGACATGACATTAGCAGTAGCACTCTTAATGGCCATAACCATTCTTCTCTATAATACCCATAGTAGAATGCTTCTTGTTTAGTTTTTTAATCCTAACTTATTTATTTACTTTACCTCCCAAATACCTATATCTATAAAGTGAAGTGGTGATCACGGCTTTCTTTCCAATATCATAGACATGATTTAAAAACAATTTCAAAAATTCATTGGATACAATTAAAATTGTATCAGTTTAAAATAGTGATTATGAATATTAATGCTTTTCTAGACACATTAGCATACATATAACATTTATTTCAGATGTTTGTTAATAAATTGAAGGCACATATGCCTTTTAGCTAATAGATATGCAACATTTCAACTTGGTTCTATATTTAAATAACAAACATTTATCTGAATTAGTATCTTCTTGTTAAGTAACCTGTTACTTACAAAATAATTTGAGGTCACACCTTGTAAATGTCTTATACTCTCACGCTTTTCATCAATTTCTCTAAACCTGCCTGTATCAGGATCTTGTACAGTACGACGAGAGCCATCAGGGCATTGAAGCGTCAGTTTAGTATTTACAGATTTGATGCCACCTACCCATGAATCCAAACAAACAGCAATGTCTGCAGCAAATTCCTAAAAATAATATAATTGTTCAAATAGAGAAAAATTAATAAAGTGAATTATTATTTTTATTTTAAGTAGTTGTCTAATTAATTTATAATTTGTTTAGAGTGAAGTAAAGTTAGTCTGATAATACTTTCCTATTACATAGGCACCCAAATCAGTTGAATTCATGGGCTGATGTCTACAAACTTTTTTTTTTTTAATTTAAACTGTAACTCTTGCAGATGAATATTTTACTTTTGAGTTTACATCTAGTAGTGTTTAAGAAATTTAGTTTCGCTGTAGTTTACAGAACTGGATGTTTTTCTGTTCTACAAATTATATTATATTCTTATTGATAGTTTTACCACAAGGGAATTTTATTGTTTATGTGTAGTTTAAAAACACATTTACTGACTATCCCACAGTACAATGAACATGGGAACTGAGAACAGCTGGGCAACTAGAGTCGTTATTTCCCACTTTGAAAAGAAAACAATGAGGTAGTAGTAAAAAATAATATTTATTCACATTAATAATTATTTGACTCATCTTATCCATACCTATACACTTTACCAGTGTGTTATGTTCTAAATATATTCTCAACCCTTTCTTATCCTGCTCTGGTGATAACAATATTGTCTACTTGCTCAACAACTACAATTAATAAATTGTGAACAGGTTTATTACAAGTTCCAAATATAAATTGAACTATAAGCTTATTCAGGATTAAAAAACCCCTAAGTTATATTGGTTGTATTTTATATATACAAAAAATATAAAGCCTGATTTTTTTAAAATTTTACATTTACCATTAACTTTCATTACTTTTTTATGGTTTTTTGTTGCTTTTCTAAGAGTTTACTGCTATATCTCATCAATCACTTAAGTAATACATAACTTTTTTTTATTATTTTACTTTTTAATAACATCAGTCTTTTATATAAGCAAATATAAATCTAGTGAGAAAAAATATTTAATGTATAGTAAAATATTTCTTTCATATTCATTTAAACTTTAAAGAAACATTTGTGATAATTTCAATTAATTTCTACTGAATTGTTTTTGCCCCATCTGTTACACCATTTCAAACTTAATACAAAAACTCCCAAATATGAAAAATTTCCATTTCTTTTTAAATTAACGTTTTATCTTTTTTAAATTTAAAATAGGTATCTACATTTTAAATTTTAGGTTTAATAATTATATTTATGGGTGAATTATTTAGTTAATAATTTATAGATTTATTATAGTTAGAAATAATTAAATTATATAGCATAAAATAAATTATACATAGAACATGTTCAACTTATCCACTTGCTCTGTTCATAAACATAATTTAAACCTAATATAAAATAAATCTTATTTATACAAAAGAATTTTTTTGTCATATTTTTTATGAACAAAAAATTACACGTATTGAATTTCTTTATTTGCCCTTGACAGATTAATGGTATTGCTGAATTAATATATTTAGAAATACATTAAAATCTCACTAATTTGTCACGTTCAAGATCGAGGGGGTGATGAATTCGAGAAAAAGACATACAGTAAAAGCTCTAATATCCGCCACTCTTGAGGACGGCATGTCCCACTCATTGAAAATTCCTGGATAATAAAACCTAGCCTAGTACGTACTGTGCATAACATTATGCTACCTAATAAGGAAAATTGAATGTACTGACATCTTACTCTTTATATCTGTTTGTTTCCAATTAGAGTGTTTCTGTATATATTAATATAACCACTCACTCGTTTACACAAAATTTATAAGAAAAAAATTGAAGAAAGAAAAGAAATTTATTGCTTAAACACTTCATTCAATTATACAACGTTAAATAAACATTCACCAGTACACTAAACTATACAAAGACTAATGATTTTATATGTTTTAATGTTTTCTTAAAAAGTCATGGATGTCTGACTGCCTGATAAGCGTAGACATTTTTTCAAGAAATTGTGAATGAAGCATTTGCAGTTGTAAAACTTCTTGAACCGAGTAGCATTTCTCTCCTTAAACAATGTTAACAACGTTGTAAGGCGGCTGCACACTTTATGTCCATGAAATGTTTAGTTTTTTTTTTCAACTATTTCTTAGTTAGGTTGTTTAATTGACATCTGTTTTGTAGTGTATTTCCTACGAGTCACATCTTGTAAAAACAAAGAAGGTTATTGTACTGATTTCTTTTGAAAATGAGCAGATTAGTAAAATCTTCCAGATGATAGAATGCTGTATAATAAAGCATTTACTCTATTACGGAAGTCGTGAAACTAACATTTAATTGTGGGTAAACATAGCATACAAATATGTAGATAGGTATATAATGTAATTACTGTTGTACTTACAAGATTTAGTTGGCCAAAAAACTTAACAACACTATTACAAAACACTGCAAAATCATTAGAAGCCAGCAGTATAGTTCGTAATTACAAGTACAGTATGTTACTCTATTTTCATAAAAGGGATAAAAACATATTACACTACCTGGTAATAACACTAGCAGAGACAAATATGGTATATTAAATCTATACGTTTAATTTTTACATTTACATTTTACATTTTAGTATTTTATAAAAATCTATCATATTCTTTAGTGCTAAAGAGTTCTTTTCTTTTTGTATTGGAAGCTGCCGAATTTGTCTTAAAACTATCAATTTTGTCAGTTCTGCTTCTTTTCGTCTCTCATACCACCCAATGCAATTCATCTACTTCCCTAAAGTCACTCATTTTCTGAGCAAATGTGATGCGAGATTTTTCTGTAATTGAATGATTCATATCTGGTATAGACCTCTTACGATGATCATGATCACGTACAATACGTGACAGTACAGACGATGTTTGTTATTACTGTGATGATTTTAAGAGTGGCGAATTAGAGAGGTTATATTGTATGCCTATTTTTTCATTGTTTTTATTTCATTGTTTGTATTATTTATTGCTATATTATTTCTTAAATAGTAAGTACAGATATTAAAAGTAACTTTAAAATATTGCTCACTTCTAGAGGTACAAGTGATTCACTCTTTATATTGGCTATTACTTGTTTTGTACCCACAATCTGAACACATGTAGTGACTTTGATATCCCTACAGTATCCTCTCTGGGTATCTTTGCCTTTTATCAATCGCCGAACAACATCACCTGGCATCAGAGAGCGATCAGCAAGTCCAACCTATAACAAACACAAACATTTAGCAAGTCCAACCTATAACAAACACAAACATTTTTAAGCTCTCAAATGTAATAATTGTTTTATATTGATTCATTGAATGACATGGATGTTAAATGTCTTCCTTACCATGAGTGAAAATATATTACACGTATTTAAATATTATAAATACTTGATCTTGGAAACATGTGTTTTCTATATGTGTTAATGCACATTCAAATTAACGATCTTTGCCCTATGTTCTTGATGTTAATCATTATATCATGATTTATCTAGATTATTTTGTTTATCCTTTCTCAATAAATTATGAAATAGAATTGTAAAGCATATTTTTAAGTGATCACACAATTTTCAACAAAAAACTAGCTTAATTAATGATATGAAAAACAAATGTTCTAAAAATAATAATTTATTCAATTCCTTTTATTAGTTCACAATTTGTGTGTGTGTATGTGAGTGTGAGAGTGTGAGAGAGAGTGAGAGAGAGTGAAAGAGTGGGAGTGTGAGAGTGTGAGAGTGTGTGTGTGAGAGTGAGAGTGTGTGAGTGTGTATTTTTTCCTTCTTGACTTCAGGTAGGAATTGACTTAGAAAATGTTTTTTTATATTACTTGTTCATGTTCTAAAGAAACTAAATTGTAATAATTATTTCAAAACCCAGCACTGAAAAGCACCTAACTGATGAATTTTTCAATGATTCAAGAGAGGACAAGGTTTTATCACTAATCAAATTTCTGCTCTTTAATTTATGACCACTCAAATGTTTTTAAACTTTAAAAATAAATCATAAACAAGTTTTGTCAATTTTTTTCTATTTCTACAAATACACTTCTAAAATATTAAGGATGATTCAGATATTTAAAAAAGTGATGTAAATCCATCAAATATATAACATCATCTGAGAAATTCAGCAAAAGTTTTGTTACTTTGTGACTTTCACATATTTTTATATCAATAGTAGGTATGGGCCGATTCCTAAATTTTTTTATTCTGATTTCGACACACATTTTTTTTTTGCAATTCTTGATTCTTTTAAGCTACATCATATTCTCTAATAATAATTTAGCTCTAACATCTTGGTCACAGAAGAAGCCTTTTAAAAGTTCCGTTTTAATATGTTATATGAAACATTTATCCTTGATTTACAAATGGGAATTTCTGGAAGCCCCACAAACCGATCGGATAAAAGTGATAAATAAACAAGCCAAATATGCTTCCAATTATCTTTGTTGTTGCATCATAAATTATAATAATATTTTTGTTATCTCAAATTGGCATTTGCTTTAATCATTTAATTCATTCAAAGCAACTAATATATAAACAAGACATAGTTGATAATTTATTATTTTCGTAATAAATTACAACGTACAAGTATATTAACAATTGATTATATATTCTTACGACAGGAGCACAACAGCCCTGTAATCGGGAAGCTACCAAATACTAGAATATTAAATCTAATACATTTTGACAAATATTAAAAAAATAAATTATCGGAACAATTTTTTAAATTCAAATAAACACATCTTGTAAAGTAGATGGTTATTACAAAAGTCCAGACAAAATAATTGAAGAAAAGTCAAATAGAAAGAAGTTGAGATTAAACAATAACAAAATGGTTGCTTTGACAAGACCAGGATTGGAGGAACTTGAACGAAAGGGGTCATACATAGACAACCAATTTTTTTGAAGAGAGCATTAGTGGACAGAGTTACTTGTCGTCCAAGCTACCACCTTAATCAGACATGTTTTTGTGTTGTTGAAAAAATGAGGCCAGGATATGGAGTAAAGAGACTCAGAAAGTACGACGATGAACAGGAACTGTTTATATATTTGAGCATATAGCTCAAATATCTAAGTTACGTCAAATCCTGACTATAAAAATAAATTAATATATAACGCCAAACTTTGTAAATTTATAGCAGACATTAATGAGAAATATAGTGAGTAAAAGTGAAAATTGTTAATAGGTTTAGAATAAGGGATTACTAGACTGCTTGCCGTATGATGTTTGCTTTCAAGACAAGATGCTGGGAACCAACTGGAACTATGATCAAGGTTATATAAACAAAATATATTTTTTTTAATAACATTTTGCTTTGAACAGTATTAATTAAAATTCAATAAAATGAAATAGCTAGAGGAATAAATCCCTCTTGTGTTAATAAAATTAAATTTTAAATTTTCAAAATAAGCTCTAGACTCAACCATTTGCCTGTAATGGAGAGTAAATCATTGGTTGATTAGAAACGTTCAATTAGGCTTTATTTCTTGGACAAATAATAAAGAATATTTAGTTGGTTATATTATAGATTTAATAATAATTGTATTTTGATCAATGTGTTGTAATATGTATAACAAACAGAAAATAAAAGAGTTAACCCAACTTTACAGGTAAATGTATCGCAGACTCTCATATGTTGAATCTTAACTTATTCAAGGCATATTATAAATAAATTTATACTGTTAATTGTAGGTTATAAGAATTATTGATATGTAAGGAATAATAATGCTCTTGCAAGCATAATCATCTTGAGATAAAGAGTATAATCTAACTTTATGACTAAGTGTAAAGCAGATAAATATCTATTCCAAAACCTATTTTCAGCATTTAACATATAAATTGCATCTTGGTAATGGTAGGCTATAATAACAAATGATTATGTTATAAATAGATATGTTTTGGGGATATAACACAGATTTTTATATTAAATTCCTTTTAAAGGTTTCTTGCACGACTAAAAATTGGTATTATATTTAGGGTAGCTATTATATTTGGATTAGTTCTTGAAGAACTTGAAGCTTATTTGAGATTTTTGGACTAGAAAAGAAACTAGTAGACTTCCTTTAGTAACAATATAGTCTGTAATCTTATAGTAGACACACATAAACACTATGATTTATTTTAGACACACTACATCTCCTGACATCTGTAATAAAGGATATAGTCTATCTATATAATATAGTAGTCAAATGCCTTTTGTTTGTAGTACAGATGAGTTATACAACTCACATTACTATTGTGTTACTGTGTTTATATGTGGCTGTTAGGTATCTTTTTATTTACGAGTATGTTTCAAAAGCGAAAAACATAAATACAAGACACTAACTGTAATTGAAATGTCCAACATAAATTATAAACTAGACAATGGAGAAAAATTTAATTAATTTAGCATCATTTTAAGGCACTCAACATGATACCATTTGACAAAATTGAAACAAAATTGACCATCTAAACAAAATTGAAAGGTATGTACACTATTTGAAGAGGAAGAGTAATGGCAGCAATCACTAAAAACTGGTGACTACCTTTTAAATGAACGCTTTAACCCATTGCATTCATGACCAAAATTATCTCGTCCCTATAATATGTCTTTAGCGGGCATAGAGTTGAGCGTTTCTCATCATTGATTTTTGTCGTTAATTCAAGAGATTACATTATTTTGTTTGTTGACCCTTGTTAATGTGTTATCATCACCATGCTTCAGATAAACGTGTGCAACACATTTCTCATCAATAAGCAATTGTTTTCTTTTAAAGAAAACATTTAATTACTGTGACCATTTGTGACAAATTAACTCGAGCCGCTAGATCACTTCATTCGCAAATAATTTAATCCACAACGGATAAAATACATGTCATTAAAATATTTTTCTTTCATATAGAATTTTTTATTAAAAATCTATCTACATGCCACATAACTAATTAATAATTAAAACTCTTTAAAATTAAAAAAACAAAGTTAGTTTGAATACAATAATTAAAGCTAATCAAGACAACCTAAATTAACTGATGTTAAACTAAGAGGTAGTAATTAGTCACATTAATAACAATTCAACTAATACTCCATTCATTATATGTAATGTATTGTACTAATTACTTTAATTTTAGGAAATTAAGAAAAATGAAATTCTATCATTGACATTTTGGTGTATGTCTAGCTCTAATAAAGTTTTTCAATACAAATAAATTGAATTTATATTTATCCCTTTTCTAAAAACTAACTAAATAACTATTATTATTTAAATTTATAAACTAACAGTTAGACAACATTATAAATAAATTGAGTTTCAAATTAACCTAAGTCTTTTAAAGTAATAAGTAAATAACTATTACTACTAAAGTTTATAAGATCACTCCAAGGCCAATGCACAACTTAATGCTCCGCACTCAATTTTTTACCCAATTTAAATTGATTAAAAATAACTTTCCGAGCCAAATTTTAAAAACATTCTTATCGATATTGTCCTATTTTGTAGTTTTGAACAATTTTCATACATCTCAGGAGGCTGCTAAAACTCACAATTACCAAGTAAACAATTACCAAAATTATAAAATGATAGGGTATAGGAGTATGATTCGTTGAATTCAGGTGAGATGTCAAACAAGGGTATCTTTTTGCTCTGTTCATTGGATAGAAATCCTAATGAATGACCAGGGATAAAGAAGAGTGTGATCTGTTGGGATCAAATATGATGTTGAAGATAACGCGGGTGTTAAGAATAGGCTCAATAGTAATGTTGAATAAAATTATAACCAAATCTATCCTGACTGGATACTTCATAGCCAAACAAAAAATTTTTAACATCAATAAGACTCGTTTACCCTATACATGCCATCACAGACTAACATATAAAATGTGAAAAAAATAGCTTTCCATAATTTCCGTGGAAAAAAGTCAATATTTGTGTTCTACACATTGAAAAGAGTAATTTTTTAAAAAAATTGAAAACAACCAATGTCATTAAGATTATATTTTTACCATTTATAATATATTTTCAATTAATAAATGGGAAATTAAAAAGGGTTATTTTTTATTACGGCGGCCCCACTCCATATTTTGGATTATTGTTCAAAAGCACGAAAAGGTACGATATCCACAAAAAAAAAATTTTTTTCCTTTGAGCAAAGTTACTTTTTTCGACTTTAAAGTAGGGCAAATTTTTTTTGGCGGAAGCACAAGTTGTGAATAGGCGCGGAGTGATACTTACGTCACAGTGCTGCGCATAAGGTTGTACGCATTGTCCGCGGTACGTCACAACTTCTACAGTTAGGATAGATTGGTTTTAAATTTATAAAATACTGTATACCTATATTAAAATATACCGAAAAAGTGTAAAGTCAGGTTAGGTTTGGCTTTAATTTTATACATTGAAATTCAGTTGTAAAATCATGAAGCATGAAATTCAATGTATAAAATTAAAACCAAACCTAACCTGACTTTACACTTTTTCGGTATATTTTAATATAGGTATACAGTATTTTATAAATTTAAAACCAATCTATCCTAACTGTAGAAGTTGTTTCTCAAATATCTACACACGTAAGTTTGCGTGACGTACCGCGGACAATGCGTACAACCTTATGCGCAGCACTGTGACGTAAGTATCACTCCGCGCCTATTCACAACTTGTGCTTCCGCCAAAAAAAATTTGCCCTACTTTAAAGTCGAAAAAAGTAACTTTGCTCAAAGGAAAAAAATTTTTTTTTTGTGGATATCGTACCTTTTCGTGCTTTTGAACAATAATCCAAAATATGGAGTGGGGCCGCCGTAATAAAAAATAACCAAAATGTTTAAGAATGTATTAGTAATATGTACATGAGAGGACATGTTTTCTCAAGTTTTATATAAATGTTAGTTTATACTAGTAAAGTATTAGTATATAATATACTTCCCACAAGTAAATTGTACTTAATATTTTCTTTGATAAGTTCTCCAGAATTTTTTTAAATATAATTTTAGGATATACTTTAAGTTCAACCTCTCTTCATTTATTATACATTCAAGAAAAATTCAACTAAACTCTAGGAACTTCTGATGTTATAAAAAAAAAAACTGTAAGATACAGATTAAAAAATAAAATAATATTATTATATATTACATTATTTATGAATGAAACCTATTATTATTAGGGATTTGTAATTTTGCACCTACATGTTTTACCAAAACAAAAAAAAACAAGAATTTAGTTCTGACATGTCTTATCAACACAAATAGGGAACATATCATGTCTTGAAAACTCTTTCCAAAATTTGGCAAGGGCTTTACTACTGTGAAAACTACAAGGGGTTAACACTCGGGTAAGGTCAAGAAAAACTTCAAGAATCGTATTCATACAAAACATTTTTAAAAATTAGGAATAATTCTCAAATAAATAATTTTTCTACACCAACCTTTTTTTCTGGAATTACTTCTTCCTGTCCACTAGGATGCCACGCAACACGAATATGACCTTTTTTCATCATTCTACCTTCATCGTCCACATCTGAATTCTCATCACTACTGACTAACTCTGAGTTTTCAATCACCATTCCGAACTGGATATTTCCTTTTCTATTAAATCGGAAAACTTCATCTTCATAAAAGTAGTGGTGCTCAGCAGCCATGTTGAATCACAATGAGAAGAACCGAGGCGAAGGCTTTCAATCTAGTCTAAAATTTACGGCGCCAAAACGTCTAAATTTCATCTATGGTAAAAATTGAATTTATTTTTTGTATCATATAAACTAAAGATATTAATTTAAAATGTTTATTTTTAACATTCAAGATATAAAATATAACCAAATTCCATATTTAAAATTTTCATCTGAAAAATGTAACAAGTATAATTGTAATTCTAAAGTATATTGATTTAGTTATAAAATTCAAGACTATAATTTATCTCTCTATCTAGCCCAAAACAAATATTTTTTTACATCACTGTAATTTAACTTTAAAAAAATAACCAAAATGCTATAACCAACTGTTGTGAAAATGTATAATGTATACTTACCCATATTTTATAAAACATCTGTTATCCCATCAATCAAGATAATCGACAATAAACATATAGACGGTATTTCGAATTGCCATATAAATCAATTTCTTCGATTTTTCCAGATATATATCTAAATATAATCCCTTTTACATTAGTTTATGATTATCCAGAACATTGAGACACTGATGAAGATCAAAAACGTTCTGTTTCAGTAAGTTTTTAAAAAAATTTACAGAATTAAAGTTCGGATAGTCATAAAAAGAAGTTATTAATTAAGTTTCACCGAACTTAATGGACTACAAAATTCAAAAATATAAATTATTAAAAATACTGCAAATATTGGGAAAACGTTTCACATAACTCATCTTATATTTAAATTTGTATGTACTTATGTGCTAACGTTATAAAATCTATACGTTTTATTTATGTGACCGTCTTGTATAGTCCACACCCCGTGACCGTGCAATTAGCCTTACGTGTACTACCAATTCAGAAAACATTAAAATTTGAGAATTTTCGATACATCAACAGCTACTGCATCCGATATCACTACACACATTTCAAGAATGTTGCTTACTTCATAACGAAGCTAGTTTACCTAATATCGACCGTATCAAGCAAACAGTGTTTCGAGAGTCCTTATTATGTTTGTAGGAAAGTATTTATACTACATCTCGCCTACTGCGATCTCCCAAAGCGAAGTGCACAGTTACGTCATCCGCACCACGGACGCTAGAGATTCTAGTAATCGTGGTCCGCACTATACAGTATTCCGTGATACATTTTTTGTAATATCGACAAGAGTGTAAATATAATTTTAATATTAAATGATGTGATTTATGGATGATAGCTGAATTGAAGAAAAGGGTTGTTTGAATTATTTATATATACTAGCGTTACCCGGCGCGTTTTGCTGCACCTGAAATTATAATTTTTACAATAAGAAAAGCAAATCAAACATCTAAATAGTTATACAGTATTTCATTTACTGCAATGCTAGAGGATAGACAGTGTTTTTCTTCATTTCATTAGGTGTATAAACATATAAATTTTAAGTCTCCCAGCACGTGAGCACGCAACATATAATAATTGTCCATGATAAAAGCTCGAATGTTCTAAATTCAATCTAGCAATATCAATGATCAGCCTTGTGCCTTATTCATGGTTATTGCAAATGCAAGAGGAAAGGTAATTGTAGTCGTTTGAAATCAATAGGTAGATCAGATGAAATCATTGGTATTTATGGAAATAAGACCGCCTCTCCTTTGAACTTGCCACCTCTGATTTCTGCCTAAATCAAGTTGGGTGTCAGTTTTATTTGTGGCTAGTCTGGTTTCGTTGCACAGCTTTGGTCGATTCAAATTTTGCAAGAATATTATCGGCGATCCTACTTTTAATATCAATAAGTGTAATAGCAATAATTGTACATAGGATTTAGCAATTTTAAACGGTTTAAAATAATTAAAAATATCTTTTTTAAAATAATGTTTATAATTTTTTTAAATTAGTTAAAGTAATGCTATATGTTAACATTAGACTTATGGAAGGCTGTACACTGAACCATCCTAAGCCTCTGGGGCGGAGTCCTGTGAATGGATTTACAACAAACCTTACACGAACCATCCTGGGAATATGTTAATCAATCCTTCCAAATTTCATTATTTTCTGTTCAGCGGTTTAAGCGTTCATAAGACATTACATACACACATGTATACTACATTGGTTTTTGAACAATCCCAAGCCTGTGTGGCGGAGCCCTGTGGATGGATTTACACCAAACTTCACAAGGGACCACCAAGGACCGTACTGGGAGTATGTTAATCAATCCCTTTAAATTTCATTAACTCGTGTTCAGCAGTTTAAGCGTCAATAAGATACATACAACACACAGACATATATACAACGGTTTTTGAACCATCTCAGGCCTCTGGGGTGGAGCACTGTGGATGGATCTACACCAAACTTTACACGAACAATTCTGGGAATTCGTTAAACAAATACTCCAAATATCATTAACTTATGTTGAGGAGTTCATAAGACATATACATACACATATATATATATATATATATACATACATCGGTTTCTAAACCATCTTGAGCTTTTGGGGCAGAGCCCTGTGGTTGGATCTACAATAACGTCACACAAATCATCTTGGGAATAAGTTAAACAATCCCTCCAAATTATATTAACTTCTGTTTAGCGGGATATACGTCCATAAGACACACGAACTATCCTGGGAATGTTGAACAATCCTTCCAAATTTCAATATTTTCTGTTCAGCGGTTTAGGCGTTATAAGACATTACATAAACACATATATACATACATTGGTTTTTTAACAATCCTAAGTCTCTGGGGCGGAGCCGTGTAGATGGATCTACACCAAATGTCACACCCACCATCCTAGGATTATATTGAACAACCCTTCAAATTTCATCAACTTCGGTTAAGCGGTTTATGCCTCCATAAGATACATACATTGGTTTTTGAACCATCATAAGCCTTCGGGGGGGGGGGGGGGCGGAGCCCTGTGGATGGATCTACACCAACCTTCATAGGAACCATCCTGGGAATGTATTAAACAAACCCTCCATATTTCATCAACTTCTGTTAAGCGATTTAGGCATTTATAACATACATACAAACATTCATTTTTATATGTAGATTCACCTTGACACCCTTTGTTCCTCAGTCGCCGGCTTTTGGCATCCTCTTTATGAAGCTAGTAGGTGGTGTATACATGATAACATCACGTAAAATCAAACTATAAGCTGCAGTATTTGCGGGAATGATTTCTTCTATTTAAAATCCGATTATAATATCTAATAGTGATCTTGTTTTGAACAATCTATAATTACTGTAGGTTTCTTTTCTCTATAATTATTAGAATTAGGCAACAAGATAATCGTGCCTCTGTAATAAGACTTCTGAAACCTAGCAAACATCTCATACAGAACAGAATAATTGCCTTTTGAAAATGAAAGGTTCAAGTAAAATAAAATTGTGTGAGTTGAGAAATAGCTTTAAGAGTTAAAACAAGACGAGTATGTGGTTATAAAGTTCTTTGTATTAGTCTGAAATATAAATATTACAAATCTAGGTTTTCACAGCAGATTTTTTTTCGTTATTTCTTAATCTTGATGTAAAATGATTGTAGCTGTGGTATTCCTCTCCCCAGGTCAATTTGCTGAACAGCAGTTCATTACATATGAATAATATATATCCTTGCAAAAATCATGTTCTCGCTTGTTAACCTTTTGAGGTTTCTCATCTAAACTGAAATTTTTTTTACAATATGTACAGTTATAAAAGTCTAATCCCATCATTAAGCTCGCCTTTATATGCAATCTGACAATTATTATCTCTTCTCTGAAATCTACTAAATCCTAGTCTTGATGAAATATCGAAGACCTACCTTTAAAACCATCACCGCTTGACCCCGACATCTCCAAGCAGAAGAAACTGATGAAGATCGGCACATAGCGATCGAAAAACGTTCTGTCTTAGTAAGTTTTAACAAATTTACAAAATTTAAAGTTTGGATAGTCATAAACTATTAAGTGATTAATTTTATAGGAAGGTAAATGAGGTTTTGTGGTACTTCAACTATCTTAAATTCTAGAGGAACTGAAGAGAAAAAGAATTTAATATAAGAACTCTTGCCCTTTTCTTTAACGAACTGTCTATAATGTTATAAAAAATCCTTAAGTTGTTGAGTTTGATAATATTATGTGACTAACTTTATAACATTAGTTCTCTGTTCAGTTTGAGTTTTTTGTAAATCCCAATAATGACCTTAAAGAATGCTATCAATCAACATATATTATGTAAATGTTTATAAACTTGCCTATAGTAGCACTTACTTTATTTGTTGAGGACGGTCGTTTCTGGAGATGTGTCACATAGTCAACTCAGACCATAATTAATCTCAAAGTTTACATAGGTTAGGGTGGGGGTGAGATATTATGGTGGTGTGGGTGTATTTTGTCTCCATAATATTCCACCCCCACCCTAACTTATGTAAACCTTGAGATCAGTTACGGTCTGAGTTGACTATGTGACACATCTCTCGAAACGGCCGTCCTCAACAAATAAAGTAAGTGCTACTATACGCAAGTTTATAAACATTTACAAGTGTTTAGTGATAACTAGTAGCTCACGTGAAGAAGGAATCAACAAATATAATTATTTGTTATTGTAAAAGGCTGTTATTGGCTGTAAGGGAAATGTTTTGTGCCCCTAAGTATCTCTGCAACACTGTTTACATCTTCAATTTTGGAAGACCATGTTTCAATTTTAATCTTGAGTACCATACAACCTGGTTTCCTAAAGTAAAATTTGTCGTTTTTTTGGAACAAAATATTTAAGATCGAATAGTTATAAAAACAAATTTTTTTTTGTTTTTGTAAAATGTTATCGTGTAATAAATCAGAAAAACTTTGTAGTTTTGCATAGAGTCTAGATGTAACATTCATAAATTTATGAATTACCACATAAATGCATAAATAAACACACATAAATACTAGAATTTTGTAGTCCATTACATTCGGTGAATCTTAATTAATCACTTTACAATAGTTTATGACTATATGAACTTTAAATTTGTGAAAACTTACTGAGACAGAATGTTTTTGATCTTCATCAGTGTCTCTGAGTATGCACATACTCACAAATGATGAGTATTTGACACAAACTGATCCATTGGTTTCTAATATATGTGGAAACTAAAGATAAGGTAATTGGAAAACAAGGTTATTCTAACAGAGTTATCAATAAACTTATAAAATGGCTAAAATCTTCAGGTCGGTCATTGTTTATGAGCAACTGCTAAAATAGTCTGAACTTGTCTCCAGATTCCTCGGGAGAAAAGTATTTTTCTGAGACCCTGAAGGGGAACAAATAACATGAACCTGAATATGTTAACAAGAACAGGAGAAAACATGATTTTGAATAACAATATGTTATTTTTAACAACAACATATTATGCTTTATACAACAACAATAGCAATATGTTGTAGAATAGCAGATTTTTGTTCAGCCATTATTAGGTGTTGATATTAGTGTACCTAAATGGAAATTAATCAGGTGCTGACATTAGTGTACCTAAATGGAAAGTAGATTTACCTACAGAATTTTCTAGAGATTTAACCAGTTTTATAAGTAGGCTGGTTGAGCAGGAAAAGCCAAAAGTAATGTGGCAATATATAAAGCACAACAAAGTTACTAAAATGGTATAAAAAGTTTTGATTTCATATTACTAAACCTTTGCTGTTTAACTCATACTTATTATTTAAAATATATGCATGTATAATTTTTTTATTCCTGGATTCCCTATCCCTGGACTTCTGCCTTGTACAGATGATAATTATAAACATCAAGGCTATACAGCAGATAATAAAATTTGTTCACCATAAAAATTATTATTATTATGTTCATAGTGACATAAGAATATCAAAATTTATTAAAAATTAGTCCTGTTGGTTTGGTAGCATTTTCAACTTAGCCCCATATATGAAAAGAACACTTCGCAAAAGCCAGCCTAGAGACTGATGAAGATCGCTTAGTGCGATTAAAAATGTTTTGTCTCAGAAAGTTTTTCATTCATTTTAAATTAAAAGTTGAGCTAGATTATAATTTGTTAAGTTTAAACTGACAATATTTTATATATAACTGTATTTTCATGGTAAGTATGATTAACTGTTTGTTTTATCTGAAAATTTAAAAAAACCTTGGATAAAAAGAACAACACTTTTTGTTTCAATATCTTTTTAATATAAATGACAATTATTAATTGTTTACTGTTTATCTCATACACACTAGAAATAATACACATCAACAGATAAATACATTTTTCAAATATGATAAACATATAACTTAAATATAAAATTTGTTGAATACTCTGATATTGTGGAAGGAACTGTAGAAAATTGCATTTATACATTAAAGCAGGTTTAAAATAATGTACATATAAGTATTATAAACTGTATATATATATATATATATATATATATATATATATATATATATATATATATATATATATTTTTTTTTTTTGGACTAGGAGACTGACAGACTTACTTGGTAAGAGTCCACACTGTAGTCTTGAAATAGAAACACACAATCTGTGATTACAACTTATTTATTTTATTTCATTCTCTCATATTTCTTTTTGTGTTTTCTCTTCGATTGACAAAGACCACTGTGTGGTTGAAATATATCATTGTTTAAGTGCTTTTATGTGTTTCTATTTCAAGACTACAGTGTGGACTCTTACCAAGGTAAGTCTGTCAGTCTCCTAGTCCAAAAATTCTAAATAATCTTTACCAACCAAAACTAACCTAAATATATATATATATATATATATATATATATATATATATATAAAATAAAATTACATTTATTTTATATTACATATATAAAACTATGAATTATAAAAATGATTGTAAATGTGTAGAATTCAAACTCATTTTGATACACTACTTGTTTAGTGTTTATTCAGATAAGCTTTCTTTGATTGAAGTTCAAAGTGGACAAAACATAATTTTTGGCATCAGATCTTCAAAATTTATTAATGATTTTATATTCTCTGAAAATAAATAGTAAATATTTAAAAAATATGTCCTATAGATTAAAATTTAAAAAATAATTCTATTTGTTTTAAAGTACATTATATATCTTTATAACAGATGATACATGAAATATATGTCAGTTATGACAAAAAGAATATGGTTAACAAAAGATTTAGGGCTTGATTTTTCCTCAAGTTTAAAATGAAGACATGAACTGCAACTTTTATTAGTTTTTTTGTTTATTGTGTTCAAATTTAAGTAGTTCCTTTTTTTCTTAACTTGACCCCTGATACATTACTAGAAAATTGTATTTTTCAAATTATTTATTTTCATAATTTTATTGATATGTGCTATAACTGAAAATATACACTGTATTTTAAAGTGTTGTATTTTTTAAAATTATCTGATAACTCAAATGTTTAACTTAGTACTGCTGCCAAAAATAGTTTTCTGAAACTGAAAACCAAAATTTAAAGTCTGAAAGAAGATAGTAATTGTAAGATTTTCTTAAAATTCTGCTAAAATATTTTTTTAAATAATCTGATAGATTTTATACAACAATTTACAAATTCTTCAAATGAAAAAATATTTTACGATTAATTATAGTCCTGACTTAGTAACAGGGTCTCTTGATTATTAATATATAATAGAAGTTACTGCCAATTTTATTCCTTAATACTTGTAAGTTTCTGAGTAGATGTAAATTATATGTAATACAAATTGCTTACAACAGAATTTTACCTTCAGTTTTCTTGGAGGAGGGTGCAACTGACATTAGTAATTAGTTTAATATAAACAAAATAGAAAAAGTACACCTTATATTTATTTGAAAAGTTTAATGTATCCTAAGCCAGAACAGATTATTAAAAAGTCAAAGTGAGTCTGTCAGTCTCTTATGTAGCCTAATTCAATAAATCAAATAAGCTTTGAACCCTATTAAAACATTTAACTAATTGCAGATTAAATTATTCACTATCCGAGCGATCTACAGCTTACAAGTCAATTGAGTAGTATTTCGCTATAAAAAATATTCTCACTTATAAACCACAAAGTATTATATATTTTATATAGGTGGAATTTTTTATTCATTATTTACAGAATTAGTTAATTTATTATTTATTGATTAATTATTATTTACAATCATAATTAGTAAAAACAAATTAGAAGTTATTTAAGGTTTGAAGTTTGAATTAGATTCTAGAATCTAGGCTACTACTATTATTATTCACTTCGGATATACACAAAAATCTACTAATTATAAAACATATATTTACACTAAGTAGTTTTTAAACTTACACTTTTACTTTAGTGAGATAGAGTTTGAAGCATCTCTTTCCAAATATAATGCAACTTTATGACATTCATACTCATATCAACCTTGAGATTTTCCATACTGATACAGTATGTCCCACAAGAAACATTATTTACTTATCGATACTTAGTACCAACTAAACTGAGAACGACAGTCCACTTGACATAAAATCTGATGATAGGTCTATCTATCATGTCTAAAATGCCTGATAAAAGGACAACTTATAGGCTATAAATATATATCCCACTATGCTGCAGGTTTTGGAAAGCAATAAATATCCCTTAAACATTACAAACATCTAGTCTAGTACTGGACACAACAAAAACTAAACGCCCTTGAAGCAAAAAAAAAAAACAACGATGAAAATCATGACAAAAAATTACTTTTGTGCGATACGGATGATTAATGTGTTGTAATTAATATTTCTCATCATCAGGAAGCAATGAGTTGGTAAACAAATTTGATTAAAATAAAACATCTATTTAAAGCTGAAAGTTTGCCTAATATATGATTCATATATCATTCATAAATGTAAGTAAAAAAAATCAATCATTTTAGTTTCTAAGGGTTGTACATCTGTCGTGATGAAGTATAAACAATTTTTATTTAATGCTTAAACTAATTACCATCTTCTTTCTACTTCGACAGAAAAAAATGACAGATTGAAAGTTTATCTTGTTCCAAAAAATATTTTTATAAAAGCATACTTGTAAGAAAGTCACTATTTCTCCCTCATTGAACAAATTGACTGGATATTCTTAGATATTAAATAAATTATTTTTCTAGAAACATATACCTAAAATTATTTTGGCATTTCATTTTGTGTTTTACATTTTTGTGCATAGTAAAAAATTTTTGAATACAAAAATCATATATTACTGTATTTTTTACTGTTATTTTTTGAACAGTAAAAACAAGATATTGTCTAGATGTGCATTTTACTAAGTAAATATTTAAAAAAATGTCTGTGATTATGTTTTTACAATATAGATATCCTTAGTACATAAATTAATATCTACAAGTACAAATAAGAATATGTATTTTTTACAAAATGCATTTAGAAAAAATGTTACACTCAACTTTCTAAAATTAATATTGGAAATAAATGACTCACATTAACCTACAAATAATACTGTTTGGTTGAAAAGCTGGCATATTAGTCATTGAAAAAAAATTAATATACAATGATTGTTTGATATTTTTACAATTGTATTAAAATTTTCAATTTCAATAATAAATTCTTGTGCTAATCATTATAAGTAAAGTTGGCAGTGTAAGTAGGCACTTTCCAAGTAATATTTAAGTTAGCACAAGAAATTTACATTTATTTAATGTAGTTTTATAGAACAACTTCAATCTACAACATGTTTAAGAATTATTACTTATAAATTCTCAGTTCACTTATAAAATAAACACCCAATTAAACTGAAGTATTTATTTTTGAGTTTTTTTTTTAACAGAGCATATACAAAGTCTAATACATAGAATTTTATAACTTAGAACAATAAAATGTATTTTAAAACAAACATATTAAAAATTGTAAACTGTCTATTCTTTAACCGTCACATCAAAATTGCAAGATAAAATTATAGAATAAGAGCAGATTAAATAGTACTCTTTTAATATTATATACATCAAGTTAATATTATACTCTTGAAATATTTACATGTTCAGCTTGAGTAAAAACTGTAATAACACCAATATCATGTTAGTGAGTATTTTATGAAGAGTCAAATATAGATTTTTTTGGACATCTTATGATCAGAATATAATTTATTTGTAAATACAAAGTATCAATGCTAAAATTTTCATTGTAAGAGATAACATTTATATAAAAGAACATCAGAAGATAATACAAATCCAAAGACATGCTTAAACATAGGCTTTTCCAACTTTAAATAAAACTTGCTAACACCAATGGATCCACTTTAAACATTTCAAATCATATGAAACAGATACATTAATGATGACTGACCAGCATAGTCAAAAATGTCTTTTCTCACTTGGTTGCTTGAACATTTCTTTTAATTAAAAGTTTATCCAAGTGATAATACTACTGTTTTAATATAAAGCACAGACAACAAAATCCACAGTTATAACTTCAGGTAGTTCAGAATTAATTTAAGAAAAACGAAATAGTCTCTTAACGAAGTTAGTATTATTTTATCTGTTCACAATAAATACATACATATCATACATGTATAGGTGGGGCTGAAGAGCTTAAATTTGTGTCTTTCTTGAAGCAATTTAATTCAATCAAATATCCAAACATATCATAAAAGTAAACAAATGAAATTAGATTTCCTTACTGTGTAATGAAAATGGCAATTAATGTAAATTTATATGATAAGCATAACAGTTTACATATTCAATATTTGTAAATCTAAGAAGTTACCACAATTAAGTGAAGATTCTTCTAACTATGAACCATTAAAAATGTTCATGTATACAGCAAAATTAAAAGACTATTACCCTACCAAAAATGTTGATACCTGTTGCGTTTGGTACCAAGAAAATGTTTTGATGATACCTGTACATTGTTTGGACTGAAATTCTAACAGCAGAATCAATTTGTTCCAAATGTTATACATTTAATGCATTTTCCAAAATAAAACCATTTTCTTAATGTTTAAAAAATTTTTATTTTTAACTTAAATGTTCAAGGTACTTACAAACAGTTTATATATATATATACTTGATATTTTACGTTATCCATTGTTTTTCCGTTGCACTGACTTTATGAAGTTAATATATTACTATTGTAAGTAACTTTTCCACCATTAAGTGCAATGATTTTACCTTGTGTGATGAGGGACCTTTCGGTCACTAGACCATTGTCGAATCACTGATTACTTTTTCTCAATTTTTCTGGTGTGGATGTTCGGTCCGTGGTGTTGGTATTTGTTGATCTCATACACATTTTCTCTTGAGTCTCGTGTATAATGTTTTTGAATAGTATGTCTTCTGTATATGTTGTTTGTAGAGTCATTAAATTGTTGTGTATGTTTTTATAAATGTGGTATTTTTCTAGTGAGTTTAGTTCTATTGGGTTATTATTTATTTCAAGTATGGTTAGGTTATTTTCGTAATTTGTTATTTCATGTTTATGTGATATTAGGTGTGCTGCAACATTTGATACTTTTGAATTTTTGTTTTTGAATGCTCTATAATGTTCTTCAAATCTTATTTTAAATGATCTGGTTGTTTTCCCTCTGTAAAATGTGTTACATTTGTTACATTTAATTTTGTAAATTCCTGATAGGTTATGTTTTTCTGTTTTGTGGTTTGTGTTATCAAGATAGTTTATTATTTTGTTGTTTGGTTTGAAAAATTACTTACAATAGTAATATATTAACTTCATATATATATATATATATATATATATATATATATATATATATATATATTTCACATTGTCCATTATTTTTCTGTTGCACTGACTTTATGAAGTTATTATTATTAATTGTATAAAATTTTTTCTACCACTAAATGCAATAATTTTACCGTATGTGATGAGGCACCTTTTGAATCACTCTATTCGACAATGGTCAAGTGACTAGGTAAAATTATTGCACTTAGTGGTGAAAAAAATTGTTCACAATTAAAAATAATAACTTCATATATAAATATTTAAACTTTGCCACACTGTTTTTTTGTATTCACTTATCACTTACACTTTAATGTACTTAAACAAGAAGAATCTCACTTGGTATATATGTGAGTCGACTCTCAAGCACTTAATTTACGTAAGTAAGGTTCTTGTTTAAGAACATTCAGTGCAACGGAAAAATAAAGGACAACGTTAAATATATATATATATATATATATATATATATATATATATATATATATATATATATATATATATATATATATATATATATATATATACACATTGACAGACTTACCTTGGTAAGAGTCCACACTGTAGTCTTGAAATAGAAACACATAAAAGCACTTAAACAATGATATATTTCAACCACACGGTGGTCTTTGTCAATCGAAGAGAAAACACAAAAAGAAATATGAGAGAATGAAACACGATTTCATTCTCTCATATTTCTTTTTGTGTTTTCTCTTCGATTGACAAAGACCACCGTGTGGTTGAAATATATCATTGTTTAAGTGCTTTTATGTGTTTCTATTTCAAGACTACAGTGTGGACTCTTACCAAGGTAAGTCTGTCAGTCTCCTAGTCCAAAAAATCTAAATAATCTTTACCAACCAAAACTAACCTAAATATATATACACATTGTAATGCTTGGATGAAATTTATTTCTTGTTAAATATATATTACATCAAGCAACTTCAAATATATATTGTTGAATAATATTATCATAAACAAGAATATGTAATTTTTAATTTTTTTAATACACTTTTACTAATTTAAATAATTGAAGCTGTTTGCTGATTTGCAGTTTCAGCATTCTCAAACTTACAAGTTATACATAGTTCCATGACTACATTCTGACTGCCATTAGGCAAATTTATAATTGATACTGCAAATCAGCAAAAAGCTTCACTTATTTAGATTAGTAAAAGTGTATTACGAAAAATAAAAAATTATATATTCTTGTTTATGAAAATATTATTCAATCATAATATATATATATATATATATATATATATATATATTCTTGATATTTAACGTTATGGTCAATTGACCGAAAGGTGCCTCATCACTCAAGGTAAAATTATTGCACTTAATGATGGATAAAATTACTTACAATAGTAATATATTAACTTCATATATATATATATAGTTTTAGGTTAGTTCTAGTAGAGCTTAAAGCTTATTTAGGAATTTTTGGACTTGATAGGAGACTGACAGACTTACCTCAAGGCAATAGTCCAAAACTGCAATCTCTTGGAAATAAGCACATATAAAACACTTAATACACTTTTATTTGAAATATTTCGATCAACATGATCTTCTTCAGTCAAGAAAGAGAAAAACAAAACAAAAGATTGAAGTGAACCACAGATGTGTATAAACATCCAAATGTCACAGATTTATAGTTTATGATATAGTGCTATATGTGATATGTGTAGAAATTGTTATATGTGAATCGTGTAGAGATCGGTTACTTGAAACTAGATATTAAAAGTCTGTCAGAAGGAAGGTAATGGAGCTGTTAAAAATGGTAGAAGTTAGGGGGAAGTTAAAAGGAGTTTTATCTGATGTTGAGGTTAGGAGGCTCTCTAGATTTGGTATACCACTGGTATGATAACTCCCATCTTCACTTATTTAGATTAGTAAAAGTGTATTACGAAAAATAAAAAATTATATATTCTTGTTTATGAAAATATTATTCAATCATAATATATATATATATATATATATATATATATATATATATATATATATATTCTTGATATTTAACGTTATGGTCAATTGACCGAAAGGTGCCTCATCACTCAAGGTAAAATTATTGCACTTAATGGTGGATAAAATTACTTACAATAGTAATATATTAACTTCATCTTAAGAATATTAATAATCTTAACATCATCTCTTTCAATGATTGCTATAGCACCAAAATAATTAAAGCCCTCCCCCCTGATTGCAACTCTTCAGAATTAAGAAGATGAATACCTTGCAAGCTAAATAAATGATTTATAAGTTATTCACATTAATAATTAATTTTAATTACAAAAGCTGTTCTATAAAATTACATATATTTTGAATTAGTTTTATTACAATAAAAACATATGGAATGTTATTCATAATAATATTGTTGACAGTGTCCTAACATAGAATAACAAACTATTTACATTTATTTGTTATACATTATGTATATAACCCTCAATGTATTAAATAATTTGTTATATTAAAAGTCAATGTTATACTTCTAAATACATAAAAATTTATTTTTTCAAAAGTTAAAAAAATAAGAAATAATCGAAAGCATTCACTTCTAAACACACATAGCTATGCACAACCGAAGATTAGGAAACGTTCAATTATTCTTAACATGAGCAAAAAAACACTATTGTGCCACCTATTTTGACTATACACTTATTTAATTTCTATATTGGACTTTTTTTTAAACAAAATGATGTACACAGTTCATTTCATCGGCTTATTACTTTCCAATCAAGTAAAAGCCACTTAGATATTGGTATGTTGTCACTATCTCTGAATAATATAGCACATGTTTTGTTTGTGTATAAATTTACAGTTTTTTTTAAATGCAACTAGACATATTTCAAAACCATCTGAAATAATAGATCTGCTATAAAAAATTACAGTATTTAATCCAAAATCATAATTCTCTCTCTCTATAGTTGTGTGCAAAGTACTGGTGAAATTATCCGAATTTTCAAACATCTTTAAAAAAAACAGTTAAATGTTTTCTTAAGTCCAAATAAAATCCACGTTTATAAGCAGTTGGAAAGTATTAGACTTTTAAAAATTCATAATATAAAAAAATTACATTAAAAGATTTAATTCAAGGGAAAATGACCACTGGCAAAGAAATATCATTTAATTAAATACAGAGGAACATTTTTGAAAACAAAAAGAAATGTCCAATTTATCAACTAATAACATATAAGAAAATGGATTTTGAAACATCTATGTAAAGCTTTGGAACAAAGACAGACAGACAGACACACACACACACACAAACCCACACACTATAATAAATATAGTACACATTTACCAGTGAATATATTTCTCTTGAATTTTGTAGTCCATTACGTTCATAGTGGCAAAATATTCATAATGAATATTTTTTATTATCATCCATACATATTTGGCACAAATTTTAAGATAAAAACTTAGAGACAAACTTTGTAGTAAACGATTACTACAACTTTTGGTTCAATGCTAAGTTTCACATTACACTCCAAACTGTTGTAAAGAACTGTCAAGTTTTTATTATAAAACAGAGTTGAAATAAAACCGAATATTCAACAACCTGTGTTCATTATAAAAAAGAAACAATAGTTTCCAACAATGAATTTTTTTAATCACTTGAATAATAGTTTATGACTATCCGAACTTTGAATTTAGTAAATTTGTTAAAACTTACTGAGAAATATTCATTAATGTCTCAGTAAGTTTTAACAAATTTACTAAATTCAAAGTTCGGATAGTCATAAACTATTGTTTAAGTGATTAATAAGATTCACCGAACGTAATGGACTATAAAATTCAAGAATGAATTTTTGTTTATTTGACGGTTTATCAATATTAAACAAATAAAGTTACATTTAATATTTAGTTTTTTTTAAGAATAATAAATCTTATTGCCTGAAACTGAATTTTTTTAAAAAATTGTCTCAAACCTTATTTAAAGTCTTGCACTATTTACAATAAACGCCAATAAATTAGAAAATTTGTACAAAGCCAGTATAATTTTTATTCAAACATAGTAGTAATTATTCTACACCTTCCTAAAATATGCACCAAAACAAACATTCACAAACTGAAGAAACAAACTCATTAGTGTACCACCAAGTGACCTGTTTCATTAAATTGCTAGCATTTTTTATACAATTCAATCATGGATACAACAACACAAACCAAATGTGTTATAACAATACACGACAAATACTTATCTGAGATTTTATTATTTAGTATAAATTACTATATTATTAATAATGGATTTGAGAACATCCTACCACAGTAAGATGTAATATTTCTTTCGAATTGCAATATAGCAAAGAATTCATAGACATGGATAATTGAATAACTCCTTTTAGGGCTTATTTTCCACAGCCTTCTTATTACCTAAATTGAAATGTAATATAAAATATTTCAAAATTATCTAAACATATCACTAGATTTGATCCATTCAAAAAAATGTATGGCCAATTAATATTTATAAAATATACTCTCATTATAATTTGTTTTGGTACATACTGTATATTTCTAAAGTAAATTACTTTTATCTCTGTCTTCTTGATATTTTAATAACTAATGTTTATAAGAATTTGAGGTTTACAGTAAATTTTTGGACTCTCATGACCATTTATTGAAACATAAATGTATCAATATAGTGGAACATGTATCTCTTTTCAAGTATCAAGAAGTTAAGATAAATTTCAACTCAAAATTTTTGGACTCTCATGACCATTTACTGAAACATAAATGTATCAATATAGTGGAACATGTATCTCTTTTCAAGTATCAAGAAGTTAAGATAAATTTCAACTCAAAACATTTTAGAAAATAATTTAACCACTTATTATAGTGGTATACCTAATTAACAGTTTAATAACAAAAAATACTTATTATTAAAGATAGAAACATTTTGTGCTGAAGGTAAATTAATTATTTTACATTACCTAATTCTAAGAAATTTAAAAACATATATAACATCGCAAATATACATAATTTTTTAAAATGTAATTCATTTTGAAAACAAACAATAGATGTTCTATTCCTACAATAGCAGGTTTTATACATCACATTTGTATAATTATCTGTGTCTCTGTAAATTATAAAATGTATCCATTATTATAAATTTAAAGTTCTTTTGACAAAAACATTATGGCCAAAGTTAATTCTTGTATTCATATTAATTTTATAGAAAATAAAAGCACATATTTTTAAGACGGAATTTGTTTCCAGTAGCTATATTTATTTTAATAAATATTTAAGTTTACGGTAATATTCTATGTTTCTGCATAGTAATCAACGTTTATGAATCGCGAAGATCTATACAATTATGTGAGGACATTGCCGAGGAAGTCCGTTCATTAATTTTTGAATAGTTTAGGATTGTCCAGAAAGGACAGAACTTCCTTCATTGGAAACATGACCAAAGCTGCAATGGAGCTTCCTTTGGTATTTGGCTGAATAAAGATACCAATGGAAAACATGCGAGTGAGGGAACTATACCTCATAAAGCTAGCTTAAGCTTGGGTCTCAAGGATGGCTCACCCTCTAAAAAATATCATAGCCACAATGACACCCTCTTCCTCTGCCAGTCACAATGGATCGTTTTTATTAAATGGAGATACCATTTTTTTTTTTTTTCATTCTAAGTCATCATTATAAAGCTTTTAATGTAGAAATTATGCTTGTTTGATACATCTTTTTATATTACTGAATAAAATATTCTTATATCAACTAAATATTTTTTTATATAAAACAACAATTTCTAGAAATCATCCACTACTTTGTCATCATCAGATCTAATTCACAATTTATTCTTAATATTTGTTGATTCCATCTTCACGTGAGCTACTAGTTATCACTAAACACTTTTAAATGTTTATAAACTTGCCTATAGTAGCACTTACTTTGTTGGCTGAGGACCTGTTTCGGGAGATATGTCCCATGTATTGTTTCCATGAGCATATGAGTGATTATAGTTTATATAAGTCTGTCAGGGGAAAAGAGATTTTGGAGACATCTAATGAGGCTATTAGGAATAAAAAAAAAAAAAAAAAAAAATTGACTGGATACTTTATAGGTATATTTTAATATAGGTAGATAGTAATGTTGTATAAAATTATAACTAAATCTATCCTGACTGGATACTTCGTAGGAATATTTTAATATAGGTATCTACCTATAATGTTGTATAAAAATATAACCAAATCTATCCTGACTGAATACTTCGTAGGTATACTTAAATAAAAATAAATAGTAATGTTGAATAAAGTTATTACCAAATCTATCCCGACTGGATACTTCGTACGTATATTTTAATGTAGGTATATAGTAATGTTGTATAAAATTACAAATTTAGACGTAGTGCAGTGCGCTGTAGGTACTGCGCACCCGGTTCACGCTATAGGCCTACTACCATTACAACCTAACATTTAAAATGTGAAATAAAGAAACTTTTACAAAAATACATAAAAATGTAAGAATGTACATATGTAAAAACGTAAAAATACATAAGAAAAGTAAAAAACAATTCACGAAAACAGCGGTAGTCGTACGTCAATAAAGGTTAGATTAGGTTACGTTTTTTAAGCATATTTTTAAAAAACGGAGTCAGCGACAAAAAATAATGTTAGATTCGTGTCTAGGACGTAAAAATACGTAATAAAAGTAAAAAAATTTCATGAAAATAGCGGTAGTCGCACGTCGAAATAATTACCTAATAATATAATAGATAATCTAATACAATATAATTTTAATAAAAAGCAAGCAAAAGGGTTTAACCATCCATAAGAGGATTCATTAAAAATATATGTAACAGAAAAATATTAAATGATCAGATTTCTATTCAACTTTTCATTCCAACTTTAATCATATAAATTTCAAAATGAATTACATTTTATCTTAGTACTCTACTTACATTACAAATACCGCATACTAAATAATTTTGTTTTTAAAACAATCTTTTACACAAAGTCACTGGGGATGAGCTCAATAGAGTAGATAATGAAAACAAATATATACACTGTCCTTGTTTTAAGGCATATTGTTCGTTGCAAAATCTAGGCCAAAAATTGAATCAGCCTTAAACACACAACCATTAAATATATTTCTCTAGATGTTCACGACTAGATTTTAAAATAAAATATGTTGTGATAAAGACACAGCTGTAAACCAAAGTTTACAAATTTTATTAACTTTTATTGCTTCGTGTTCTATGTCAAATTAAATACTTACAAGAGCATATTTTTTTATGTAAAAACTTGTAAAAGGATAGTAAAAACTTGGACATATTATTATTAACTTTCTGGCTCATATTTATTTTACATAAAACATTATCATATACAATTTACAAATAAAAGGTTATTGGATTTTCATCAATTAAATAACTAAAATTTTGAATATTAAAGAACAACCATAGAAAAAGATAGTTTTTTTAATAATGAATAAACTTTAATGGAAATTGTAATTACATAATTTACTATAACTTGAATTTTATCTATGAACCAAAACCATAAATATTTCTATTTCATATTTCAAATATTTGACTAAGACCACTGACTTATATTGCTCGACAGATATGTTTTACACTGGATAAGTATATTGTGTTCAGTGATCTAAAACAAAGTCACATAATTCAAGAAGTGTAGTGTTTCTGAAATTATATTATGTGTTTGCTAAATAATATAAAAAACCTCAAAATAAGAAATTAAATAATTTTAATGCATCTCAATAATATAATTCATATGGAAGAAGGTAGGAGTCACAATTTTGTTTATACAAATTTGGTTTACATTTTTTCAAGATGGACAAATAGATTATTTAGAAAATTTATCAGTTATTAAAAAACATCATCAATTTGTATAACTGAATATTACTATAACCAAAAAAGAATACAGACCACACATAGACTTGTGAACCACAAGAAAATTTCAGAGAATTATTTCTCTTTCAGTACTAAATAGATTCTATCATCACAAACTTTTTTTAGTGCTGATGAAAGATAAATGATTTGAAATATTCAAATTATGTTATGGTTCTTTTTTGTAATTGGATTCTCATATTTTTACACATTTTATATGCTACAATTTCAATCAGTTACAAGTAAGAAGGCATGCAATTTTTAACTATATAATATTTGTTTCAATTCTTTTGTTTTTTCTGAAGTTCAAAAGTAAAAATTAAAGCAAATACAGTGACCAAAAAATTTACCTAGAGAGTTATAAAAAATATTACAAATTATACACTTCACATAAAAAATACATAAACTTTGGGTTACAGCATAATAAATACACACAATTTATATAACCCTTTTGTACATATATTAAACATTGTTAATTCCTTTGTGCTTAAATATGTCTGGTAACTAATGCAATTCAGAAAAAAACTGAAAAAACTTTGTGTGGTTATTTAAGTTATTGTAAAATACTAAAATAGATGAATGTTTTTAGATTTTTAGTTTAATTTTTTTTTTAATGGATTGAATGTTTTATAGAAAACAATCCCAAGAAATAAAATTCAGTTTTACATATTATATTCTTCCAAAATAAATAAATTTTCAGAATTTTCCAAAATCCTAGAAAATGAAATTTTTTTTCCAAATTAAAAGTATACTGCCTTAGATCTTTCTTAAATTTAGTACAGTTAAAGTAAGAATAATAAGTATAATATTCAATAGAAAAAAGTTTTGAAGTTATCTCTATTACCTTCCAATTTTTTTAAAATTAGCACTCCTTGGTTGTTGAATATTTTTAAAACTATTTCAAAATAGATTACACCTATTTAAAAAAAATATAAATAATTTTAAAAGCATTTTACATTTTTGTCATTATAAATAATAATAAAAAAAGCAGTTTTGCAGCTATCTATTAAAAACTATCAGTCTCAACACTTTTAACTGACTATATATATATTGATAGAAAAGATACAATCTAAAAACAAACAGCCATCGAAATTAGAGATTTTAATATTGTTTGAATTCATGTAGTTTAATCGTTAATACTGGTTTACAGATCAATACAACTATTGCAAAAAGGTTAATGGTTTCTCCAAACTGTAAAGGTAGTTTTAATTTTTGTCTTGTTTTTTCTAATTTGTTGACTTTCAATGATTATTTGATAACTATAAATATTACCTAAATACAATTAATATAAATAATACTTTTAATTAAATAAACATAATCTTTTTGCCGGCCTCACATTTCAGTCACTTTGTATCCAGTTTCCTGTGGTGAGGCCGGCTTTCAGTAAAAGTCAGATGACTCTAAGGTTTTGCATTTCTTGCTAAGAGTGGAATACTGTCCAGGTCCATCACCTGGGATTCCGCCTGCTCCACGATATTTCTTGTTGCCGAGAGTGTGCGAGTTGCCAGGTTCCAGATGGCCTGCACGACGGCCGCCTGCTGAAGGATGGTCCAATGTGCGGAACTTTCGGTTCAGAGTCGCGTACTGGCTAGGTTCATGTGCACTCCCCCGATCACTGAAACCCCTCCCTCCTCCTCCTCCTCCAACACCACGCCCATCTCTGTGAGGAAAAAACAACGCTCTTTATTAAGATAGTTGAAAACATGAAAAAGTTAGGATAAAATAATAATGAATCTAGAAAAAATTATACCAACTATTGTTTAAATAAATGTGGTCGATTTGCGAGTCAGGTACAACTATTTATTTAAACAGGTAATATTTCAATAACGGGTACGTTATTGTCATCAGGCCTTATTCCTATTGTACTCTATTAAAAAATAGTCCATGGCAAAACCTTAGTATATTTATGGAAACAGCGCTTATACACTTTCATTAACAACACCTTTATCCATGTGTACTAGCAACAAACTTGCAGTTTTATTATTAACAACAATTAAGAATTTTATTGTAATTAATGAGTTAAGCCAGGATATAAAACTTCTATTTAATCTAATCATTTTGAAATATTATAAATAACTGTTGTTTTGACTGGTAGGGATGGCTACACCCACAGTATAAATATAGAATATAACCCTACTTACACCTTAGTTGTGAGTTAGAGTTTGTAGTATCAATACTCACTGATAATGATGACTGTTATTAAAGCACATTTAAGTAAAAAAATTATTAATTCATGAGTTTGTGTACATCTTTTATTTGTTATTAGAGAAAAATTGTTAAAGTGCTATTTATTTTTGCTAAAACAGTTTCCTAATTAAATGGAAGTATCCTATGTATCAAAATAATCTCAAGTACCCTCCCCCCCCACACACACAGCATAATCACATACAAATATATATAATACTGGCACTGTAAACTAGTAAAAACATTCAACTATATATAATAGATTGAGAATTCTTTGCTGTAATTATTGTATGTACAGTAGAGTCTTGCTTATCCGTCATAAACAGGCCAACAGAACGTCAGATAATAGGGAGGTGTTAAGAAAAACCCATTTAATGATATTTAACTGTACTGTAAAGTAACTCATATTACTGTATGGTTAAAAAACATTATGAACATATGATAAGAAAACATCAGACAAAGTTTCACTGCATAAAAGAGAATATCATAATGTAGAGTAGTACTGTAATGAAATGTTTACATGTACACTATACAGAATATTTACACATAAAACGTTCAGTTTTGTGCTGGTTTGAAAAAATTGTTAATCGTAGTCTGGTTTCCAGATGAGTGCTGTTTCTTAGCTGCTAAGTCTCGCCACCTTTGCACTATCAAAATGTCTATTCATGTAGCTTCTTCTTGTTGCTCAACAACAACAACTGTATTGAAGTGCAGTCTCTAAAGCCTTAACTCTGTCGCTATGAGAAATTGTCTGAAGGTCATGGGGTGCTTCATCTAAATCTTAAATTTCTTTATTGTCACAATTGACAAGAGTAACAATTTCTTCATCAGTTATTTCATACTGATCATTGCCATCATTTAACCAACTTTAAACTCTTTCTACAGATATAACCTCGCATCCAGGGAGATAATGCACTAAAGGTCGAATGTTTTCTTTGGTTACACTGTCCGGTTTCAAACTTTGATCATCGCCACTGCCAAGCACCTTCTTCCACGATTTCTTCCACCTTCTTTTACGCTTTTCAACTTTCTTATTAGGTCTTTTCCTTTGTCTATTTCTTCAATAAGTGTGGACGATTATTCCTTCCTACGATTATATCTTTTCTCTGCTTCCAAAACACAATGATCCATAGTTTGGCATATGGCGGTCACGTTGGGGGGGGGGGCAGAAACATGCTTTTATATCACCATCTTGGAGTGTCTGTGTCCGGATGCATTGAAGCATTGTCTAGTAACAAAATTGATTTACTGGGTAAATTGTTTTCTTTGAAAAACCTCTCTGTTGTAGCAACGAACTCCTTAAAAAACCATTCTTTCAATATTTCGCTGCTCATCCAAGCACTGTTTTGGTTATATTTTACAGGAAGGGCAATTTTTGAAACTTTTTTAAAAGCTGTAGGATTTTTTGCCTTTCCTATCAATGTAAGGTCCATTTTGAAATCTGCTGTAGCATTACTACATGCTAAAATAGTCAGCCTTTTCTTACTAAGCTTGTAGCCAGGAGCTGCCTTTTCAGCTTTAGCTGCAAGACTCTTACTGGGTAGCAAATTATAATTGAGTCCTGTCTCATCATAGTTAAGCAACTGATCACCTGTTATGCTCTCTTTTTCAATAGGTTTTTCTAATTTTTTCTTGAAGGCTTCCATTTCTTCAAACGTCAGATAAAACGGAATGTCGGATAAGCGAGACTCTATGTATTTAAATTTATAAAATAGTTATTCATTCCAATTTCTTTTTCTTGCTTACACTATTTCCATATTTATTTAGTTTGGTGGAATAAAATGGAAATAATAATGATTAAAGTCTTTTTTAATCCAGTGTCATACCATTCTCATTGTAGTGGTTAACCATACCTCAATGTCTTGTTTCAAATTATCCTTCTTTAGCAAAGAGTCTTCCTTATGATGTCGATTTACCAATCAATACGGAAGGAAATTACTTGGTACAAGGTCAGGAATTAAGGCAGATGTTTGAACACTTCCCATTGAAACTTCTAAAACAGGTCTTAAGTCTGACGAATCTTGAAGTGGAAGAAACAAAATTTTGTCAACCTTTTCACTCCTGTTTTTAATCACTATTTTGTTTTGTCACATCACCTTTCAATAGTATGCAGCTGCGATTGTGGTCCTACGGGGTAGGTAATCAATCAACAACATCTTGGAAACTTAGAAGTATGTTGCCACGATCTTTCAAAGGATTACACAACTTTCCCTTTATTTGTTATGGGTTCGTCCACATCTTAATCTGACATTTAGATTCATGCGTTTAATGATAACACTACGTCTCATCCCTGGACACTCTTAAATTGAATAAACAATCTTTTTCATCATAAACAAAATTTGCTAAAATTGCAACATCAACTCTCTCCTCTTTGTGATGTTTTTTAAACAGGCATGGATCCCAAATTGCATATACATTCAATAGAAGCATACTGTCAGAAATAATCTCGTGAAGTGATGCATAGTTTATTTTTTAATTCAGAGACAATTGGTTTCATCGATGGTTAAGTGCTGATCAGTATCAATAATCTTTTAGGTATCTTCAACAACAGTTAGGGTGTGGGAAGTGAAGGAGTGACTATTTTTTTGTTCATCATAAAACATCTTCTCTTCAACGAATGATTGATGGCAATGAAACACCACTGGTATTCACCATACATACTAGGGAAACTCATGATAAATTTAATTTTCATTGTTTTGCCTTCGATAAACCAATAATAATTAAACCTCACAATCAATGGTAGGAGTAAATGATGTGTTCATACTGGTGAATTGATTGACACATTTGCACAGAAATTTTACAGTGTTACCACTACACCCAGATGCAAATTACCTGCGTATCCCAAACTTTTTCAAACTACCACAAAGATTTTTAAAAAATATTGACACTTAATTTTGTAACATTTCACAAAAGTGCTTAAAAAAGACAAAAAGTAAATTTTTGCAAAAGAAAAAAACCTAAAATACTGTATACTAATAATTAAAAATTGTGTGTGTGTGTAATACACAGTATGTTTTACACTTCAAATAATTCAAATATATTTGATTAAATTAACATTAAAAAAGTTCAACCTTTTTTCATTTCTTTATACTTTAAGAAGGATCCCTGTGCTTGCATATTCATAATACAAGTGTTTCTATTTCTTTGATTTTGTATGTAATTAATTTTTAGTTTTTCCGGAGTTATGATATAATTCATTCTAGCTCTCTAAACTAATAAATATGAGTACTTTTAGGAAATAAATTTAGTTTTGACTTTTTAAAATATTTTAGTTTAATTTTGTTAATATCAGGTTTTCTACTGTTTTAAAATTTTTTATATTAGAAATATAATTTTATTTTATTTACCAGAAATGCTTTTTCATAATTCTTTTACTGTAAATAAATGATTTCACTTGCATACTTATTTCAAGTCACAGAACACAAAAAATTTGTTCTAACAAAATCATCTAAGTTAGTTAAACTGTATCAAACTTGAGGCACAACAGTATATATTTGCTATAACATGTAACAGACTTTAAAAGCTGATTTCTTTGCAGTTTAAACTCATTAAGTATTTTAATTAAACTAAAACAAAGTGTTATGGGTATGAATACAACTAACTAGTTGATCAATATGTGCATGCCTACTCTGATCAACAGAAATTACATAAACACATCAACTAAATTTGTAGTATTTATCTTGAATTCAAATGTAAATAATACTGAAAAAAATTATATCTGGTGATGTAGAAAATTCTAATACAGAAAAAATAATAAAACTTTGAGGAAAAGCTTCAACAATTTTTTATTAAAAAAAACAAAAATACTTTAATACACACACAACTTTATAACTTTACCTATTCTTATAAAACAAATAGCTATTTTATACTACTTTACAATATAGGTAGAAAGAATGCAAACCAGTTAACTAGTAAATTGTCTCCATTTTAGTATGTTATTTTTTAGCAACATGGAGGGTATTACACTTTTGCTATTACTTGGGAGTTGAATTAACAACCAGCTTGTCATAAACAGCAACAAGATTTCGATATTTATGGAGGATATGTTTCACTTTATGTAGTAGCTTTATGCTTACACTAGTACTTTTTTTTAACAAACCTAACAAAAACAGATACTTTGCAGCTATTTTTTAATATAGTAAAATTTACTCAGTTTGATTGTGGAACCTCAATTTTACAAAGTTTTATGTTTGCTGTGAGGTAGTCGGCTTGTTTTTTGCAAACATTTTTAATATTTCGACCATTTTCTTCATTATAATGTTTTCAGTATTCCTTTGAGCTTTTTACAACACTAGGTATATTTTTCCTTGCAATATCATTTATATCTGAATTTTATTAATACAATGGGGTATGGAAATGAAGGTAAATGTGTATTAATGTATTTTGTTTTAAATCTACACATTAGATTCAACCAATATCAATAGAATTTTGTTTGGAAATTGAATATTGGTTTTTAAATTATTCAAAATCTAGTTATTATAAATACTAATGGTAATTTGAAGATATCTTAAATAAACTATGTAATATTAAAAAGAATTGTTAAAATTTTGTCAAATTACCCAAACATAAATTATATGGAAAACTGGCTTAGAAACAGAAACACAAGGAACTGAAACATATTTTGTTATATAAAAATTAGAACTACACACACACATATATATAGGTTAGTTCTAGTAGAGCTTAAAGCTTATTTAGGAATTTTTGGACTAGATAGGAGACTGACCGACTTCCCTAATGCCAATAGTCCAAAACTGCAATCTCTTGGAAATAAATAAATAGACATATATAAAAACTTATCACACTATTGAAATACTTCGATCAAAAAATGATCTTTGTCAATCAAAAAAGAGAAAAAGCAAAAAAAAGCTTTATTTACTTCCAACAGATTGCAGTTTTGGACTATAGCCATTAAGTAAGTCTGTCAGTCTCCTATCTAGTCCAAAATATCCTATATATATATATATATATATATATATATATATATATATATATATATATATATATATATATATATATATATATATTGTAATACTTGATAAATTCACTTTTATAAGTCTTAATAAAAATTTATAAGTTAAAAGAAATAACGATTCAATGCTGCTTTTGTTACAATAATTTTTTAATATCTTAATATGACATTCCTTATTTTCTTTTACAAAGTCACTTACTAATTACAAATTCTTATTTCCTCCACAAAGAATTACAAAAATTAAGCTTTATTAGCCTAAGTCTAAAATTTGTTTATGGCAGCAAGAAGTTTAGTTATAAATTTTAATATTAATTGAATTTGATTTAATCACTTCAATTTGAGCTTGAGCTCTCTTTATCTCGGGTTAATAGGTGGGTTTTCTAAATTTTGAATAATAAAATTCGAGTTGGCACTTTCAAAAAAATATCTAAGTTACAATTCTTACAAGCTAAAATTTTTTACAAGTTATTTGGTTTCTAATTAAATAATTTCCTGAATAATGTCTTCTTAATCGATCAGTTCAATGATTTGGCTTAATGTTATTCTGTAATTAGGATTGAATACGATACTACACTTTCCGCACCAGTTAAAAAAATAAAATTTCTACAGCCAATTCTGAACACGTCTTCCTCGTTCAAATGCTCTGTTCCAACTCCCACTGACGCTACCTTTTTTAGCAATAAAAATGGCCAAGTCGTGAATTTCCGCTATTTTCTCGTTTATTCCTTGTAAGTAACAGCTTTACGGATGTCATGTTCACCGCCTTTGATACACTTCTTCTTCTTAACAACTGCACTTAAATTTCTTTGCAAAACAATTGCATTTAAATCTTATTTCCCAAACTGTTTTAGATTATATATCCACGAGAAATATTTAAAACGAATATCTTTTGCCGGTCATGCGCACGCAACTCTACAAATCCGTTCTACATCTTGTTTACTACAGAACATTCACTAGCTTGCTGTTTGAAAGTTTTAAGTGTATTTATATCGTTCTATTGTTCTATTTAAATTGTTATCTATCAATTACTTCTAATACATTTTCTTATAAATAGTGATTTGTGTGGTTTTTTTTCTTTTTATATAAAATCTTGTGATTAGATCTAAAATGTGGCCATGTGCATTTTTCTACACAAGTGAAATTAGGTTATGTTTACATTTCGTTCCTGGTATATTTTAGTAATTTTTTTTTTTACATACTGAATTTATTTATAAATTTATCTTATTTTGTAAGTGCCTTTTATATATATACTACTTCAAAATGTTACAATATATATATATATATATATATATATATATATATATAAAGTTATTATTATTACTTGTAAATAATTTTTTCCACCACTAAGTTCAATAATTTCATAAAATCAGAGCAACGGAAAAATAATGGACGTGAAATATCACAATATATATTACACGTTTTTGAATAAAAAAAAATTAGGCACAATAAAATTTTTTTATTATATACATCTGAAAGAGCAACTAAAATACTACTTTTCTACGTAGTCGCCAAACAAATTGAGATATTTATCGTAGCGGTGGACAAGCTTTGAAATTCCTTTATCATAGAAATCTGCTGCCTGTGATGTCAGCTATTCAGTAACGCGCGCCTTGAGCGCCGCATCGTCGTCAAAGCGCTGTGTTACTAACCAGGTTTTCATTTTTGGAAACAAGTGAAAATCGCTTGGTGCAAGGTCAGGACTATAGGCCGGATGAGGAAAAACCTCCTATTTGAATGACTCAAGGAGTTCTTTTGGTGCGGTTTGCTGTGTGAGGTCGGGCATTGTCATGCACAAACAAAATTTTTGTCGTCAATTTCCCTCGGCACTTGTTTTGAAATGCTCTCCCAAGGTTGTGCAAAGTTTGACAGTACCGTTCAGAGTTTATTGTTGCATCACGTTCAAGAAAGACAATAAGAAGCACACCTTGCCTGTCCCAAAAAAACGTCGCAATAATCTTTCTTGCTGAAAATGTTTGCAAACATTTTCTTGGCTTTTTGGGGGAGCTTGTGTGCCCCCACTCCATGGACTGTAATTTCGTTTTGCAATTAACGTGTTTTACCCATGTCTCATCACCAGTTACGATGCAATCCAGTAGTGAATCACCATGTCTGTCGTGATCCAGAAATGTCAAACTTGCTTCCATTCGCTGACTTTTATGGCGGTCAGTGAGCATTTTCGACACCCATCTTGCACAAAATTTGTGGTAGCCTAAACTTTGTGTGACAATTTCAAGCAACAAAGTCGGTGAAACTTGTGGGAAACAAAGCGAAAACTCCGTTATCGTGAATCGGCAGTTTTCGCGAACCTTTTCATCAACTTTAGCAACCAATTCATCAGTCACAATGCTTGGGCGTCCACTCTTCGCTTCGTCATGAAAATCAGTTCGGCCATTTTTAAACTCAATGCGCCATTTTCTCACAGAACTTTCATTCATTACGTTGGTTCTGTAAACTTCACACACCTGGCGATAAATGTCTATCGGTTTTAAGTTTTTTGCCAACAAATACCGTATCACTGACTGCACCTCACAACTGGCGGGATTTTCAATCACAGCACACATCTTAAGTTGAAATTGCGAAAAAACGGGCAACACGGAAATGTTCCTGTTGTCACTGCTGGACGCCGACTAAGTTGCCGAGTGTGCACGCACCAAAATGTACGAGATTGGCACGCGCCTAGCGGCATCAGACAGAAACGTTCCTTACTTTCTGAATAGCCCTCGTATATATATATATATATATATATATATATATATATATATATATATATATATATATATATATTCCTGATATTTAATATTATCCTTGTTTTTCCGTTGCACTGACTTTATGAAGTTAATAAATTACCAATTTTGAGTAATTTTATCCACCATTAAGTGCAATAATTTTACCTTGAGTGATGAGGCACCTTTCGGTCTTTGACCATTGTCGAATCACTGATTGTTCTCTGCTGTGGATGCTATGTCCGTGAAGCCGGTGTTTGTAGAAGTTACGCGCACTATTTCTTGATCTGTGTGTATGAGGTTTCTGTATAGTATGTCTTCTGTATATGTTGTTTGTAAATTCATTAAGTTGTTTTGTATGTTTTTATAAATGTGGTATTTTTCTAGTGAGTTTAGTTCTATTGGGTTGTTATTTATTTCCAGTATGGTTAGGTTATTTTCGTAATTTGTAATTTCGTGTTTATGGGAAATTAGGTGTGCTGCAACATTTGATACTTTAGAATTTTTATTTTTGAATGCTCTATAATGTTCTTCAAATCTTATTTTAAACGTTCTGGATGTTTTTCCTATGTAAAAGGCGTTACAGTTGTTGCAAGTGATTTTGTAGATTCCTGATAGGTTATGATTTTCTGAATTTGTTATGTGGTTTTTGTTACTAAGATATTTTATTATTTTGTTGTTTGGTTTGTAAGTTGGAGTGTAGTATTCTTTGTTGTATATATTCGTTATTTTTTCTATTTTGTTATTGGTATATTTATATTTTAGGTAGATTTTTTTATTTTTATTGTTTTCGTGTTCCGGTTGTAGTGTTGTATTGAGGTTAGGTTTTTTTGTGAATTTATTGTATATATTTTTTTTTTTTTAATGTGTTTGTTGTATCCATTTTCTATTGCTATTTTTGTAATGTTATCTAATTCTTCATTTAATTTTTGTTTGTTATCCTGTGTGTATTTTATTGCTTTATTTATCATGTTACTGTAAGTGTTAATTTTGTGTGTCCAGGGGTGGTTAGATTTGTAGTGTATTGTGGTGTTGTTGGAAGTAGGTTTCCTGTATACTGTAGTTTCTATTTTATTATCATTTATATTTAAAGTAATGTCGAGGAAGTTGATTGTTCTATTAATTTCTGTTTCAACGGTGAATTGTATGTTTTCGTTGTATGTATTTAGTTTGTTTAATATTATGAGGTGTTCGTTGTGAATGGTAGGTTGGTATATTACAAGTATATCGTCTACATATCTTGTCCATAGTAAGATATTGTGTGTGTTTATTATAGGTTTAATTATTATTTGTTCAAATGTTGTAAATATATTTCTGACATGACAGATGAAATGGGTGAAACTCACTAGAAAAATACCACATTTATAAAAACATACAAAACAACTTAATGAATTTACAAACAACATATACAGAAGACATACTATACAGAAACCTCATACACACAGATCAAGAAATAGTGCGCGTAACTTCTACAAACACCGGCTTCACGGACATAGCATCCACAGCAGAGAACAATCAGTGATTCGACAATGGTCAAAGACCGAAAGGTGCCTCATCACTCAAGGTAAAATTATTGCACTTAATGGTGGATAAAATTACTCAAAATTGGTAATTTATTAACTTCATATATATATATATATATATATATATATATATATATATATATATATCGTGATATTTATCGTTGTCCATTATTTTTTCGTTGCACTGACTTTATGAAGTTATTATTATTACTTGTAAATAAGTAAGTATGTGGTGGAAAAAATTATTTACAAGTAATAATATATATATATATATATATATATATATATATATATATATATATAACTTTCCATATGTATTAAATATATATTTGGGTAATAAAAACCAAATAATAAATAAATAAATAAATATATATATATATATATATATATATATATATATATAACTTTCCAACACTGTTTTCTTGTATTCAAGTATCACATACACTATAATGTACTTAGACAAGAATCTTACTTTGTATATATATGCGAATCGACTTTCGAGGACTAATTCATGTCCTCATTTTCGAGCATGAACTGAGACTAAAGAGCTTCTTGTAGTTAGTTGCCAGGTGTGTGGGATTTTCGTTGTCAGGTGGTATCCTGGTACTGTTCGGAATCACTGTATTGTTGGAAAGTTTTAGTTTGTCTTGGGGTTTATCAAGTTGAATAATTCATTGTTTTTTAAAATTTTATTTGTATTTGTTAGTTTATTATATTAATTTTGTGTTTATAAATTTGTAGCTGTTCCCAGATTGTCATTTTGAGGCCTTTTTGTACTTTTTTAAAAATAAATGTATGTTTTAAAATATGGGGAATGTTTTTGATGTGCGTGGCTAGGTTTGAATTATAAATGTTTGGTTTAATGTATGCCTTGAGGTGCTATTTATATCTGTCTTTTAATTTCTTTTTAGTTTGGCCAATATACAATTTGTTACAGTCTGGGCATTTGATTTTATATATTCCGTTATTAAGTGTGGGACATATTTTTTCCGGTTGGTTTATTTTACAACTCACTCTTATACAGAATGCTAATACGAGGCATGTTTTTAAAGTAAGTACCGTTTCTAAATTTCCCCGCCGCAGCTCTGCGGTCGGCGTTTAGCGCATGCGCGCAGTGTAGCTACATCTGTTGGGAAGCTACAGACGCCATTGTGACGCCGTTTGATCGAGTCTTAGTTTGTTTACGTGATTTTAAAATGCCGCAGACAATCGAGAATCCCGCCGACTGTGAAGTGCGTGGTGTGATTCGTTTTCTCTGTGCTAAAGGCTTAAAAGCAATTGACATTCAACGTGAAATCAGTGAAGTTTATGGTGAAAACATTATGAGTGAAGGAATGGTGCGGAAATGGGTTAGGGCCTTCAAAGATGGCCGCACAAACGTTCATGATGAGGAACGAAGTGGGCGCCCTTCAGTCATTACCGATGATCTCATTCAAAAAGTGGACTGTAAAGTGAAAGAGAACAGACGGTTCACAATTTCGTCCTTAGCTGTAACATTTCCTGCTGTATCAAGAAGTGTTCTCTACGAAATTGTGTCTGAACGTTTAAATTATCGGAAACTGTGTTCACGGTGGGTACCGAAAATGTTGACTGATAAGCACAAAACAAAACGATTGGGCAGTGCATTGAGCTTTCTCGAGCGTTACCGTAACGAGGGCGATGATTTTTTAAGCCATATCGTTACAGGTGATGAAACGTGGGTAGCCTACGTTACACCAGAATCAAAACAACAGTCAATGGAATGGCGGCATTCAACATCCCCTAGGAAAGTCAAATTCAAGCAAACAATTTCTGCCCAGAAAATCATGTGCACTGTCTTTTGGGACAGAAAGGGTGTGTTGTTGGTCGATTTTCTGCCTCGCGGTGAAACGATCAATGCAGCCGCGTACTGTGAAACTTTAAAAAAACTGCGCCGCGCAATCCAAAACAAAAGACGTGGCATGTTGAGTGCAGGCATCGTTTTGCTCCACGATAATGCTCGTCCACATTCAGCAAATCTAACGCAAGAGCTCATCACTTCATTTGGCTGGGAACAATTGGACCATCCTCCATACAGTCCCGATCTAGCGCCTAGCGACTACCATTTGTTTCTACACTTGAAGACGCATTTAGCGGGGAAGCGTCATTCCAATGATGAAGAAGTAAAAACGTCTGTGCAGCAGAGGTTGTCCAGTCTGGCGGCAAGCTTCTATGACGACGGCATACAAAAGCTGGTCCCAAGATACGACAAGTGCCTTAATAATAATGGGAATTATGTAGAGAAGTAGAGGAAAGAATGCTCTTTGAGGTAAATAAAGTTTTGTTTGAAAAAATTTACTTGTTCATTTTTTATATCAAAACGGTACTTACTTTAAAAACATGCCTCGTAATACAATAAAAATTTGTTACAACAAATTGTATATTGGCCAAACTAAAAAGAAATTAAAAGACAGATATAAATAGCACCTCAAGGCATCCATTAAACCAAACATTTACAATTCAAACTTAGCCACGCACGTCATCAAAAACAACCATAGCTTCCCCATATTAGAAAACATACATCTAATAAAAAAGTACAGAAAGGTCTCAAAATGACGATCTGGGAACAGGTACAAATTTATGAACAGAAAATTAATATAATAAACGAACAAATCCAAATAAAATCAAAAAGCGATAAATTATTCAACTTAATACACAAAATTAACCCCAAGACAAGCTAAAACTTTCCCACAATGCAGTGAATCCGAACAATACTTGCATACCCCGTGGCAACGGAAATTCTACACCTGACAACTAACTACAAGAAGCTCTTTAGTCTCAGTTGATGCTCGAAAATGGGGACACGTAATTAGTCCTCAAATGTTGACTCTCTTATATACAAAGCAAGATTTTATATATATACAAAAATTTCTAAATAAGCTTTAAAGCCCTACTAGAACTAACATAAATATATATAACACAAAATATCTAAGTCATGTTCACTACATATTAGGTGAACATTTTGATGCTGATGATGTGTACACTAACAAAAACTTTTTTGTTGAATAAGAATGCGGTTGTTTCATGAGTCAAGTATCGTTTATTAAAAATTTGGAAGTTTTTGATAATTATATTGCTATCATCATTCTGCCCTAAAAGGACAAAATTATATTCATTACTGTTGTTAAATTAGTCATGCTGTGTGTTGTTTTTGCTTTATTAAGAAATTGTAATTTTAAATAATTGGAATGTTGATATGTGTATATGTTTCAAGAGGTTAGTTGATATTAATGAGATAAGATTTTTATGAATGTTTCTTGACACATTTTAATTAATTGTTTTTATAGAATTCATTTCTCATGGATCAACTCGTTTTATGAATGTTTTTAATATAATTTAGTTTGACTATGTGGGTCATTTATAACAGGTATTTTAATTTTATATTAAAATTTTCTAGACTTAAATTATTAATTTTATCCAATATACTTTAGGCCTGAATAAGGATAACAATATAGTTGTTGAAATGTTGCCAAATTTTTAATAAATGATTCTTGACTAACGAAACAACCACATTTTTATTTAACATCTTTTTAAAATTATTGTAACCCACAAAAGAAATAATTTATACTTAACTCAATAAAGTACAGAAGAAATAATTACCTCAAGTTGCAAAAATAGCCATCAACCATGCAGGTAAATGTGCAAGACCAAAACAAACTAATACAAAAACCAAAATACAAAAATCATTTAACATAGAAAAAAAATTTGAAATAAGATTAGCTTCAAGCTTCAGGTTAACTTATGTATCATTGAAATAAGTATTACCTACAACCAGTAGTTACAGAAAAAATATACATGATAAACATAGTGTAGACATGTGTAAATTAAAGGAATTTTTAGCATAGTATATTAACCATACTAAATTGTATTCATTAGGCAAACAGTGAATAATGTATGTAAAATAAATAAACATTATTACTGAACACAGTAATTCAATTTTATGAATTATAATTCAAAGAAAGTAAACTGCATATACAATTGTTTTAATTGATGAAACTAGAAGATATAAGATATTTCAAAAGTATGAAAATTATCAAATATGCTCTCAAAATGACATTTTTTATTGTGTATATGACAAATGTCTATAAAAATAAACACAGACTTAAGATTATCAATCTCAAAATCCCCATCAAACAAAACTAATCTGAATCAATAAATTCCTCAAATTTGAGGAACAAGAGGTTTTCTAAAATTTTGTAAACTTAATTTGAGATTCTGGTTAATCTCATCATCATATTTCTTGAAATATAAGGTTCCACTATACTTAAATAAGACCAGGCATGTCAGAAAGTAACAAGGAGTTGTAGATAACTTTTGAAAATTTATGATGTTTAGCCCTTTATTGACATTTTTTTATAGTAATGTAAGAGGTGGAAATGCATGGTATCTGCATAGAACTACTACACAGTTGTAGGAGATATACTTTTAAAAACTTTTTGAAGACAAATTCTATGGTGATTCCCACTCGGTATTATTTAATTTTGTCATAAAAAATTATTGTGTAACTGAGTGAATACTTATGAACTTAGTTGCTGACACGATTCGAAACAATTATGTCATTGAAGAAGCCAACTCGGTTCATCAATGAAATTATTGCTTCAAAATGCGTCAGCAAGTAAGTTCAAAAGTATTTACTGTTACATAATAATTACTTCTAATTTAATTAATGGATTCAAGATGATTACAAGCAAATTTAATTTCTGTGAAAATCTGTTTTGTACTGGTACAGTTTTAGTTGTATGTGAAAATTCATCTCATTATTTGGTAAGATAAGCAAAAGTAGAACAGCCTCTTTATACTGTAGCAAGTTGGAAATTTCTCTATTAATGTTTAAAATCATTATACATTTTCAGGTACTCTTACACTATTTCAAGAATGACTACTTGGTTTTCCTGTTACAGAAGTTCCACTTGCTCTCATATTCAACTCACTGGAAGATTGTTTTGCAATCAGTAAAACATTTTAACTGAAGCTGAGGTGACTTTAAAATGTATTTTCTTATTGTAGTAGCTCAATCATTGTTTTGAAAGAATGATTTAAAAACAAAACTGTGATATTCACCAACTCATTGTGTCTACTGATAACTAGATGGTCTGTCTAAACCCGAGGACTGCCTTTTCCACACATTTCCATTTCTTCAGAACAATATGAGTCCTATTGCTACCACCTACAGTGTAACATATTCTAGATTTTGTTTAATACATTGGAGTTTATAATCTAGCTACACTTAAGCATGGCGGTTCAATTACATGGAGAAAGTTTGAGTGGACTCAAACGAGAGTCCTTGAGTAGATGTGGATTTATGGACTTATTTAGAAATTAGATGATTGTAGATGGCATAGTTATTGTATAATGACATCTTCTTTAGTTCCAATCTGATGCAGTTAAACTAACCCAATATGGGATAAAGAGATTTTGTATGTAAAGCCATGCAAGAGACCTATCATTTGTTTTATATCACAAGTATGAATTATTTTTTGCATTAGTTTAAGGCAGATAATGATATTTTGAAATTTTTAAGTTTAGATTCTGATTTATTTGTTACTGATGAAGATTTAGAATTCATTGTGGATGACATGGAAGGTAAATATTTATATACAAATAAGTGGTTTTATCACTATATAACTTTGTCAAATGAAGCACTGCAAGGATTGTTTGTTACACTCTTTTGGTTTAATTATTTTAAATTAAATGTTTATAAATATTTGTAATGTTTCATTAGTAAAATTTTATTGAATATTATATAATTTTGATGACTTTCAAAATTATTAAGCTCTATTGTAATTGAAAACATAATATAGATGTTAACACAGGCATAGGCTATAGTTGAAATACATTCTTTTAACATTTGTTTTTAGATTTAAAATAGTGTTGGTATATAGTGGGTGTGTATTAGAAGGCAAACAATACTGTAAATAACTATTTGTGAACAATTTAACTACAAAAAATGTTACTCCACTATAAGGAAACAACATGTGGAATATTACTTCAGACAGGTAAGTTTACAAAAGCCTACCTAAATTATTTTATGCATATTATATATAATTTTTAAAAGCAATGCATAATCTGTAAAATAACAATAATTGTTTACATCATTTTATTAGAGTAAAATTATTAAAAAATATTCAATGTAGTAAAAATACAGTATTTTTCATATATTAAGAAAATAAAGTTCAATGTATTTACTTTTATAGGTACACTGTGCATTTTTTTAATGAGGAAAACTGATTCATGTGTCAGATCCATAGAAGTTGGCAGCAAAGAGACAGAACGAGTAATAATACACTTACTAAAGAAATCTTAAAGAAATTTGCTGAGAACTCTGTAGATTTATACTGTGTATCAAATAAAGTATTTGTATCTAAGAAACAAACAGCTTTAGACTGTTGTGTATAAAACAGTAATTCAACTATTAATAATACAAACATTATTAAATTAACCCTAGATCTGCAAGTATTTTTAACCCTTTGAAGAGCAAGTGTTTTACCGAGAAAGTAGTACTGATATACTAGAGCGTCATTTAGCTCCAGGGAGTAAAATGACATAGTGGTATATTTTTGTCATAGAACATGAAGTATTGTTGTTTAATTCCTATTAGGTGGAAACATGGGTTTTATTGCAGTTGCATAGTATTGAGGAGCTGTAATTTGATAGGTTGTTCTCCATTAGTTTTTTGGCTGATGTTGACTGCATGTGACCAGTGGAATTCACAGTAACTAACTGCGTTTCATTCGTTGTAAGTGTTTTTAGTTATAGGTAATGAGTTTCAATGAACGAAATATTGTTATTTCCAATGAAATACGGGATCTTTTCTATGATATATGTGAGGGTGACCATCTTGCTGAAAATGAAAAAGATATTTTACAATCCGATGACGATGTTTTTGGTGAGAATGGGTAAAGTTAGAAATATGATAATTTGATTAGTGTCTTGCCAAAAATAAAAAAAGGTAACTGTGAAGCCCAAAGTAATGAAAAATTGTGTAATGAAAAGGTGGGACCGGAAAAATTTCCTGCCTGAAATTGTATATAGCGGCTACCACTATATACAATTCTCCGCATTAAAAGTCAAGCAGTGAGGAGGAGAATTAAAGAGTTGAAAAAAATTTCTATGTTTGTTTATATACAAAAACTCAAGAGAAAAAACAAAAAGATAAACAGAATGAATGTCTAGACTGCAGTCCTCTTTGTTAATCTGGGTTATGCAATTTTTAATATCAAGAAAAACTTTTAAACTATACTTTTTACTTTTCTGCAATTTTAAACCAAAAATAGCTTACTATGTATTAAAAGTATTCATTTTTTAAAACTATATATGTTTTTTTTTTAAATTTGATATTTTCTTTACTCCAGAACGTAATTTTTTGGATACTATCCTACCACTCCAAGTATTGTTGTTGGTGACAAACCACCATTACTCCCAAAAGAGTTGAACATCTTAGCCACAACACAATTTAATATCAAATGTATATAAAGTATTTCTTTTTAAGAAACATACTTGGAAATACTATTATCGAAATTCAAAGATTATATTAAAAAATATTTATTTCATGAAAAAAATGAAATGATGTTAAAAATTTTGAAAATAATTCCAAGATAGCTAAAATATGTAAAATTTGTAAATACAATAATAAAATGTCTTTGGTTCAACAAAAACAGTGAATTTGTTAGGGTTTTTTTCAAAACCCACAAAACTGAAATATTTGCTAAGGTACAGTATCATGATGTTCTGAGATTAAATAATAGCCAGGTGAAGTTTTAAAAAAATCAGTTTTGAAGTGTGCCCTAAAATATATTGTTATATCTTTTTTTATTCGACTGCAATGTATACTTATTTTGGTAATACAACCTCTTAGTTACAAGAAAATGTAAAATACATAGACATTCTATAAAAAAGTAAAAAAATGTATGACATCTTAAGTCAGTAAGTGCATATTGTATAATGGAAATAAACTGTGTCAAAAACATTGGCACTCAAACTTCAGCACAAACTTTCTCTATATCAGTACCAAAAGATGCAGAATTTCACTGTCTTCAAAGCACTTTCTTGAAAATTTCATAAACTTTGTAAAATGCATAAAGCAATTTATTCTAGACACATAATGTGTCTTTCTTGCAGTAAAGAAAATTGCATGCAAGGGTTTAGAAAACCATTTTTTATTAAAACGTCTAAAGCAAATACATTTTAAAATATTTATTGTGCAGGATATGGATCCGGATACCAATACACTGAGCAGCATCTTCCCTTTTTCCATATTATTCTTTCAGCGTGTTTCAAAGTTCTCAAAGAATGTTTATTTGGTATCTGTGTGCTGTTAAGTTTGGTGTGTATCATTTACTGATTGAGCATTATGTAAAACAAAATTAAACTAGCAGTTTCTGAGCTAGATAAGTAGTATAAACAGAATATTACTCTGACGTAGCAATAGGACATAACATGTACCATTTTGTGCCTTAAAGGTGGTAGTGAATAAATGAATATGCTTCAAATAGCAACTGAGTTACAAGTTCTAACAATTCATGTTGACAAAAAATAAGAATGTGTTCTTGGAACCACTACTGGTAACTTGTAAACAGATGGACCTCAGACAGGTATATCAATATATATTACTTATCTTGACAGCCGATATAGCATAAGAACAAAAAACTGCCCCAGTAAATGTGCCCTACCCAGATTTGTGGTAATACCAAGAAAAAGCTTTTCATCCTGACAAATATAGAATACTCTGCAAATTTGAAATTAAAGTTCCAATTTAGAACAGGTTTTGACAAAATGTTTGTATAGTACTATATCATTTAGCACAAGTGGTCTTCCTCCTAACGGTAGATAACAGCTGAATAAATGTACTACTTGTGTTTAAAAAGTAATGGGTGTAAAGACACTGTTTTGTTTACATGCTCACTAGCAAGCTAAAGCTACAAAAATCTCACTAATATTGATTTAATAAACCTTAATATTTATAATCTATGAAGTCACTACATACTCAAATGTTTTCTGAACAGAAGATAACATTTTAATATCCTGTCTATATTAGATATTAAGAGACTTTCGCTTAATTAAAGTACCTTATGTACAGGATTTTTTGTTTCAATTATTAAAAAAGTTTGTGTATTGTCTTGTCTTTTGTAACTATTAGAATTCATCATTACTGATAATTTTTATTTAATGACTATCACACTGATTTATTATTTTTGTTTTTCTAAGTTTGGGGTCGTTCAGATTCATTCATTGTATCTCTTTGGAACCTTTTTTTGCGAAAGAGATTTATAGATACAATTGTACAACTCTGACTATACAAATTCAACAAATTTAAATAAAATTTGTACAAAATGAACTCATAGTTTAGAGTAAATATATCTAGAATGGTAATCGCATACTCAGCAATTGAGAAATTAATTTCTATTAACAAATATTTCGTACTGTTTTAGTCATTGCTTCTCAAAATTCTCTTACATTGATATTAAAATTTTGTTTCATCATAATTTGTTACTCTCATAAAATTGAAAATATACTTTTCAGCTGGCTGCATTTAATCTTATTGGCACTTGTTTTTAGAAATTAGTTTAATAAGTAAAATACTAAAAAATAACCAGAGTTTGTATTATGAGATGTAACACCATTACATTTTACAAGGTAGAATTGCTTGACAAGTTTTAAATATTTGATTACCTTTTAAAACAAGGATTTTACACAAGCTTGGAAAAACTTAGGCAAAACTAACACATTAAAACACAGTAATATTTGGTATATTTTTATAGAAAAATTAATTACAACCTACAATTTATTTGAGCTTACATTGTAATAAATACATTAACTAATAAACTTATTACTTAATAATTCATTAATTTTATGAAAGACATAATTTTACATAACTTATAAAACATACTATAAACCCTTTAAAGTTAAAACAATAGAACTAGTCAACAACTGCCCAGTATTTTGAAATAATGTTTTGGTTATAGTTATATTTAAAGTTGAAGTAATATTTGGTTTTGGATTTAGAAAGCATAATTTATTTTTATTCCATTTTGAATATAAAAACGCGTTCATGGAGAAAGTTAAACAGTAATTATGTTTGAAAACCCATTATTATAGAAAATTTAGAAACAAAACAATATAAGTATAAATGTCAGAAATAATAAAAACTGCTTGTACTTAACATCTCCTCAATTTTTTTATTTGGTAAAAAATTAATTCTGTTTAATATTGTTGAAAAATATTTATATTATACTGTTAACTTTTTCATAATAATTATAAACAATAACAGAAACATATTTATTTAAATTCAACTTCGTAAAAGAATTTTTGAACCGGATATTCTGAACACCTTAAAAAAGCCAGTAATTTAAATAAACGTTTTTATAAAGCCAATATATTTACAAAACAAATGTCCCCAACTTAAAAACTATAATTTTGCTGCTGATTCTTTAGTTACTCCTAAAATTGGGAAATGAATCATTAATTTCCAATAGATTCCACCTATTATATAATAAATATATATATAATGTAGTGTTAAATAAAACGTGTTCAATTACAAATAGTTGAACAGTTGAACTGTCTATGAGTTGAAGATCCTAAGAGATATAAACTAAATTCTTTAACATTATAAGGAAAATAAATATGAAAGCACCATGCGCAAGTATCTAAACAACTAAAACCACTAAGTACTAGGCACATGCGGGGTGTAAGTCTGATACTGGTAAGGATAATCATTCTGATAAGTGGCTACAGGTTGTGGTGCAGGGTACTTAGAAGGTGGAAAATGGTAATCATAATGCGAATAGTAAGTGTTAGCGAACGACCCTTGGTTGCGGAGAGTTCTAGCAGCAATGGCTTGAGATGCTGCTGTCGGAGGTAGGAATGGATCTTGCTCATCCACTTGAAGATAATCACGTCTAAAAAAAATGTGTACAATTAGAATTATAAAAAAATATATTTAAAAAAAGTAAAATCTATTTCTACAAAATTGAATACTTTAAAAAAAGTAAATCCCTTAACTAGAGATTTATAAAAATTTTTAATATAAACTTGCTACTTGGATTGTTTTATTCAACCTTTTTACAATGTATAACTTTATTGATATTGTTATTTCAACATACAACTAATGTACCCTTAGTTTTCAGTATTTTGCTGTCCCAAAATAGTGATTTATTGTTATTAAATTACCACTGATTCTATAAAACCTATTTATATTAAATTCTCTCTAGGAAAACTATATAAAAAGAGGTTTTTACCTAACCTTAAATTTCTTGTCCCCTTGTAAAACACACACATATACACATGAATGAGAGTTAAGCATATTTAAAATATATATGTTTTAAAATTTATACAAGATTTTTTAATGTTCAAATTGATGAATAAAATAATAAATTAAGATTGACATTATTATTTGTGTTATAATTTAAATAACGGAACTCCATGTTTAAATTTCAATATTTCAAGATGGAGTTATTTTAAGACTGTTAAAGATTGTGCTCATGCACATTGATGCTTAGTGCAATATTAATCATTTGCTTTATATATATATTATATAATTATATTTTGCTGAATTTACAATTTTGCAACTTTTCTATATACCATTAAGACTACAGAAAACAGCTACACTAATAAAATCATTAAAATTAATTAATCACCTAAAACCTACCTTTAACAGATACATGAAGTAAAATAAAATGTGATTCAGTAATAGGAAAAAGCAAGCAAAATGGAAAAGCATGCAAGCATAAATATACTCAAGTATCTGATATCTGTGGTAATGCACAACCGCTTCTGATTAGGTACTTTGATCCAAAACACCAAGCGAGATCTGCAAAGAATCAAGAAAGCAAGCAACCTTTTGGTTCTAATTAGATTAGCAATGGCAGTAATGTTTTTTCTTACAATTAAAACAAGATTAGTGTTAAAAATATACAATAAACTTCTAAACCTAAATACAAGAAGTAATTAAAAAAACAATAAATTTCTGTTATACAACATTTAGAAAGGGGTATAACATAAATATTAGAAAGTATCAACAATTTTAAAATTAGCCAAACAATGGGACTAAATTTAAATAAATAAAACCTCTATACCAAAAACAACTTTTTCATTTATTCAATATTTTATGTACATTTTAATTACATAGCAATCATACTCAGAGGTAATTTACAAAACAAACTACATTTAAAACAACATTTTTCATTAAATATATAGATACCGGCAACTACTTCGCTACAGCCCCTTTACATTGTCTGATCAATCATGTTACAGTAAATTCCCTCTCTGAAACTAGGTCTAGTCTTTCAACTTCTATGGGGATTAGTTATCATTACACATTTTTAAATTTTACCAAAATACAATTAAATATTTTTTACAAAATAGGACTACAACTATCTCCTAATTAATGAATACATAATTGAGAGTATGGGATAGGCCCTTTATCACAATTTATTAAATTATTTTCATCACGGTAACTCTTCACCTTGGAAGTTGAGAGACCGGATCTAGTTGCATAGGGGGAATTTATTGCAACATGACTGGTCAGACAATGTAAAGAGGGTGTGGTGAAGTAGTTATCGGTGCATATATTTGATTAAAAATGTTGTTTGTTTTGTAAATTACATCTGAGGATGATTGCTATGCAATTGAAATCTACATAAGGTATTAAATTAATGAAAAAGTTATTTGTGATATAAAGGTTTTTATTTATTTAAATTAAAAATTATGCCACAGTTGATTTATACAGTTATTAATAGGACTATAGTTTGAACATTTATAATTTAGTACATTTTTATATTAAAATATTTATCAGTGGATAGTATCAGGGACAATTGTCAAGCAGACAATTGTTATTTAAAAGTTAAGGTTTAAACATGGGATTTAATTAATAAGTAAGGAAGAGATATGCAAGTTTAAGTTTATAATGATATTTTATTTCTTGTATTATAACAACTGTGATGTAAACAATATAAATCTTTAGTTAAAAGAAATCGGTTTTGAATAAAAAATCAGATTTTGTGAGTATAAATAAGTATGTAGTTTTGCCAATCGGTTATTTCTAACCATTCCTTTTTTGAAAACCATAAGTATTTAGAACAAATAAACATTTGGGCCAATTCAATACATAGCCTCAGAAACTTCAGGTGTTTGTGAAACTTTCTGAGGTCTGCAAGGCTTATAACTATTTTCAATTAACCAGCAAGTAGGCCTGCTATTAGAAAACAGATGGTATAACAATAGGAAATTGTCGTTCTTCTTCATTGACAGAATTTTTATCAATGATTTTAAAAGAGAATTAAAAACACTTTAAGATAAAGGATATAATTACAGTATGTAGATAACATACAGGTTGATTTTTATTTAAGTAAAAGTGGCATTAATTACTTTTGGTAATTTTTTCTTTTCTAGATATTATTGATTCTGAACCAAAATATATCTAAAAACGTAAAAAGTCTTAAAGAATATTGAAAAACTAAAAATCATCACATGTTCACAGTTGACACCAACTAAAAATTCAAGGTTTTATTTTTTGCATGAGTAATTTCAAAATGTCTTGAAAGGATGAAACAGGAACTTATTAACAATATTTCAAGTTTACAATGAATGCACAAAATGGAAAATATGAGTATTTTTCAAATTATTTCACTTCTAACTTGTGCTTAAAAACCATGCAAAAGCAGCTAAAACATTAGTGAAACCTGCTTACACCTCAATATCTGCATTTTCTGAAAAAATGAGCAAATACTTTTATAAAGCATGCACAATGTAATTACAAAATCGCAACCAGAACAGACTGAAACATTCTTAATCCTTAAGTAAGGAGCACGAAACAAATATTTAGATATATCGATAATGAAACTTTGCATGTTGTTCTTAAATATAAAACAACTGTTATACAAAACTGCAACTCACTATAAAATATTTATGAGTTAATATTATACTTTAATGTCAGTAATTAAACAGTATTTTGCAATGGCAGCCTAGCACTGTCCAACCACAAAGTCTGAATGTAGTTCTTCTGAAAATATAAAATAACAACTACGAAGTCTGTTCAAAAAATACGCGGACTGTTTGAATTTCGCAGTTCGTTAGTTTCAGAAGAATCCGCTTGGTGTCGCTAGGTTCGTATAAATCAGCTGATTAAAACACAGTATTTCAGTCGCAGATATCTTCATTTGTTGTTGAGTTACACGCAGTTTAGTAAAGAGTGTTTTTTTTTCATTTGTCAGATTGTAAAATGGACAGCCTGAAGGAGCAACAAATTGCTGTGAAATTTTGTGTAAAACTAGGTATATCTGCAACAGAAACATTTGCCATGCTTAACACGGCCTACGGCAATGTTGCCATGAAGCAAACTGCATGTTTCAAGTGGCATAAACGTTTCAAGGGTGGCTGACAGTCGATTAATGACGATGAGCGTCCTGGACGTCCTTCAACGCCAACTGACGACCCACACGTTGACAAAATCAACACCCTGGTACGCGAAAATCGACGTCTGACCAGACGGAGCTTTCTGAAGAGTGTGGGATATCAGTTGGATCTTGTTACGAGATTTTGACCGAAAAATTGAAGATGCACCGCGTTGCTGCGAAATTTGTGCCACGCCTGATGACCGACGACCAAAAAGCCAATCACATCTGGGTTTGTCGGGAACTGCTTGATCGTTCAAATGAAGATGAGAACTTTTTGTCAAGAATTATAACCGGTGATGAATCATGGGTGTATGGTTACGACATTGAAACGAAGGTCCAATCATCCCAATGGGTGAGTCAAACGTCCCCAAGACCCAAAAAAGCTCGCCAAGTTCGGTCGAATGTCAAGGTGATGCTGACAGTTTTTTTTGATGCTAAGGGTGTTGTTCACTACGAGTACCTCCCTGAAGGCTTTACAGTCAACCAGATTACCTACATTGAAGTACTGAAACGTCTGAGGGACTCCGTCTGACGCAAAAGGCCAGAACTGTGGAGAAGTGATAAATGGTTTTTCCATCACGACAACGCTCCAGCTCACTCAGCACTCAGAACTCGTGAGTTTTTGGCCAAACACTCGATCACTGTCCTTTCCCCCCCCCCCCCCCCTACTCACCTGACCTTGCTCCTTGCGACTTTTTCTTATTCCCAAAACTCAAAAAAACCCTCAAAGGAAGAAGATTTGAAACGATTTCGGAGATTAAGGCAAATGCGACGAAGGAGCTGAACGCCATCAGAAAAGAAGTGTACCAGGACTGTTTTAACAAGTGGAAACACCGTTGGGATAAGTGTGTGCGTTGGGGAGGAGAGTACTTTGAAGGAGACCCAGATGTGTAACTTCCAAATAAAGTAAATTTTTTTTATGACCTCAGTCTGCGTATTTTTTGAACAGACCTCTTACACTTACATTCAACTTGCACTACGAAATATTACTAATAACACATTCTTATTTACAATGGCAGCCAACGATGGCACTTGAAAATGAAAAATTATCTATATTAATATTTCAGAGTATATAAATCTGCAGCTGCCTTAAAAAGTATGTTATTTTTTTAATGTTTGGTGTAGCAATTTTTAATAATAACTCTGCAACTGAAATACTAATAAATACCCTGCAAAATGCTCCTTTCTAAACTGAATCTAGGTAAACTTCTCTCCAAGCATCCTCTACAGTGTTTGTTTGAGCTCCAGTACTGGGATCTCCAAAATTAAATGGATGGCCAACAGTCAGTTGCTGGAATCTCATTATTAAAACAATTTAAGCTTCACAGCAGTCTGACATTAGGTAGCTCCTATTAGGAGCCACTCCTTGATTATGTTAAGGAAAGTTGTTGCTGTCCTACCTTCCACTATGATAAAAAAAATGTAGGTGAATTTCTTTGAATTTTACCAAACATCTACTAACCTTTTCATGCTCAAATGTATTTCCTTTATACAAACTTGCCTTCATTGACATCTAAAACTGTCGAAGGCCCTTCTAATTTTTTGCTCTTCCTTTGAGAATCGAATTCAAAGACATGTAAACAGAAGTTGTACCAATAGATTATTGCTTTAGTTGATAGGTTTAGTTCTGCCTATAAAAATTCCTGGTATAGGAGCATTAAATATAACAAAGCAGAAATGAATGTGAAGTGTTTAACCAAATTCAACTCACTGTTTCCAATAAAAGTTCCATTCCTAGCAGATATGTTTAAAGTATATGGTTTTGCATTCTTCTTATATATTTTAATTGTTGTGTTAAAATTAACAGCAGCTTGTGTTTCTTGACGTTACAAAATTCCAGGAAACGAGAACAATTAATTTATTTTTATAACATCTTGATTAGTAAGAAAACTCTATTTTAGTAATGGAATAAAATTTATTACCATTAAAAACATTTAAAAGGTAAAATTACATCCACTGCAAGTATCCATAGTCTTTACAGACATTAGGGATTTAACAATTATTACACCCTATGATTAGTAACAGATTTATTTTGATTGATTTCAACCATAGTTTAATCTGGTCACATTTAATATGTTACGTATTGCTGCTTCATATGTGTCATCTATTATTTGCTGCAGACGGTACAATATCGAGACATATTCACCATCGATAGTCAGTTGTTAGCTAACCTGACCCTTGTTAATGTGTTTTCTTCTCCATGCTCCAGATAAGCAGGTGTTACTCTTTTCTCACGATTTGGCAACTGTTTTCCCTCTCGAAACTGTCACCATAAAGAAATATATTTATATACATCCCCGGAATGACAGGATACATAAAGGAGGGTTTTTATTGCCATCCTAATGGATTTTTATAACCAATTTATCAGCTGCTATTTAGGTCAAGATCTTAGTCTAGTCTTTATCGACACAGTCATTCACGTTCTGGTGTGGAAGGGATTCTGGTGCAGTCGTTCATGCCTGAGCTCACTTCCTGAGTGGAAGTTTGTTTTTAAAGACTACAAAACTCGTGACTTTTTTTGGTTATGCTTTGATATAAAAATGAAAGTAAAACCGAAATTTTTTAAAAATAATACCAATCAATGCAGAACAGAATGTTGTATTTTTTTGGTTTTTATTTGGTAAAAATTGATAGCATAGTTTAGAATTTTATGAACCGCCAAACTAGAGTTTCCAAACTTTCGTTATGGACAGTAGATCCTTCTAATATTTACTTTAAATGCGAGAATCATATTATTAGTAAGTTATATGTTTTAAATTGAATTCCTCTTCTTGCCATTATTTCACTTTAACACTCTAGCTGGCAGCAAATCTGTAGCATGACAATACTAAAAGTTCAGACTATTAGCATATGCAGAAATGATGCATTATTTTATAAGTGAAATAGTGTTTGTAAATACAAACCTTAAAACTTTTTTACTATATAATTTCACAATTATTGTATTACTTGTATATAATGCTCTGATTGACTGACTGATCAAAGCACAGCAAAACCATTAGAGTAAGAAACTTAAAATTTTGAAGCAAACATTTAAAAACAATCACTTTTACAAAAGAAATACTCACAGACTAAATTATTAAATTGCTAAAAAAATATATTTTAATAATTATTATGTTTTATTGTTCCCAGAGTATTAAAAAAAAAATTCAAGTACCTTTATAAAAAAAAAGAAATTTGGAAGTATTTATTGCATAGCTCAGTGAAAACTTTCAACTTACTTGCTGACACATTTCGAAAGAATAATTTCATTGATGAAGGCAATTTGCTAGATTAATGGTTGACAACATGTGACAAAGGCTTTGTCAATGAAATGTTTTGAGATTGTTTTGAAACGCGTCAGCAAGTAAGTTAAAAGTTTCGCTCGGTTACACAATAATTACTTATGATTTATTCATTATATTCATGATTATCACATCAAGAAACTTTAAAGAAAAATTATTTATATACTAAAAATGACAAGATAAAACTTTCTTTATAAATTTACGGTAAAGAATTCTACTATAAAAACATTTTTCTCTGTAACTTTAAAACATAGTGAGCAATATTAGTATTAGTCTGTAAATTCTAGATATTTGAATTGTTCTGCCAGCTCTAGGATTACTGTATGTAAATATCACTACTTCAGTAATTGAGAGCAAACTATGAAGACAGATTTTAAATAGCAAAACCTTAATACTGATGATTGTGATTTAATATCTTTGAGCTGATTGTCATGCTCAAGATGCTCATGCAAAATAAAACCACAAGGCAAAACCCAACAAAACAATCAAACACTTAGTGCCAAATAACTTCAGATAATTGCTAAACTTACTTTTTCCTGATATAAATCCATGTGTGAGAATCCAGCCACACAAGAACAGTAAAAAAAAACCCAGCACCAGCACTTGCTGCTAGCATGAAAGTCAGGCCAAATCTGTATGACACATTCACACAATCATCAATAATTATAAGAATATTTGATTATACAGTAGAACATGGATAATTCGTTAATTGAAAATTGCCGATAATATTCGAAGTTTTGGGTTGGTCCAATGAACTTTATATACTATCAATATAAAAAAATTATGGATAATTCGAAGTAATTAGTTTGGATATGGGGTTGAATTTCTTTGGCACTAGCAATTGACTTCCAAGAATTCTCTGCGCTCAGATCGAGATCACAGGATTTGGTCCATAATCGGTATCAGAAGAATCAGTTATCGATCAGCGCTCTGCTCAGCCATCAGTTTTTTATTATTGGTTCGAGGTCACTATGTTTGGTGTAAGCAGTGACGGGAATTCTGTATAAGGGGTGACGAGTAAGCTAGCAAGAGTTATCAATCGACGCTTAGTCATCGGTTTGCTGTTACAGTGGTGTGCCTCTGCTTGTGTTTTGAAATTTATTGTTTTGAGTGGTCGACATGAATAAACCTCATAGTTCTGTACAAGACTAGCCAAACTCAATGCAGTCATTGTTTGCTTCGAGAGTTTACTTTCTGGATTGTCAAACACAAGACAAGACATCTGTGCTATATAAGAGATAGTTATCAACTCTCGGTACTTACAGCATAAATAAAGAAAGATATTTAGAAAGATAATTAAAAATAGAAGCCCCATTGATCTTCTGTCAGACTTAATAGACCTTCTGTTAAACTTAATAGATCGCTTCAGCAGTTTTTATGTCAACTGGAGTGAGAAGCTCAGTATAGATTTTACTTGGTGTTGGCCAGTAGTATAAATATTTTTATGATTAGTGTAAAATTGTGTACATACAAAGTGAACAATAATAGTGGCAGCCTAGAATCTAAAGCAAACTTCAAACTGTTTGTAACACATACCCGCTAGCGTCCTTGGCGAGCATGTAATCAGATCCGCAATAGGTTAACTGCTATAATTTATGTTTTATAAAATTTCTATGCCTAAGTTTATTACTTATTCAAATTAGAATGTTAAACATAGACCAGTGAGATACCTTAAAACGGCTGAAAGGGTCATCGTAGACGCAAAAAAAGAAATGGACTGTTTTGACTAAAAGGGTATTTTCCAATTTTCATAATTTGAATTTATTGTTTCCTGTTTTCATTGGTCCCTTCAACTTCGAATTATCCAAGTTCTACTGTATTATAAATTCAACAATTTCTTAGTTTGTTGATTTCAAATGTATAAGTTTGAACAATCATGATGGATGATTAAAATCCAAGAATAAGAGAGTTGGAAGAGTTTTTAAAAGTTTTTTCAATTATTTTAAGCATATAAGTACCTCTATATATACCTATAACATTAATTCACCACCTATATTAGAGGCAACAGCAGTTTGATATACCTTATTGTGTCTTAAAAAGTCCTATCAAAACTTATGTTTTACTATCATTATTTTCATTGCTTTTCCAATGATCTTATTATATCATAATGCTGAGATTATCTGTCTTCTGATTACTCTAAACCGCCAATAAACACAATGAAATGTTATTAATTACAGATTACCACTCAAGACTACACAACTAAATAAAATATTGAGTCGGTTTCTACCCACAAAAAAAAAATTTGCTGATCCAAAAATTTGGTTAAAGCAACTTCCCCATCTTAAAAAACATTTTAGTATATCTTAAATGACCATATCCTGACTGAAAATTATAGTATTCTAATCCTTAGACATGTACAATAATCTCCCCAAGAAATAACCTAGGAACCAAATTTGACTTCAATATTCAGGGTCATTACAGTTGCACTTCAAAAATGCTGTATATTGCCTGCAAGGTAATGGTCTCAATATTAGAATGAATGGTCATAGACTTGACATTAGAACCATTAATATATCTAATCAAACTATTCGACATGGTGTTAGTTACATCATGGTTTTCAATGACTGTTATGTCACAAAAATAATTAAAGACCTTTCTCCCGATGAAACCCCTTAGAAGTGAAAAGATAGCAGTGGTTCACCAAATCTAGAGACCCCTAGAATCTCCAGATAACGTCATTTAATTTCATACTAATCTTGACAGATTATCTCATTAGATAACTCTATTCATTTTCCTTCTGACAGACATTAATTTTTTTTTAATATCCAAACTATCATTATCAACATGTACAAGTTTATACAATATCCAAACTATCATTATCAACATGTACAAGTTTATACAAACAATGTAAGAGAAAAGAAATATTTTTCAAACTATCCATCTGTGTAACAATGGCATTTGGATGTCTATACTTCTATGCACATCTATAGCTGATTTCAGTTTTCCCCTCTGATTGAGAAAAGACAATATGTCAGGAATATATCATTATTTTAGTGTTTGTGTGTCTATTTTAAGATTATAGAATGGATTATTACCAATGTCTCATATCTGGTCCAAACACTCTATTGGTTTAGGTACTGAAATCAGTAACCTACAAAATAAAATGCAAATGAACTACCATGTATTTATAAATATAAAAAAAATTAATCAAATAAATATTAGGTTGTTTTGAAAAAAAACAATTTATACCCAACTGTAAAATCTGTAATTTTTAATTGTTTCTGCTGTGAATTAAAAATTTATCCTGTTTCTCAACATACGACACTAATATGTTTATGGCATTGAAACATCAGGTATAAATGACAGCACTGTTGACTTACCTCTTTTTAGCACAAAGCCATAACTAAGTAAATACCTATTTATATACTAGAAAGTCTCTTCCTGGTGATAAATTATTTGATATGTTTGTTTATGTGATTTAATCATTTATGCTGCTTGACTCTGATATTTAAGGAATCAATTTGTCATCATATAAATGCCTATAATAGACAAATATTTAACTGAAATTTTACCATAAATTATTTGCCTGCAAATTATCAGAAGTTGATGGTGGGTGTATATATATATATATATATATATATATATATATATATATATATATATATATATATAGAGAGAGAGAGAGAGAGAGAGATTTTTTGGACTAGGAGACTGACAGACTTACCTTGGTAAGATTCCACTCTGTAGTCTTGAAATAGAAACACATAAACGCACTTAACCAATGATATATTTCAACCACACAGTGGTCTTTGTCAATCAAAGAGAAAACACAAAAAGAAATATAAGAGAATGAAATAAAATAAATATAAGTTGTTTTATAAGACAACTTATATTTATTTTATTTGACTTTATTTTATTATATTTTATTTCACTCTCTCATATTTCTTTTTGTGTTTTCTCTTTGATTGACAAAGACCACTGTGTGGTTGAAATATATCATTGGTTAAGTGCTTTTATGTGTTTCTATTTCAAGACTACAGAGTGGACTCTTACCAAGGTAAGTCTGTCAGTCTCCTTGTCCAAAAAATCTAAATAATCTTTACCAACCAAAACTAACCTAATATATATATATATATATATATATATATATATATATATATATATATATAAATGATATTTTACGTTATCCATTGTTTTTCCGTATATATATATATATATATATATATATATATATATATATATATATATATATATATATAGTTCCTATTTTGTCCATATATTTTCCGAACAGTTTCGTATTAGTAAAATATGGCCTTGATGCACATTTGTAAATCATAGCCTGATAGAATGGAATCTTCTATAATTAATGTAAAAATAGTTATTGAAAAAAATAAACAGACTTAGAGGAGAATCTCGTTAAATAGTTCCTCTTTAACTCATATCTTCAGATAACTTGGACCTGTGTAGGTAATAATTGTAAAAAAGAAAAAACACAAAAAAACAATTGAAGTGTACTTCATGATGGTCGTCTGTTCATTGAGTTTGCAACTAAGTTAGTTGCTGAGTTTATAAACAACAACCTGATGAGTATTTCTTAAAGTTTAAATAATTCAAGTTTCAGGGAAAATGCTGAACAGCCAGAAGATATGTCACAAGGAAGAAGCATCGCAGTTGGATGAACTCCTCTATTTTGAGGAGTAATAAGGAAAGTCAATGTTACTGTACATGTTATACATTTGTTTTAATTGTTTCCTTGTGTAGTGTACATATTGTTGACAGGTTTTTTATTCATAATAGAAGGAAATTAGTGATGGGTTGATTCCAAAATTGTACCAATTCCGATACAAGAAATCTACTCCAAATGCCACAATTACCAACCCAATAAGAACGGAAAAATGTTTACAAAAAAGTTGTTATAGTCCCGGCGTTACAACGGCGACTACACAATAACGCAACATTATGTTTGAGCAGCGAAAGATAATTTAACACCCAATCTATAAATGCCTGCCGCTGGAATCGAGGTATTTGGAATAGACTTTTACGATCGATTCCAGATTTTGATGCTAGTGTCCAGAATTGGTAGAATTTTAGAGCAGCAATGGATATTTTACCTCCCCATGTGTAAACACGATATTATGTTAGAGCAGTGACAGATATTTTTTCGCCCGATAAGTAAACGTGACATTGTGAATGGATATTTACCGCCCAATTTGCAAACGCCGGCTGCACTGGAATCGAGGTATTTGGAATCGACTTTTAAGATTGATTCCTGATTTCGAGTGTCTAGTGTCGGTGGAAACGTAAATCGACCCATCATCAAAGGAAATATATTTTATGTATTGTAAGTACAGTCAGAATATTTTTTGTTTTGTTTTTCCTAATATTTGGTGTTTAACCCGGACATTTATGTTGGATCGGCCAAGGACATCTGAGCTAGTCAGATTAAACGAGGTTCTACTCCATTTTTCTACATTCAGGTGAGGCTCAGTGACCTTTCTTGATTTTACTAGTCTATAGATAGAAAACATAGCAAAATTATTTTACACATCTTATCTTTACTTTCAGTAATACTTACAAGCCCAAGTCACATACTGCATGCAAAGAGTGAATGTATTCTCTGTGTATTGGAGGACAGTCCAAAAGAGCAGCCAAGCCTGATATCATCTTTTTAGCAAGATTCACCTCTGTTGTGAGTACATCCAGCTGTGGATGAAGTTGTGTCGGAAGGTATAATTGTTTGGCTAGCTTTGATACAACATTCAGACTACTAGACACATAATCTATTGCTAATGTTCCTTTTCTAACAACAACACCAAAAGGATTGTTGCGAGTTTTATCACAAGTTGTGTAATATTCCAAAATGTCTGTTTGTAAAGAAGGAGGGGATTCATGGATTATAAATTCGTTTGGTGATATACAAAGATCTCCTAAAGCCTGAAAAGAGAGAATTAAAATTAGATATTTAGTCAACGATTATAAAAACTATTCATACTTTGATGATTTACTTATTTCTACACAATAAGGAACCATGACTTTCTGGAGGCTATCCAGGTATTATAGTAAATATTTGGAGCATTGTAGACTATATGTTACATTTTATATTAATATATATTACAATATATTAATATTATTAAGGCACCTGTTGAATTTAATACAGAACTAGGTTAGCTAAATATCTGTAACAGATCAAAAGGTGATCTCTATAAGTGATCAAAAGGCGGTTTTATAATTGGCAGAAAAAACAACTTACTGATACTTCTTAGCAAACGGGTTTCACACTTGGTCAGTGCACTGTTCAATGCTGCAAGTACCAACTGACAAGACTGTCTGCTCAGGTGTGTTATTATCAATCTGAAGTGTTTTCTGATATTAATCTGTAGTGTTGTTGTTTTGTTAAAAATATTTATTTAAATAATGTTATATTGTTGTGAAACTGTCTTTTATTGCCTTTGAATGGAATTAAGATTTCGTGTATGTATACACTCTGACAGTATATTATTTTGAGGGTGTATTTGTTATTGTTTATGATGTGTTTTTGTTCTAGGTTATTTGAATATTTTGGATAGAATGCTTGATACATAAAACTTAAAATAAAAAGCACATCATAAACAATAAGAAATATACCCATACTGGCACAGATACATAGACAAAATCTTAATCTTATTCAAAGGTAATAAAAACACACCTCCACACATTTCACAATTATATAAACACTATACATAACAACACAGAATTTATGCTTGAATCAGATCAACAAAAACCAATCAACTTCTTAAACCTCACAATTACTAAATATACAGAAATTTTAAATATATAGAAAACCCATCACCACAGACAGAGTTATATATATATTTACACTCCACAATATACTAATATACATACCCATGAACAACAAAGACAGAAGAAATAAATTCAAGACAATAAAATACATTGTATAAAAAATGGATACACCCTGATAGACAACATACATGTAAAAATCAACATACACACACAGAACAGAACACACACAACAAAAAGAACAACACACAAAAACAAAAATACATAAACTTGACATATCATAATACATTATTAAAAATAGAGGAAATCCTTCTGTAAAAGACCTAATTAGATGCTATATTTGAAACAATAAAAGAAAAAAAATATTCTGAAAACAACACATCACAGAACACCTCAGATTCGCAACAACACAACAATTGTGAGAAGACAGTGTTGAGACTCACAGTATTGAACAACTGTTAAGTGTGTCTGCTGAGAAATATCAGTAAATAGCGGTTTTCTGTAAAGTAAATTATAAAAGTGTTTTTTTTTAAACAAAGTGTATGATGTACAACACAACAATTGGAAGTTTTAAAAGGTGTTTGTTTCACAAAAATTTGGCTACAGGATGGTGATCTACTAAATAAAAACTATTTATTACATTATCTATAAATTAATTTTCAAATCCATCCAGAAGCAATGTTGGTTTTTTTCGTAATTTAATTTATCTTGGTAAATTGTTTCCCTTAAAAACCGGATGAGTTATCTGCTACTAACTCGTAAAGTAACCTACATTCATCCGATTAATGATACAAAATTTAGCAGATTTTGGTAGATAGTACAGCAGGTTAGAGCAAAAAAAAAAAAAAAAAAAATTCCACCAAAAATACATACAACAAATTTTCTTTTTTATGAAAAACATATAAGATAAATTCCTCACTATTAGATTTGAAAAACCAGGCCCAATTAATAGTCTCCATTGTCTGCGTATTGATAAGTTTTCCTTAGATGTTTTCTGCAGGTCTTTGTGTCAGTTCTGGAGCCAAGGTTCAAAGACAGAAGTTTAGGAAATAACTCATACAAATTTGTTAGTTATTATCATAAATTGTAATCTGAAGCTCTGTCTTTTTGAATCCAGACTTTTCCCCTCTTCATGGTTCCCAAAAAGTGATGTAACCTAGGTTGGTAGAAGGTCTTGATCATGTGATAGTAGGGATTCAAGTAACTGTTACTATCAGCCCAATTTTCTTCAAAAAGAATAATAGACCCCACATACCAATATCAGGAAACTCATAGTGGAGCAAACTCTCACATGAGGACTATGAAGTGATAGTGGATGAAGTTTATAGCAGTTTTCTGATTTTCCCCCAAGTAGCAAACATTTTGTTTATTTACAGCACCTAACAAATGGAAAAGGCCTTTGTCAGACAAAAGCAAAGAAGAATATTCTGAGTACCCTCACATACAGCTCTACAAGTTTAAAAATCTCTCTTGCTTAATTTTTGGGTAGGAATAATTTTGTATGAATATAAGTGAAGATATCTATTCAGAATCCTTTCTATGCTCCAGACAATGCACGTTTATACACTGACAACTTTCAAAATTTCTAGATGCATGTTCTTACTCATGCCAAATTTTCTACTGTTATGGTTGGAACACTGAAAAACAATTATTATTAGTGCAAATTCTGTTACTCTAAAGTGTATGACCCAGACATAATTTGGATGCTATGAATAGCTTACTATAAGCAGGTCGCTGAATGGCAGTCATACAACTGCCATTATAAGTTTACACAATAACACATGAGTTAAACAATATAAACTACTGAAAATGGCACTCATCTTTGATGATCAAAAAAGATCGCTTTCAATCAATACCACCTCCACTGTCTCACCATAACTTACACAGCATCCTCTCCAATCGTGGGAAGTATTTTTCTGAACCCTAAATAATTAGAGCAATTTATTTCTCTCACTCACATTTTATTAGTAAATGCTGCAAATTCACCAGAGAACCTATTCTAGATTATTTTTTGTCATTTCTTAAATTTGTTAAGCTCTTTTTAAACAATTGAATGAAATTGTTACTACTTATTTTTTAGAGATTGTGTGTACTGTAAAATTTCTATATTGATTCATATTAATTCTACAAAGCTTTTAATTTTTGCTACATTCTTTATACCTATTATATTTAAATTTGGTTGTTTATTAGTTACTGCTGCTAATTTTTTACAGCGGCTTAGTGAAAATCAAGGAACAGATAAAGAAAGTTCAAGTTTCTCGACCAACTGTGCTGTGTTCAACTTTTGTTCTCATTTTATTTATTGAGAATAAGTTATTTATCAAGTTTTACTCTTGGTTTTTTTGGTGCATTCATTTCTAAAATATTATACATTCATAGTTAAAGTGAGTAGGTTTCACAGTATTTTTACAGCTTAACTTCTACAACCGTAATTCAGAGGTTTATTGTTTGTAACAATTAGCAAAGACGGTTATATCAATCATCCAAAATTACATTTGGAAGTTAATAGGAATTTAACCCTTTATCTTGAAATTAAAACATTTAATTAAACATTCAAGCTAGTATTTAAATAGCTCACTGTTTATCTTAATAATATTACTTTTTTTAGTAGATCTTACTGAAATAGCCATATCTAAAAAATAATTGAGGTATACTGATGAATTTCTCAGGTAATAGATATCACGCTTTTAGTTTAAACAAATCCAGAACAGTATGAAATAAAATCAGTTTACAAAAAAAAATGAGTGTCTGCTCTACAATGTTTACAAAGCACATTTTTGTTAATTCCCTCAATTTCACTAATTTCAGAAATATCGTCAAAGTCTTTATAATTTTCAATATTACTGCCACTAATGTTAATATGCATGCTCAAGCCTGCAAGTTCTTCTAAATTTTCAAGATTTGGTCAACAATTGTTGAACACCATGGATTATAACAAGTTACACCATTATAATAATAAAAGATTGTAATAGATTATAAATAAAAATGACAGGAAGATCACATGGGTGATAATAAAGTGAAGGACATAATTTTTATTTGGAAGCCTTGCCTACCAAATAATGTCAAGAAATCCAACAGATCGAAGAAAATTGAAGATTTTTATAAAATGCTGTACTACATGAGCATCTTCCTGATATACCTCCAGTAGTACGCCATTCCGAGTGTTGTGGGCATGTATCTGTCGTCCTGCCTTGAAGGGTTAAAATTTATAAAATGTTTATTGATATAACAACTCACCACAGAAGAAGTTAGGTAGATGGATGCCATGAGCCATGAGATGATCACAGCAAACAATCCAAACACTGAAAACCTAAAAAATTTTATTCAAATAATCACTTTGTAGAGTACAAAGGAAAATATATAGTATATGTAAAAGCATGCATGTACACACACACACACACACAAACACAAAATTTATATAAGAGAGTTTATGAAATGGCAAATTGAGAAGCAGCATTTCTTTAACTCGTTTTTATAATTTACTGTATTGATCTAGAATGATAAGCTTTTCTTTAAGACTTAAATCACGTCATTTCTTTTGAAATTTGGACATCTTCCTACACATTGTAACTTCAAATGACACCAAACCTCACAAAACATGTTAAAAAAGTTCTTCCAAAATTAAATTATGTAAAATCATACGGAAATCATAAATGTATAAGAAAATAAAGAATTGAACGATGTAGTACTGTATAGAAGATGTGTGAACCAATGGCATATGAACAACAAGATGGATTTTATGAAACCTAAAAGACATGTTTTAGTAGAGTCAAACAAGATATGAATGACATAGGAATAATGAATCATGTTGATAACAGGACTGATGGAGAGGATGTCAGTCACCATATCACTTAACTGATTTTTAAGAATTTGCGATACTTGTAAACCTTTTTTTTGGTCTGCTATTGAGCGCCTATTTCATTGTATGATAAATTAAATGATAACAATAAGCGAAGAGATGACTACAATAAGCAGCTTGATTACTATATATATATATATATATATAGAAAAATACCACATTTATAAAAACACACACAACAATTTAATGAACTTACAGACCACATATACAGAAGACATACTATATAAAAACATCATACTCGCAGATCAAGAGAAAATGCGTGTAACGTCAACAAATCCCAACATCACGGACCGATCATCTACACCAGAAAAATAATCAGTGATTCGACAATGGTCAAGTGACCAAAAGGTGCCTCATCACAACAAGGTAAAATTATTGCACTTAGTGGTGTATAAAAGTATTTACAATAGTAATATATCTTCATAAAGTCAGTATAACACAAAAATAATGGAGAACGTAAAATATCAATATATATATATAAAAGAGTTTTTGGGTTAGATAGGAGACTGACAGACTTAACTAATGGCAATAGTCCAAAACTGCAATCTCTTGGAAATAAATAAATAGACACATATAAAAACTTATCACACTATTGAATAGTCAATAGTGTGATAAGTTTTGATATGTGTCTATTTATTTATTTCCAAGAGATTGCAGTTTTGGACTATTGCCATTAGGTAAGTCTGTCAGTCTCCTATCTAGTCCAAAAATTCTTAAATAAGCTTTCAGCTCTACTAGATATATATATATATTATTACTTGTAAATAATTTTTTCCACCACTAAGTGCAATAATTTTACATTATGTGATGAAGCACCTTTCGGTCACTTGACCATTGTCGAATCACTGAATTAATTTTCTCTATTTTACTGGTGTGGATGTTTGGTCCGTGATGTTGGTATTTGTTGATGTCATACATGTTTCTTCTTGAGCCGCATGTATAATGTTTTTGATAATACGTTGTCTGCATATGTTGTCTGTAGGTTCATTAAATTGTTGTGTATGTTTTTATAAATGTGGTATCTTTCTAGTGAATTTAGTTCTATTGGGTTATTATTTATTTCAAGTATGGTTAGGTTATTTTCATAATTTGTTATTTCATGTTTATGTGATATTAGATGTGCTGTAACATTTGCTGCTTTCCTATTTTTATTTTTGAATGCTCTGTAATGTTCTTCAAATCTTATTTTAAATGATCTGGTTGTTTTTACTATGTAAAATGCGTTGCAGTTGTTACATGTATTTATATATATATCATGTATTTCACGTTGTCCATTATTTTTCCGTAGCACTGACTTTATGAAGTTATTACTATTAATTGTAAATAACTTTTTCCGTACATGCAGTATATATATATATATATATATATATATATATATATATATATATATATATATATATATATATATATATATATGAAGTTAATAAATTACCAATTTTGAGTAATTTTATCCACCATTAAGTGCAATAATTTTACCTTGAGTGATGAGGCACCTTTCGGTCTTTGACCATTGTCGAATCACCTGGTGATTCGACAATGGTCAAAGACCGAAAGGTGCCTCATCACTCAAGGTAAAATTATTGCACTTAATGGTGGATAAAATTACTCAAAATTGGTAATTTATTAACTTCATAAAGTCAGTGCAACGGAAAAACAATGGATAATATTAAATATCAGGAATATATATATATATATATATATATATATGACAGTTCTGATATTTTGCTAGAGCCTTATCTAGCACTGATGAGGTGAACCCAACAACAGTTAAATTGCGAATGAACAGCGCAGACATCTCTGCTCCTACAAATAGAGAAGAAAGAAGCCCCATTGATATCAATCCACACACACCTGAGCCAAACAATTACTCACATTCCTTCCTTTTGTTCACCTTTCTGCCGCAAAAATCTATTGATGACATTTCCACACTACGGGCAAATTCAAAGTATCATCACGTTTGTTAAGACTCCTTTGCTTCTCTATTTCGACAGCCTTACATATAATTCTAGTCCTGTAGTTTTCCACTTGAGCAACCTGTCGGCAAGACTGGGAATCAATGAATCGCAGTTATTTTTGTTCAGAGCCGACGTATTCTGGTAGTTTTTAAGGTTTAAGAACCTTGTAGATGGTGATGTTAGGTTTGTAGACAGAACATATACCATACCTGCTAAAGAGTCAGCCAATCCTATCAGTGATCCCACTAATAAAAGGCAGAAAAACCGTACCATTTTTTTAAATGAATTTTAGCCAAGTATTTCTCCAGGCTCTAAAGTGGTGAATTAATAGCACTCACTATAGGTCTCATAGGAGTATCTGGTATATGTATTTTAGGTAAACCATATAACTTAGAACATTTACTAGATTTCTCTCGAGGATTTATCCTGGATTGTGTTTCCTTATCGATAGGCCTGGTATCCTCTGCTTGGTAGACTTTTCCAAATTGGTGGTCGGATTATTCTTTACAACCTTGTAATCATTCAAGATCTCCTGAATCTTGTCCATATAATCTGAAGTATTTAAAAATACAGTAGTGTTACCCTTATCAGCTGCAATATGTAATGTCTCCATTATTTTTCAGTTTAAAAAGGGCTCTCTTTTCTCCAGGGCTGAGATTAGGTTTAGGAATAACGCTATTACGTAAAAAACTAGCAACCTCTTGACGAATTTCTTCAGCTTCAGTTTTACCCATGTAAGCTATAGATGTTTTGACCTCAGATACTATTTCTTCTATAGGGAGCCTGGTAGGAGCAATGCCAAAGTTAAACCCTATATATATAAGTAAGAGATTTCAGCTTCACTGAGGCTGTAGCTAGAAATGTTCTTCATAACCAGGTCAGGATCCAGAGTCTGACGATGAATTTCAGAAGTTTTAGCAGTAAGGTTATCAAACTTCTTCACTAGTTTCTTAATTTTCAGACTTACATTAGTTTTTGATCTCTTAAGCCACTAGAGTCTCAATTCGATCCTACAAAATACGATGTACAACATTGATAAGGTTAATATGTAAAATGAAAAGTACCATTTCAGTGGTAGCGAGGTTCTTCCTAGTACGAGAGATTTGTTCTCTAAATAGAGCTTTACTGGCATTCTGGAGAATATTTTCAGTTCTACTAAATTTGGTGAGATGCGACAACTTTGTGAAAGTAGGTAAGATGTTGCTGTTACGACAACAGATCAGAAAACGAAGGTCACAGATGAGAGTAGCCTTTCTTATATGTAACCTCTCATATTGCTTAATATTTCAGAATATAGTCTCCTCGTAAAGTATAATGCTGATATATATTCTTTCACAGATGGAAAAATATGATGAATAGTTATTATCCGGAATAGATTCATTCATTTTGCGTTGCATAAAATCGCACTGTGATTTAACTTACAACCGCTATATATAACTTTGCAACACTGTAGTATTGTTGTATTCTTGCATTCACTTATCCCTTACACTTTAATGTACTTAAACAAGAACCCCACTTTGTATATATGCGAGATGAACTATTAATTACGCGTCCTATATTATTAATCACAAGAACTATTAATTACTATGAATTACGAGCTTATTCACTCAGAAATGAGAAAACGTAATTAATAGTTCTCGAAAGTCGACTTGCATATATACCAAACAAGATTCTGGTTTTTTAGGTAATTTAAAGTATGTGTGTGTGTATGTATTTAATGGTTAGGATAATTTAACACTGTATAAGCACAACAAGTACTGAACTATGATGAATAGTTACATGAAATTTATTTTTTTTTATTACCTTTTAATAGTGCAAACTCATATTGGTCTATCTACTTTCATACTTATAGGGAAGTAGTGTTACAGTCTCTTATTAAACTATTACTGACAAATATATGAATGCTTAAAAAATTGAGTTCTTGTATAAATAACCCTCATGTTAAACGAATAGGATGCATTGAATCAACTAATTTCTTACTTAAATATTTTGGCCAATTCCATTTTTATACAACTCTAATTGAATTTTGACCAAAATATAACTTAGAACAATATGTCTTTTACTTTACTTACGTAATCAAAGCACATCTCGAGTGCCTAGCTACGCCTACCAGCAACACTACACAGAATATTAACAAGATGCTTAGAACAGTCATTGTAATGGGCCACCTGTAACAGAAAGTATTTTAATTCTCAACTTTTGATGTTGTAACATGTTAACATTTTATTATTAAATAATATTAATAACTTTGAACATCTTAACAATATTTTCCCCACTATTTTTTACTTTGTTACGTGAGTACTGTGTTCTTTCAATGTCTTTTATTTCTGTTCAATGCAAACCTTGTATTTAATTACAGTAATACCCTGTACTTCCGCGATAGGTGGGACCGAGCGATAACCGTCTAAGTCGAATTTGCGTAAATCGGGGTATAATTTTACATACTATCACATAGAAATCATGTTTAATTGGGACTGAAGACTAAATAAACTAATAATTTAGAAGAAAAATGTATATCTATTAAAATCTTAAAAACATAATACAACAAAAAATTGTATGTTATACATACATATTGCAAAAACGTAAGTTAAAAAAAAAATGTCATTACAATTTTTTTCTGAAATTTCATTTGAAAATTGCCTAATGATTCTAAAAATATCAAGAATGTTGAATTGTTTCCAACAATCTTCAACAGAGAGCTCGTTGTTCTGTCTCGTAGCTTCATGCAGAAGTGCAAATGTACTTCTTGTGTAATATGTTTTAAATGTTTTGATAACTCTCTTATCCATCGGTTGAAGCAAACTAGTTGTGTTTGGTGGCAAAAATATCACTTTCATTTTTTACTGAAAATATCAGTTTCCTGAAATTAGTTAAAGTAGTAGTAGAATGACATTGCACATTGTCAATTAATAGGAATTACTGTAAAAGGAATTTGTTTAGACCGACAATAACGTTCGACTTGAGGTATGACATGATGACCAAACCGGTCCTCAAAAAGGGAAGCTGTCACACTAACCTTCCGATTGACTTCCAAATCACGGGCAAGCTAGTTTTAGAAATATTTTTTAATGCCCTTGGATTTTCTGAGCGATAAACTATGAGAGGTTGCAAATTACAGTCACCAGCTGTATTTGCACCTACCATCACTGTCAATAGGTCTTTGGCGGCCTTAAAACCTGGAAATTCGCTATAAAAGTTATTTTAGGCATTGTCTTCCAAAAAAGGCTAGTTTCTGCAAAACTCGGTCAGCATGATTTAAGGTCAGCATTTAACTCGGCCCCGCATAACTTGGGAATCGCGTAAGAAGGGGTAGCGTAAGTCGAGGTGTTACTGTGTAATAATTTGCATACTTTGGTATATCAAGCCATACACCAAAATTATGTGCTTTATAGAGAAAATTTTTTTTATAAAAGTAAGGATTTAGAGAAAATTAATATATTTAAACTTCCATTACGTAAAACCTCTCCTTAATTGACACCAGGTAGTGAGTAGACCTCTCTTTGACCTCAGTTGAGAACTGGTCTATTTCAGGTAAGCGATTCTTCTTTCACAGTGCTACAATTTAACCCTATTCTTACTACTAGGGGATGAATATGTCTTTCTGAGTCCAACCTAAATTTCAGTTACCTTTCCTTGATCTCATTCCTGTAAGGAGTGTAATGGGAAGACACTTTTTAAGAACCTGAAAGAGATTAGGTCTACTTCAGATATTCCACCCTGTACATGTAATTCAAAGATTGTACCTTATGTCTCATAAGAGGCTTTATGTCCTTACCCTAATCTATTTTTTAAAAGCTTTTCCCAATTTTTATAGACAATAATAGTTGTACTTGTTCTCTTTATCCAATTATCAAAAAAAAAAAAACATAAAACAAGACTCTTCTTGTGGTAATCCGTTTACACTTATGATGCAATATGTATTTGATTGTCAGAATTGTCAATAATATTGACTTTATTACCTACACTGTATAAAAACTAATGGTTTTGATTGGTAGTAAAGAATAACCTTGCCTGATTTTGCCTTTATTTAAAAACAAATTTGGTGCAGGCAACACTTTGTAGTTGAGTCATTCATTATCAACCTGGAGTTATTGATATAAGTTAAATATTTACCTGAGCTTATAGCTTATGCAGTTTCAATTTGTCTGTGTAGAATTTTACTAAACATTTACTAAAAATGTATGAAAAAACTGAAGACTGTTCATAACTTCAGTTGTAAGAGACTTTGATGAAAGTGAATATGATTTGAAAAAAACATAAAAAAGTGAAAAGACATATATATCATAGCAAAAACAGTACACACTGTGGTCATATTTTCATCGATTATCAAAGTAATAATGAGAAAATCAATCTTAGTTATGTAATTATTACTGATATTGAGTTTTTCAGTTATTTATAATGGATTATGCAAATGTTTCCCAAGCTTTTCCATACTATTCCCCACCTAAGCCTCTCTAAAATTCTTACATGCCTGTAGCATGTCACTGCCTTCTGACTGTCTTTCAAGGTTGATTCATCCATTTGCACTGAGAACTTTTTTCTTACACCTCATTTCCTTAGGGGATAGAAAAATAAATAAATCCCACTGAAAAGAAACATTTTCAATTTGATACATTTATCTGGAAAATGACTAAATTGGAAACTAGAAAAAATTACACACTGTATTTAATACCATTTATATATCACATCTATACAATCTATAATATGCCTTAATGAGCATTAAATAAGAAACCTACAAAGTGTTCTCCAAAGACCATAAAGTGTTAGTCAGATGAGACCTAAAAATCTGAAGAAAATAACTACTTTTTACAATATGTGTTTTTAAAAACCAGATTGTAAAAGGTCTTTGAGTTCTTTTTCAATTCCTTCTATTAGCTCAAACTCTCCTGATATATATCATGTACAAATTTTTAATCATTAATAAAATACGTTTTTATTCATCCAATCATGTTCAAATACATTTTTTTAAACCTATAGTGGATGATAAGTTATGTTAATAAAGTTTTTCAAATATTTATTCAATAATTAATTTATAAAAATTTAGGGATTTAGGTCAGATTCAAACAGAGTATCTTTGTGTTTGAAGTCTAGTGCTTTGGCACTGAGCCAACTTTCCCATAGCTAGAAATTTACTTTTCAAAGATGTATATGAACTTTTATTTTGGAAAGGAAAGCATACAGAAACTACAACAAATGGAAGTAACGAAAAAAAGAAATTTAAATAAAACTTTTCTTTGTTGAGGAATTGACTTTAAAAAAAATTATATTATTTGTTTCTTTGTAAAAGATGTTTTAAGCACATTCAAGTATTTATTTTTGTTCAACACAAATGATTATTTGAAAAGGTTTTCTATTCTTTTTCTTCATAATGTATTAAAAATGAAATAAAACATTAGACAACAAAAAGTTGTATTACAATATACAATTCAAACAAGAATAAAATTGCTTTCCAAGCAAAGATTAACAATTACCAATTAGGCCTTAATTTTATATTAATAAAATAGTCTTAAGTTTCAATAAAATGTATATTTACATGGAAAAATACAATTTATATACAATTTTATAATTAAAAAATACTTTAAAAACTTACTGTCTCTTTCGGGCCAGCAAGTAATATGAATGTTTATGAGTGAAATACCTACTTAAAAATACATTTATATCCTTGCACTAGTTTAGATACTGTTTGGAACTAAATGCAACCATTTAGTGTGTTAGTTTGCAACCATTTAGTGTGTTAGTTTGCCAACAGAGTTCAATACCTCTGCAAAAAAAGACTAATTCATTGTTAACCCCAACGGAAGTACTAATTTGATTGCATGCCTTTTCAGTTTCGAGTAGGCAGCAGAAGAAGAGGTGCATGTCATTCCTGCCATAGACTCACTAACAAGGTATTTGCAAGATAATACCTCTTCTTATTACTTAGCATAAGGTGATCCAAGCCCCCAGGGTTCCTGCATGATTTGTCGCGGGATTTTTCATGGCAGGGTTTCTTTCTTGCCATTTTTTTCATCCCGCTCTTAGCGCGACACTTACCGTACTGTTTCATTTCACTATCTCCTGATTCTCCATGGAAAGAGCTTATGAGCTTGGTACATGGACAATCAATCCCGTTTCCTTCACTCGCAATAGGGGTACTATCCGCATGCGCATGTGAGACGGAGGTAGCTCGCTAGAGGTTGGCTGCCACGAGGGCTGGGCGGGTTTTAGGGGCTCAGACATGGGTAAAAAAAAATTCATTTTTTTTTACAAGTAGTTGTACTTCAAGAAAACTAGCTAAACCTAATCAGTGGAATTTATTAAGTGATACTACTATGGTAACATATTTAGATCGTAATGACAGTTGACATTTTAATAAATTATTAATATTAGAATTTTGTTTTTGAATTTTAAAACCTAAAAAAATACACTTGCAACATGAATTTTAAACATACTGTTTGTAGAAGGTAAAGAATTTAATGATTTGTACACCCATCACCAAACCCCAGTTATTCAGACTTCAAGAAAAATAATCTTGATTTTTCTGAAGCTTTCAAAGTTGTAAAAGACAGATCAATTGGTAGTTCCATGTTTGCTTTTGGTTGTGAGCCAAATAAAGCCAGGATAGTGTTATTTGTTCAAAAAAAAAAAAAAAAAATTAAAAATGACAATACTGTTAACATTTACAACAATGATACAATTCATCTGGATTCAGAAACCAATGGGGCAGGAGTTATTAAATTTTACAACCTAATTGTAGGAGACATTGATGTAGTCAATTGAAAAAAAACTACAGAGTGAAAGTTTAAGTAATAGATAGCTAGTGAAAATCTTCTGTGGTTTTCTTTACTTGGAATAGAAAATCCCAGAAAGCGTAAAATCTAAATATGACTAGCACAATGACAGGGAAAATGTTTATTACCAATCTGGCAAAGCAACTGGTTAAGCCACATATAATACAACTTGCTTCCTGCAAAAGTCTTTCTCTTTTGAGAACAACAATCATGAATATCCAGTATCAAACTGCCATCAGGTATGCAAGCATTTTTTTTGAAAAATTATTATTAAAAATAAATATTTTATATTATAATGCTTTTATGTAAATGTTTCACATATGTTTGTATATTTGCAAACATATCCAAGGATGAAAATAAAATTGATTCAACTACTGCCCTATCAGGAAAAACAATTTATACCACTCAACTACTGCACTCGTGAACATTCATTTGCATAGAAACATACACCTGAAATGAAGTATTAGTATCAGAAATATTGTTCAGTTCAAAATTAATATTTTCTTTCAAAACACACTTGTTTATATTTAGAGTATTTTTAAATGCAATATTTTTTAAATTATCAAAAATAAACCTATTAAAAAACAACAAAAGAACAATCCCTATTTACATTTGGAGCATTAAATTTATTTCAAACTTTAAAAACAAAACAAACACCAACTGGTCAATGGTATCGATGTGGGTGGTAGGGGGACTGATCTCATGAGAAAAAACTTATCATGGGAAAACAATTTTTCAGAAAAAGCTGTAGTGGATATAAACAAGTAAATACTTTCAACGAATTTAATAAATTTAATTTAAATAACAAGTTTGTAAATTAAAAAGTTATATATTCATAATTCAAGCTTATAGACATTGACTAGAGCTAATTACAAAAACTTTTTAAAGCCTAAATGATTTATTATATTGACACTAAATCTTATTCCTTTTCAGTTCATATTTGATTCTTGCCATTTTCTAAAATTCTTATTATTACTCTGCCATGTTGATAGAAATTGTTTAATGAATAAATCTACCTTATTGCCTCAGAAAGGTGTATAGTTGATATAGTTTCAGTAAGAGACACATCCTTAAGTGGTCGCATAATGTCATGTAAACTGGTAAGTGCAGCCGTTGTGTTCCCCACCATAGCACCCAGGGCAGCTAACAGCATTGCTCGAGCTGTTTGATTGGCCACTGGATCATCAAATACATCACCTAATTCTGTTAAAAGAGGTTGAACTTTGAGTTTTAATGTTGATTCGATTGCTTCTGTCTGTAAAAAAAATCATATTCCTCATAATTACGACATAATTCAATGTGAAATATTAAGTAATATTTTGTTGAACATTTAAATTATAGTAAGGATTTCTAACAAACATCCTTAACATTATAAGTAGGGTTTAACCAAATAAGTCTTGTGAATTTTGTTACTTTTATATTTTTTTAACCTCTAATAACTTATTGTTGCTTGTATGTTTTGTTATATTTGTAAATTCTTGAGGATTCAATATAGCTGTTTTATTACGCTTAAAATACTCGTATATATATATATATCAATAAATTTTAAAATAATTTATTTCAAACAAAAATAGATTTTCTAATTAATACAACAAACCCAACACAATTTTAAAAAATGTTTAAAAAGAAACTAATTGGTTTTATGAATGTAGGCTGCCAATTAAAATGTTGATAATTTAGAAAAAAATGGATACAAAAACAATACTATAGAAAAACTAGAAAGTAGAATATTAATTAGAATAGTGTTCCAATTTTATGTTTAGTGTTCAAAGCACAAACCATATACAACAAATATAAAACAGGTATTGAAATACACTGGATATAATATAAAAGGTATCCCCAAAATCCTAAAAAATAACACTATTAATATAGGTTATAAAAACAATTTAATGACTAAATAAATCAATTAGATACGATCTGCCTTATAATAATATGCATTGGGATACAAGAATTCTAGCATTGTAATTGATTATATATAATCTTAACTAAGAAAAAAATTAAAATATATAGTTTAGAGTCAGTAATTGGAACCAGGTAGAGTCCTGATAGCCTATTTGTTCCAATTAGCAAATCTCTAGGCTCCAAACAAAAATTAAAGTCTAGTTTTTATTCAAAAATTTATTTTTGTATATATGCAAATTAAAATTTAATAAGATACTGCAAACAGATATTTACATGATTTTACATTTTTTTAAATCACCATATGCGTTTAAACTGCTGTTACATGTTACCTATAACATAAAATCAGCTGTTATATGAAATCATATGTTATCACTCAATTTAAGCCAAAATGGGACGAAATAACTATATCGTATACCTACCCCTTTTGTGAAAGGTTTTTCTCTCATATAAAACTAAAATCAATTTTTTAAATGCAATTAATGAATTAATATTTGAAAAAGAATCTTTACTAACATCAAGTGTCCTCCACTACTAGTTAAAAAAAAATGTATTTGAATTTGAGTGATAAATAAAAAATATTTCATTAGCTACTAAAAATTTGAACCAGATACATATTGGGAGAATGTGAACTAATAAAAGGAATTGAAAAAGCACTGATGAACTGACTAGAGTTATTTGATGGTACACTACCATGCCGAAACTAACTGATAAATTGTACCCCAAATAATGCACACTGCAACAGATAGTCAAACATAAAGTATGTGGCCACAATTTCAACTGATATCAATACAGTTGTTTAGAAGTGCCATAAACAGAGTTAAAACTACAATGTTAATAATGAATATTTGGAGTGGACTAGGTACAAGTTGATGGAGATAACAATATACAGCTATATAAATTAGGCCTTGTAAAAATATAGTTTATTTTGTTTTCTTTTTTGGGGCTAATATTATGATACTTGGACTAAACATGGTTAAACTAGGATATTACTGTAAACAAATATAATCTGATCTAACACAATAGTTATACTTTTTATTTACTATTGTAAAAACAAAAGTTAATACTGTACACTTAAAAAAAACAAAATTAAAAAAATATATATATGATTGAATTTTTGTTACAGATTGTAGTAAGCAAATTATTGAACTTTAGTAATAGAAAATTCACCTGATTTTTAACATTTCCAATAATATCATCTATGGATCTTGCTGCTGTTAGTAGCTCCAACATTCCATTGTGGACGTCATCGTTGCCATAGAGACCAACGCCTACAGCTCCACTAAAATCAGAATTTAACAAAACAATTGAAGTTCATTAATGTTTAATTATATGAAAACTTCAATAATACTTCTAAAACTCTCATATTTCCAATTAAACAATTACAGTACTGTTTTTTTTTCAAAGTAAAATCCTTGTCTCAGAATAGCTAACTCAGACCTGACCTATCTTTTTCATCATTATCTTCTGAGCCACTATATCTGTTTTCCCCTCCATATCTGTCTTTTAGAAATTAAATCATCTGTTTTACTACTTCCATCCGATACTATTAAAATGCTTTTATTATCACTTCTAGTTTCTGAAAACCAGTGGAATAATTATTTATCCTCTAACTCACATATTGTTTACTAATCTACTAATTAGTGTATATTTTTCACATTAAATATAAGCAAATATTGCTAATAAACTCCTTTACAAATAAAAGAGTCACATGAGTGGTCACATAGATAACAATTGTAATCCGACCAAGATTGAAAATTCATGAAAAATCAATACTTCTGTTTTGATACTTTAGTGATATGTGTGAGAAAGGTATATGGCTACTCAAAATCTATTGGCAATCCTTACTTACAGAAAAAAATTTACCCATGGATTACAATAGTAATCCATTGTTAATACCCTTTAAAACATTGCTAATAAAATCTGAATGAGATTATTACTGTCAATAGGATTTCAGTTTTTTTATTTGTTTATTTAAATAGGTTTAAAGGAAAGAATGAAGTAGGGCAAATAAGAACGCTATTGAGATGGTAGCTACTCACCATCATACAATTTAAATGAATTAAAAATATTCAGCTAGCACTTGGAGTATTTAAAAAAAGGAAATAAAATGTTTAATATTAAAAAAATAAGCTTAAACATCAGTAGTGATATTTTGTCATATTTTTTATAATATGAATATGGCTTAAAGAAACTTATTCCTAAGATTAATATAACCTTTCTTTTATTCATATGTAAATCAATTGCTACAAACTAAACAAAAACATGTAATATAAAATAAAATAAAATTAATTCCTTCTAAATCATCAAAGAAACATTTTATTTTAGTTTCTTTTTATTTTATAATTACAATTAATGTAAATATGTATATACACATGTCGAAATAACAATACTAAGTGGTAAAATAGAAAGCCAATTTCCTTACAATTTTCCATTTTCCTTTCTATGTGTGGTGTTGGACTATTACTTTTGTTTGTTACTATTTATATGCTTACTTTTTTTTGTCGCTTGCATTTTGTTGTAGATTCTTTTCGCATTGTCCTTTTGTGAAGCAAGGTTCGATACCGTTAATATAGTTTGCTTGGTTACTTTATTCTTTTCATTCATTTTTAATTCCAGAGCATTATTTATGATATTGTGTGGTAACCATGGTAACAATTTAAGGTTGCACACTAAAAGTTTTGACAACAACCAAATGGGGGGAAATAAAAATTCAAACACGGCTTTGAACATGAAGATATTCAGTTAGCCTCCGACCTAAGCCCTCCAAATTTTTATAATTTAATTATTGAATAAATATTTGGTTATTATTATTTGGATATTATTAAATATATCTGTATTAACATCAATTGCAATCCACTGTATTGTGGATATAACTAAACATCAATTGTATAGTTAAAAAGAAATGTATTTGAACTTGATTGGACGAATAAAAACGTACTTTATTAGCGATTGAAAATTTGTACAAGAAGTTTATATCAGGAGTATGTGAGCTAATAGAAGGAATTGAACAAATTAAATCATACTAGTTCAAGTATTTTGGGACAATTGCATGTCACTGGAAAAGAGTAATAAATGTTAACTTGAATATATATATATATATGAAATAATTTTCATAAACAAGAATATACAAGTATTACTTCACTTTATTGTTGATTGAAGCTTTTCGCTAATTTACATTATTAGCATTTTCAAAATTTATAAACCACTGTCCAGTTATGTGACTAGAGTAAGACTGTTGAATATAATTGTACTATGCTGAGTAAACCTGGTATCAGTTATCTTATCTGTTAGATAAATATACTTTAATATTTCTATTTGTCCTAATATTTTATTTTTAAAATCTCATCAAATATGCTAAAGATTGTATTATGTTTTGATTTAATCTGGACTTGTTCCTCTATAAGTGTGTTCTTAATTTTATTTTTATATATCTCTAAGTTTTCTATTATATTCATGTTTAAGCCTTTTTGTACGTGTTTAATTAATTTCATATTACTAATATCTAGAAAATCATGATTTCTTTGTATACAGTGTGTTGCAAGATTAGATTTATAAATATGTGGTTTTTTAAATGCATTTAAATGTTCCTTGTAACGGTCCTTTATTTTCTTTTTTGTTTGTCCTATATAACATTTTTGACATGTTGTACAGTTAATACTATATACGCCGTTTATATTAATTTTATTTATTTTAATGTTTGTATTTATTATATTATTAATTGTGTTATTAGTTTAATAAGCTATTTTGACATTAGTGTCTTTAAATAATTTTATAATTAGTTTGATTTCATAACCGGTAAATAAGAATTTGGACCAAATAATTTCTTTAGTATTTGAATAATAATTTTTATTTATATTATTATCCATTCTTTTAAGGATCTTATTATTCAATTTATTAATGGTTTCTTTTTTATATCCATATATTGGATATAAATAATAAGATAAGATAATATATTGGCACAGATATATAGATGACGTTATAATACTATACCGAGGAAACATAAGACAATGCCAACAACTCCAAACACGTATAAACAAAATATACAAAAATAACCAGTTCACCGCAGAGTTTGAAAACACCAAACACTGAATTTCTTAGACATCACCATAACAAAAAATCAAAACAAACATGAATTCAACATATACCGCAAGCCAACTATGACAGACACATTCATGAATATTCAGAATATTCCTGATGATGTTGGTACTGTTAGCCAACGAAAAGCTTTGAATTGTAAATTCAATTATAATTCTTGTATTTGTATTTTGACTTAGTTCTTTATATATATATATATATATATATATATATATATATATATATATATATATATATATATTGTAACATTTTGAAGTAGTATATATATAAAAGGCACTTACAAAATAAGATAAATATATATAAATAAATTCAGTATGTAAAAAATTACTAAAATATACCAGGAACGAAATGTAAACATAACCTAACTTCACTTGTGTAGAAAATGCACATGGCCACATTTTAGATCTAATCACAAGATTTTATATAAAAAGAAAAAAAACACACACAAATCACTATTTATAAGAAAATGTATTAGAAGTAATTGATAGATAACAATTTAAATAGAACAATAGAACGATATAAATACACTTAAAACTTTCAAACAGCAAGCTAGTGAATGTTCTGTAGTAAACAAGATGGGGAACGGATTTGTGGAGTTGCGTGCGCATGACCGGCAAAAGATATTCGTTTTAAATATTTCTCGTAGAGATATAATCTAAAACAGTTTGGGAAATAAGATTTGAATGCAATTGTTTTGCAAAGAAATTTAAGTGCAGTTGTTAAGAAGAAGAAGTGTATCAGAGGCTGTGAACATGACATCCGTAAAGCTGTTACTTACAAGGAATAAACGAGAAAATAGCGGAAATTCACGACTTGGCCATTTTTATTGCTAAAAAAGGTAGCGTCAGTGGGAGTTGGAACAGAGCATCTGAACGAGGAAGACGTGTTCAGAATTGGCTGTAGAAATTTTATTTTTTTAACTGGTGCGGAAAGTGTAGTATCGTATTCAATCCTAATTACAGAATAACATTAAGCCAAATCATTGAACTGATCGATTAAGAAGACATTATTCAGGAAATTATTTAATTAGAAACCAAATAACTTGTAAAAAATTTTAGCTTGTAAGAATTGTAACTTAGATATTTTTTTGAAAGTGCCAACTCAAATTTTATTATTCAAAATTTAGAAAACCCACCTATTAACCCGAGATAAAGAGAGCTCAAGCTCAAATTGAAGTAATTAAATCAAATTCAATTAATATTAAAATTTATAACTAAACTTCTTGCTGCCATAAACAAATTTTAGACTTAGGCTAATAAAGCTTAATTTTTGTAATTCTTTGTGGAGGAAATAAGAATTTGTAATTAGTAAGTGACTTTGTAAAAGAAAATAAGGAATGTCATATTAAGATATTAAAAATTTATTGTAACAAAAGCAGCATTGAATCGTTATTTCTTTTAACTTATAAATTTTTATTAAGATTATAAAAGGAAATTACCAATTATTACATTTGGCACACAAACGTGGGGCTCGATTATAAAAAAATTTAAGAATTAACCTTAAGGCACTTTAGATAAGATTATTAATTAAATATCTGTATTAATATTGTTTACTTTTCAGGACTTTGCAACCATAAATCAATAATTTTTTTAATTTTCAAAATTTAAATAGCATAAAGGGGAATTTTGAAATTTTAGATAAAGAAATAAAAAAAAAATGGAATCTGAAACAGGTACATATAATTTAAGGGGGGAGAAAGCGAAAAAAACAGAAAAATTAGAGGAATATAACAAACATAGTAGGTCTAGGAAGGGTACAGCAATTGAGGAAGCTACAAAAGGAAAATATGTGACATTAAAAGAAAAAATAGATGAAAAAGAGGAAGAAGCTACAATAGGCCTAATAGAATTGGAAAAAGGGACAAGCCTAGAAATACTAGAGACAGAAACGGAAGGCACAGATATGCCTATAGAAGAGAGTGAGGTGGAAACCCAAGTAGATGAGGCTAGGGGATTACCACTGATGCAAACCCAACAGAAAAAGGGAAATAATGAGAATGAAGATTTAAGGGAGATGATGAGAACTCTCATGGAAATGAGTGAAAAAGGGAGAGAGGATCTAAATAGACAATTAAAGATAAATAATGAAAAAATAAATAGACAATTAAATATAAATAATGAAAAATAAATAGACAATTAGATAAGATAGATGAAATAAAAGGGGAAATGAAAGATATGAGTGAGGATATGAGGGAAATAAACAAAAAATTAGAGGAAAATAGAGACGAAATGAGAGAGATGAAGGAAGATTTCAAATTCATAACACAGGAAATAAGGGAGGAAAGTAAGAAAATGATAGAGGATATGAGGGAACAGTTGAGAACAGAGAATAATGCTGTAGTAGGAGTTATGAGAAGAGATTTAGAGGAGAAGATTAAGGAGAATTTAGAGGAAACAAAAGAAATAATAGCTGATGTGACAGAAATTAATAAGAAAGAGATAGAGAAGGTAGAAAAAATAACAATACAGAACAGGGAAGAGTTAAGAGTTTTAAATAGGGAGATAGCGATTGAGAAAAACAATAATAATGATAGAATTGACCGATTGGAAACAGAAGGAAGGAGGAATAATGAGAAACAAGGGGAATTGACCCAGAGAATGGAAAAGGTAGAAAAGAAGGTGGAAGAAAGTAAAGGAGGAGAAGGCCTAAGGATCATACAAGTGTCATGCGGGAATCAGGAGGAGATGCCCAAATTTAATGGGAGGAATGGTAACCCTATGGAGTTCCTACAAAGACTGGATAGGTATGTGGAGAGAAAATTTGAATGTAGGACAGGGGAAAGATTTGAAAATGAATGGAGAGGAATCATAGATAGAGCTTTGGAAGTAGGAGTGGCTAGATGGTGGGAATCAATCAGAGAGGAGGTGGAAAATTTCGCGGATTTACAAGATAGGTTTATAGAAAGATACTGGGCCAAAGAAATACAGGAAGGCATCAAAGAGAGAATAGAAAATGAAAGGTATATTGAGGGAAATGGAAGAGCCAGAGCAGATTATTTCATAGAAAGAGTCATAGTATTAAAGAACATGACACCACCGCAAAATGAGGAAGAGATAGTCCGGAGATTAAGCCGGCATTTTAATGAAAGGATACAGTTGTCAAGAAGAGTGCAAAATATAAAAACGATCCGAGAGATGGAAAGGATGCTGAATGAGGAGGATATAGAGGAGAGAAATAAGGAAATAAGACAGAGAAACAGGGGACCATGGAATAGGCCTACCCCTAGAGAGGAACAGAATGGAAGTAGATTTCCACCCAGAAGGAGTGAGGAAGGGATGAGACAGCAGGGAAATAGAAGATTTCCAGGACCAGGAGAATTGTATAGAAGGAATGAATATAGGAATGAAGGGCGGCCATATGTCCAGTTTTTTAACAGAAGAATAGATAATCATATGAGGGGGAATGTTGAACCAAGACCAGGGCAGGAAAATAGTCGAGAAAATAGAGGAGACAGGAATTACAGAACCAATGACAGGAGCCAGAAGGAAGTAAATCAGATAGAGACAAGGAGATGTGTGGGGACAAGGAAGGAGGATGGTGCACATAGTCAAACGGAAAACTAGAGAACACTGGTATCGTCGCCTTGGATCAGGAAAAGGAGCATCAAACAGAACAAATGAGGTTGCCAGTGATAAAATTTGATAAAAGCTCCTACGATAAAATTAAGTTAACTATAAATAATGTATTAATCAGTAGAAAATTTTTAGAACAAGAAGATGAGGAGAGAAATTATAATTTAGGAATTGAAAAAAAAATAATAAACCCAGAGATAGAGATTAAAATGGAAGATACAAGTTTACCAGCATTAATAGACACAGGCAGTAACGTAACATGTATCCAGGAGAAATGGATGTTAGAGAATAAAAATAAAATAAGAAAAATAGAAATCCTACCAATAAAAAATTTAACCATTCGGACTGCAACAAATAAGAAAACTAAAAAGATAAACAAAATGATCATGGTAATAGGAGAAATAGGAGGGGTAAAATATCCGTTTCAATGCCTAGTGGTGCCAGGCTTATTGAGAAAATTTATTATAGGTACGGATATGTTGATGGATGTGGAGGCACAACTTGATTTTGGAAAATGGGAGATGGAGTTTAAATATGAAAACAAATCATATAAATCAAAAATGAATGTAGATGGGCAGACAAAATTTAAAGGGGAGATGAATAATTTTGAAAATGAGATGGAGGAGGAATTGAGTTGTGATGAACAGGAAGGAATGAATGATATGGAAAAATGGGAAGAATTTGAAACTTTTGGAAACCAGAGTCAAAATTATATTAAAATTGTACAAGAGGAGGGAGAGATAAAAAAAGAGGATATTTTTGAAAGAATCGGGAATGAAGAGGTAACTGAGGAACAAAGACAGGAGATGAGTGATTTAATAGAGAAGTATAAAGAAGTATTTTCAGACCAGCCCGGTTTATGCACTGCATATAAACATAAGATTAAAGTTAGGGAAGATGTACCATTTTACCAAAGAAATTACCCAATTCCTACAAAGTACCAAGATCAGGTACAAGAAGAGATAGAGAAAATGTTGAGGTTAGGTATAATTGAAAGAAGTACTAGTCCATATATTAATCCAATAGTCCCAGTCATCAAAACCAATGGGAAAGTTAGATTATGTTTAGATGCAAGAAAACTAAATGAAATTATAATTCCGGATTATGATTGCTATAGAGGAATAAATGAGATTCTACACAGAGCAAAGAGAGTTAATTGGTTGAGTACCATGGACCTCACTAACAGTTTCTGGCAGGTTGAATTGAAAGAGGAGTCAAGAAAATATACTGCATTCCAACATAGAGGGAAAACATACCAGTTTGTTGTTACACCCTATGGATTGAAAACATCTCTAGCAGCATTGGCAAGAGCTATGGACAGTATTATGAGGGAGGAATTAGAAGATTTCACCTTAATATATGTAGATGATATAGTCTGTATGTCTGAGACATTTGAGGAGCATAAAAAACACCTAGAAAAGATCTTCCAAATTTTTTTAAAAAACAACATGACCATTAAATTTGATAAATCAGAGTTCTGTAGAAAAGATATTTCATTCTTAGGGTATAGACTGACTACAAATGGAGTAAAAATGGATGAAGAGAAGGTTAGAGCTATATTAGAATTTCCCTCACCTAAAAATCCTCGACAGTTAAAAGGTTTTATTGGAATGCCTAATTATTATAATAAATTTATAGAAAAATATTCAGAATTTGTACAACCATTATTAAAATTATTATCTAATAGAAACAAATTTATTTGGACAGAAGAGGAGGAGCGAAATTTTATTAAATTAAAGAAAACATTTTTGGAAACAAATGTACTTACTCACCCAGATTACCAGAAAACATTTTACCTACAAACAGATGCCATAGGAGGACACACCTATCAGATTGATGAAAAGGGGGAGAAAAAGGCAGTAATGTTTATGAGCCGCACATTAAAAGGAAGTGAAGTTAAATATTATACCACTGAGAAGGAATTACTTGCTATATTGTTTTGTCTGCAGAAAGCAAGACAGATCATCCTAGGAAGAAAAATTGTGATCCAGACTGACCATCAGGCCTTAACTTTTATTAAAACTTGTAACATTTTAAATTCAAGATTGCATAGATGGATATTACTAATGCAAGAATATGATTATACTATTGAACACTATAAAGGAAAAGAAAATGTAGTTGCAGACCTATTGAGCAGGAACCCTTGTGACAAAAATAAGTTTGAAAGAAGAGACCAAAATTCAGAATTACAAATAAATTATATAGAAAGAGTTATGGATATGGAAATGTGTACAAAATTTAAAGAATTTAGTAAATTACAAGTAGAAGATTTGGAAGTTAGAGAAATAAAAGAAAACATTCAAAATTATCCTCAAAATTATAAAATTATTAATAACTTAGTATATAAAAGAAATAGGGAAAGTTGGAAAATAGTAGTACCAAAGGGAATGATTAAAGAAATAGTGGGTACTTGTCATGAATATTACCTGCATGCAGGAGCTAAGAAATGTCATACCATATTATCAGAGAGCTTCACTTGGAAGAAAATGGGAAAAAGCATTAGGGGAATTATTAAAACATGTAATATTTGTCAAAGAGCTAAAAATGTAACCCAAGGTAATTTTGGAGAGATGAAAGGGATCCAAGTGGAAAAACCAAAGGAGCAATTGTCAATTGATTTTATAGGACCATTTCAAAGAACTGTAGGAGGCTATAAGTATTTATTAGTAATGTTAGATGTATTTACAAAATTCGTTCAAATCTATAAATTGAAAAAGGCAACCACAGGGGAGGCAATTAAATGTTTAGAAAATTAAATAGAAAATTTTGGGAGAGTAGAAAGAATACAGACTGATCATGGAACCCAGTTTAATAATAAGAAATGGCTGGAGTATATTAAAAATAGAGAAATGAAACCAATATTTTCTCCAATAAGGAGGCCACAAAGCAATATCGTTGAGAGGGTGAATAAGGAGATCATTAGATGTTTGAGGACATATTGTCATCATAACCATAGAGAATGGGGAAAATATGTAGAGGTTATTAACCAGGCAATTAATGAAATTCCTCATGAGACTACAGGATACACACCTAACCAGCTACAACTAGGAATTCAGGATGAAAGGTTTTGGCAAAAGGAAATAAAAAATTTTAGCTGGAGTTCAAAATTAATAAATTTAGAAAGACATTTAGAAATTGCTAGGAGTAGAATTAAGAAGAAGGCTCATAAGAGAGCAGAGAAATTTAATAAAACTCATAAAATAGAAGAATTAAATGTTGGGGACAAGGTATTAGTAAAAGAAAATTGGCAACCACAGGGTATAAGAGGTGAGATGGCAAAATTATTTTATATATATGATGGACCTTATGTGATCACCAAGAAATATGGCAAGGCGACTTATGAAATCAAAGATGCTAGAAGCAATAAAATTAGAGGAATTTTCCATATTAGCTTGTTAAAGAAATTTTATGAACCAAGGGAGGCACACCATGGAGAATCAGATAAATTTCAGATAGAACAAATTAAATATTATAAGGGAGAAGTCGAGAGAAAGAAAAATAACAAGGGATAATAAGATGGTAACAACAGGAATGACTCAGGATATAAAAGTATTAGGAGAAGGAAGCGAATGTAGGAGGGATAGATAACAAATAAACCGGAAATGACAATGGACCAGAAATGACTTAATAATTAAACAAACACATAAAAAAAAAAATAAAGAAATAAAAAAATATATAAATTTAAATAAAATAGGAAGGGAGATATTAAATATAGGTAAAGGAAGCAATATGAATAAACTCTAGGTGACTATGTGTATAAGAAAACGTTAGCAGGAGATAAGTTTTAAGGGATGGTAACTATATCTACGATAATTTATTGGAAACTTCGTCGAATAATGAATAAAAATAAATATGAATCTATGTTAATAAATATTGAAGCATCGTTGTAATAAAAATATGGTAGTTGTGTATTTAAACTTCATCGTATTGTAAGGGAGAATCTGCGTTGATAAATAATGGAACTTTATTAATATATATTATATATTATAAAAGAAATATGAATCTATGATAATAAATATTAAAGCATCGTTGTAATAAAAATATGGTAATTGTGTATTTAAACTTCGTCGTATTGTAAGGGAGAATCTGCGTTGATATATATAAGTATTAAAACAAAATTTATATTCGTTGATATAGGGACAGAGTAATCGAAGGAGCTGTAGATATGATCAAATAGAGGATATGAGATTGCAACCTTTAAAAAAATATTAGATATTAATCTTCATACAAAATAAACTGAAATGATATAAGAAAATAATTGAACTGGATATTGAAAAATAAAAATAAAATAGGAAGGGATGAATGAATAAGAACAAGGACCTAACCTACAAACAACCTAGACATGCTATGACTCGGTTAGGCTAAAATTTAAAAAAAAAAAAAAACACTGTGTCAGAAGATAGATTATATAGATAAATAAAAAGACTTATGATTGGAAAGATTCCATTCTATTAAAATTAAAATAAAGAAAGAAAAAGAAAAAAGGTTATAAAATAGATTCTAAGAATCAGAAAATGATTAATGTACTAGATGTTAAGAGTAAGAGTATTGTTGATTAAATGTTAATTGTTAATTTATTGTATTGTTAGGAGTTAAGTATATCATATGTAATTAGAGGGCAGCAGACAAGCAAGAAGGATAGAGTAAGAGTTTACTCCCAAAATGTGAAAATTGAGATAAAAAAAAAGGAATTTTGGAATCAAAATTTTTTTTATCTAAATTTGGGGACTATGTAACATTTTGAAGTAGTATATATATAAAAGGCACTTACAAAATAAGATAAATATATATAAATAAATTCAGTATGTAAAAAATTACTAAAATATACCAGGAACGAAATGTAAACATAACCTAACTTCACTTGTGTAGAAAATGCACATGGCCACATTTTAGATCTAATCACAAGATTTTATATAAAAAGAAAAAAAACACACACAAATCACTATTTATAAGAAAATGTATTAGAAGTAATTGATAGATAACAATTTAAATAGAACAATAGAACGATATAAATACACTTAAAACTTTCAAACAGCAAGCTAGTGAATGTTCTGTAGTAAACAAGATGGGGAACGGATTTGTGGAGTTGCGTGCGCATGACCGGCAAAAGATATTCGTTTTAAATATTTCTCGTAGAGATATAATCTAAAACAGTTTGGGAAATAAGATTTGAATGCAATTGTTTTGCAAAGAAATTTAAGTGCAGTTGTTAAGAAGAAGAAGTGTATCAGAGGCTGTGAACATGACATCCGTAAAGCTGTTACTTACAAGGAATAAACGAGAAAATAGCGGAAATTCACGACTTGGCCATTTTTATTGCTAAAAAAGGTAGCGTCAGTGGGAGTTGGAACAGAGCATCTGAACGAGGAAGACGTGTTCAGAATTGGCTGTAGAAATTTTATTTTTTTAACTGGTGCGGAAAGTGTAGTATCGTATTCAATCCTAATTACAGAATAACATTAAGCCAAATCATTGAACTGATCGATTAAGAAGACATTATTCAGGAAATTATTTAATTAGAAACCAAATAACTTGTAAAAAATTTTAGCTTGTAAGAATTGTAACTTAGATATTTTTTTGAAAGTGCCAACTCAAATTTTATTATTCAAAATTTAGAAAACCCACCTATTAACCCGAGATAAAGAGAGCTCAAGCTCAAATTGAAGTAATTAAATCAAATTCAATTAATATTAAAATTTATAACTAAACTTCTTGCTGCCATAAACAAATTTTAGTCTTAGGCTAATAAAGCTTAATTTTTGTAATTCTTTGTGGAGGAAATAAGAATTTGTAATTAGTAAGTGACTTTGTAAAAGAAAATAAGGAATGTCATATTAAGATATTAAAAATTTATTGTAACAAAAGCAGCATTGAATCGTTATTTCTTTTAACTTATAAATTTTTATTAAGATTATAAAAGGAAATTACCAATTATTACAATATATATATATATATATATATATATATATATATATATATATATATATATATATATATATTTGTAGATTATGCAACACTGTTTTCATAACAGATTATGCAACAAAGATTCTTGTTTAAGTACATAAATGAAAGTGATATATATATATATATATATATATATATATATAGGGAAATTTAGATTTTATAATTATTAGGCCCTTGTAAAGAAATTATAGCCATAGTTAAAAATGTGTGATTGTGTTAACCTTAGTAAAATACTATTATTCAGTCATATTTTTTACAAATAAACTCCGTCAATGTTTAACAACACCAAAAATTTCAAACAAGTTTCATAAGAATAGGTGCGGTTTTGAGTATTTAATGTTAAATAAATACGATTAATATAATTAAGGGTATCTCTCCTCTTATCTAAATCATGGATAATTTAAAGTTTATGTATGATTTTTACAAGGAAATTAAAATAGCCATAAACTGACTGATTATAGACTTACCAGCACAACACTGTAAAAAAAGATAACGTCCATTTGAGTATGACAATGCTGTGTTTGGGTCGAGGTTTCCTGTCGCAACATCTTGTGAGCAGATATACTAGAAGTAGAAAGAGGGTTAGTATCAGCCAAGCTGCAGGCAAGGATCCTAGGATTCCTAGTGACTGAAAAAAATCAACAATGGAGTGATTAAAGATAAAAGGACTGAAAATATCAACAGTGAAATTATAATGTTACACAAGGAAACCCAACCTTATACAGAATAATACCACTAATTTTTTAACTCTTTTTAAAAGATTTATTTAAAGTATCTTATATACGTCAACCAGATAAGTCCACTGTAGCAACAGCTAACTGTTTCTAGAACTTTTTTTATTCTTCGATCAAGTTCTTTTTCCCACAGTGCAGTGCAACTTTCTTCCATTTACTGTTTTAGTTTTATAGGCATGCATGTTTAGTTACTGACAGAACCCTTAAACAGCCAACACCACCAACTTAATGCTTTTATAGATTAAGTTTTTTTTTTGTCTCAGTTTGACGATTTAGTTTATGCATTTCTTGTCAATGCTTCACAAATCAGTATGGACTTAACTCAATAATTGTTCTAAAACCACTCATTAAAAATTAGAAAATTTTACAAAACTAACCTGTCTTCTCATTTTTCTATCCTACATTGCATGTTGTTAAAGTTTAGATGCAAATTAATGTTTTCATTTGAGTTAAACCACATTTTGTGATAATTATATATTACTGTCTTCCTTGAGTTAACCACTCTTTATTAATAAACTCTTAATAACCTACTTTGTTAGTTATTTTGTTTTAGTGAACTGTAACCAAATGACTTTATGAGTGAATTTAATATCTTCTACTGCTAAACAATAATAAGTTAGCACTATGAAGTGAGCATTCTGTACTTCATATATTTAATTTTCTAATCTCTAGTTTAAATTTTACCAAAGTGACATTCCTATCCAAATTTGACAAATGTAATGAATTTTATCAACTTCTTTGATTAGATGGTTTCCCATTTTAAGTTATGAGCAGGCCTTGGGCCGATAAGATTTAATGTTTATCTCTAGTTTAAAGTTTAGGCATACGGTAAAATTTAAACAAAATTGTAGATATTTTTAATTTTTACAAAAATATGAAAGGGTTAAATTACAGTATTGTATTAAAGTAGTCAGTAATACAGATTGTAAATCAAACAGTATCATAGTTATTTTGAATATTATATAACCTCTACTGTTTCTATTTTTGAATAATAAATAACTAATTTAAAGAATCCAAGTAAACAAATAACATTCAATTCTGCAATATATTTTGATCACATAGTTAACCTATGAAAACATTCTTAACACCACAATATTAAGGTGTTGACATCAGAACTACATTTATTCATTTACAGGAGTTGGACTAATTTCTATTACCACTTTTACCAAATCTTTTGTAAGCACATTGTTTGTTCACCTCAGTGAGCTAGAAATAATTGCTTGTCTACCCTTGTGAAACATATCAACAAGTAAAGTAAAATATTTCAATCTTGTCAGATGTTACCAAATGAAAAAAGTTATTTCATAGCTTAAAAACGATATTTTTAAAACTCTACATACTACTATAGATATACTTTTACTGATAAATTTAAGAAGTTCTTGTCAGAAATCAATAGGTGACTAAATATTGCTCTTCTATTTATTTATTGTGATATTTCTGGGCTTATTATAGACATTAACTAAACGATCTATTAATATTTTTGAAAATTTGTTATTTATCACTTATAGTGTGTAAAGATAAATTTCTGTAATTATTCTTTATTCAAATTAAACATGAAAAATTTTATAAATTAAAAATATGTGATGAATTATACATGATAGATTAAGACATTCTTTACCAAATGTTATTCAGGTAACTACCTAATTATATACACAGTTCTTAAAGCTTTCTTTATTTGTATACAGTATTTATATTATAACTGTATAATAAAATTAACTGAGATTTTGACATAATGTTAGCATGCAGGTTTTTCCAAAAGTTTTATAAAGCAATGTTTTTGTAAAGAATAATGAGGAAGAGAGCCCTAACAACAATTTTAGACAAATCTATCTACATCATTCTAAATACATTTTTTTAAGAATATAGGTTTTCCTTAAAACTATTTAATGGACTACAGTGCAATAAAAAATCATGTAAAACTAGAATGTCACATCATAATATTACCTACAGAGACCCACTCATTCTCCACATGATATAAAGTAAGCACCTACAGGCGCGTATCCAGCGACTTGCTTTGGGGGGGGGGCGATCGATGCATTATATATATATATATATATATATATATATACAGTCGGCGCCGCTTATTGTGATCACGGTTAATGTTATCATTCGGTTATTGTTATCGTTTCATTGAAAAAAAACACAGACGTATATTAATACATTGTAATTAGGCCGCTTATTGTAATCATCTGTTCGCTTATTATTATCATTTAATTTGCCATTCAAAATCATATGCGTCAACGTATACTAGCATAGACCAAGTAAAAATGTCTACAAAGTAGTGTAAACAGCACGTGCAACACACAATGACGCCCAATTCATAGAATGTTTATTTTTAGAATGACAGAAATACTTTATAAGGTTTCAGCACTTACCACAGTTCTCAGAATGTCTCCCTTACTCTTTGTTTACACAAACACCATGAGTTGACTTTAGTTGTTTGTTAACATTAGTTGATGTTACTACTGAACCATTTACAGTACAGTCCTACTGTATGTTTTAACGAGTGAATTTTTATGAACGTTTATTACAGTATTTCAGTGTGATTTTACATAACTTAATTTTTAAAGATCTTTTTCGTTTGTTTTGTAGAGTTTAGTGTCACTTGAAGTTTCAAAGGATAGTATAGCAAGATGTCCGAATCTCAAAAGAAACGACGCGATTTAAGTCTTAAACAAAAACTTGATATTCTAGATAGGTACAGTAAATTACCAAAAATGAGTCAATGAAACGCTGCTTCTCAACTTGGCGTTTCTCAACCTCTCTTATGTAAAATATTGAGCAACAAAGAAAAATTCTTGTTATTATCAAAGTGTAATGCAAATGTTGACAACAAAAGAAATCGTTCTGGGAAGGATCCGCAAGTGTAATCAGCTTTGAAATTGTGGTTTAAAAATGTTCGCGAAAAAGATGCTCGAGTTGACGGCCCACTAATGTGTTTAAAAGCTGAGGATCTTGCCAAAAAAATAGGAAAACAGGATTTTAAAGCCACAGATGGATGGTTCAATCGATGGAAGAAAAGGGAAAACATTGTTTACAAGAAACGTGTGGTGAAAAAAGAAATGCTGATTTTGTTGGAGCTGAGGACTGGTTACAATACGAATGGCCAAAGATTTTGGCCGAGTATTCTCCCAGCTGCATATACAATGCAGATGAAACAGGACTTTATTATCGTGCTTTACCCGAACATACTTACTTATTTAAAAAAGAAATTGCTAACGGCTGTAAAATATGTAAACAAAGAATAACTGTTTTGTGTTGTGTTAACATGGTTGGTCATAAAGTAAAACTCTTAATTATCGGTAAATCTAAAAATCCACGTTGTTTTCAAGGTATCAAAAAGCTACCGGTTGAATACCATTCAAACTCCAATGCTTGGATGACATCAAAAATTTTTAATGAATGGCTGACTAAATGGGATACCAGCCTCAAACGCAACATTGTCCTTCTACTAGACAACTGCACTGCACATAATGACATAAGCACTACGCTAAAACACATCAAAGTGATTTACCTTCCGGCCAATACTACATCAATTATTCAGCCATGTGACCAAGGCATAATTAAAAATCTCAAAAGTTTTTATCGACGAGAGATGCGTGCTAGAATTATAGAAAATATGGATGAATTTCAAACCCTTACCTCAATTGAGTTGGCTAAAAAACTTTTTACTCGATGCTATTCATCTAATAGCAAAATCTTGGAATGAAGTTTCTGAAAAAACTGTGAAAAATTGCTTTAGAATAAGTGGTTTTTTGGTTGAAGAAAATCAAGAGCAAGCTACATCTGAGGAAGACTCTGAAGAGAACTTGAAGCCTTTCGATTTGTCCTTAAAAGAATATACTGAGTGGATGGAAGTTGACGATAGTATTGAAACAGCAGCAGAAATGACTGAAGACGATATTTGTAAGGTAGTTGCTTCAACATCAAAAGTTACTGAAGAAGAAGAAGGCACCGATGATGACGAAAATGATAAATGTGTACCGCAAAGATCTAAGCAGGAAGTTCACCAAACTCTTGAGATTCTGAGGCAGTTTGTTCAACAAAAAGCAGAAAATTTCAACAAACATTATGAATATGAACAATTTATAAACAATATTTTACGAGAAGACTACAGACAGTCACATATAGAGGAATTCTTCGAGAAAAAGTAAATGTAAATTTGAAGTGTAAATAAGATTGAAGTGTTTTATAATAAAATTTTATGTGTTAAAGTGTTTTGATCAAGTGTTTTACGTAGTTCTATATATTTTTTTTCAATTATGCTAGATTCAGTGGTTTAAAAAAAAAATCTACAGTGGAATAAAATAAACTGACATGAAACATGCCCACTAATTATAACAAGTAGAAAACTAAATTAGATATTTTACTACTGTACATAAAACTGTCCGGAATAGCATCAAAATTTGGTAAGTACAGTTTAATTATAGTGTTACAGAATTAGAATTACTTGATGTAATGATAAGCTTACATATCGTTCAAACCAAACAGTTGTGGCAATAATACAGTGATTTCAATGCAGTACGGCTGTAGACTACATCGTGGTTAAGCGTTCGGTTATTGTTATCGTTCGGTTATTGTTATCAAATATGCTTCTGACAAATATGATCACAATAAGCGGCACCGACTGTATATATATAAGATTCTTGTTTAAGTACATAAGTGAAAGTGATATATATATATATATATATATATATATATATATATATATATACATATATATATATATATTATAACTTAACTTGCCAATACGTTGGGCGTCATATTATAACTTAACTTTTGTTATAATTAAAATTATTTTTAAATGTTTTTTTTCAATTTTTAAACATCACTTGCATTTATTCTCTACAATTATTTCTACACATTATTCCTAATTTATATTAATATTGTGCAGTGACAGGCTTGATATCTTAATTAAATTTACAATGATAAAAAAGGTGGACTTCTGAGGCTTTAGATTCTAGTAGAATAACATAAAAAAAACAGTATTAAAATTTTCTTGCTCTCGGGGTCGCTATTCTGGGAACTTTGCTTTTAAATTTGAAATTGTGACTAGAATAAATTTTATAAATTTTTATGAACTTAAAATTTGTTTTAAACTAAAAGATAGATGTCTGTTGGCTACACTTATTTTTTTGAAGAGTCCCTGGAATCCTGGCTTGTTCACTTCCGCGCTAACACTTGATACACAAAAACTTACTTTATATTTCAAAAAAAGAAAAACTTTTACGTCGCACTTTACTAAATTTTACTTATAAAACAAACTTTACTTAATTTAACAAAATTCTCCCTTTACAACGTTTCGGTCCTGGTCCCCACTAACCTGTCTTCTCTCCCGGAGACTCTCTTCAAACACTTTATTCTTAAACTCCCGATCATTTAGTTTTTATGAAATCTAATCTCTCCCACTACCACCAATACGTTCTTTGTCAGTTTCCCACAGTTCTACAATTAGCCAAACCCAACGGTACACGGTTAATTCCCCAGGCTATATCGGCTGCTGGATTTCCCATCTTAACAAGCCTTGGACCCTTGTCTATTTGCCGGACTCACTTATAGGTTTCCTAGAAAGGATAACGACATGGTACCTGCTTTGTCCCTAGAACTATTTGTGTTTTTCTTTGCTAAATCCTATAGATGATTTATTTTCGCAACTAACTTAATTTAATCTAAAGCCTCGTACTTTATGTTATAATATATATAATATGTGTTGTGTGTGTGTGCGTGAATGTAAAAGCATAGAACAGAAAAAGTTCTTTCTACGCTTGCGTTAGAGATCGGTAACGTGATAAAGATTCGTAGCAAATTAGACTTTTTAATAAATAATTATTCCAGTTTCGATAACACTTATGGCTAGAGAATATTATTAATTTCATAATAAGCTATTATTATAAAATTGGTTTATTAATTAATATAAGTAGTTATTCTTCCAACACGAACAATCCCGGATTCAACTGCGAATATTACGCTTGCAAAATTACGTATTGAAAATCATATGTTCGAGACTAAGCTTCACTAGCGCTATCTGTTGTTAAAACGTTTAGAAGTTTACGAGGGTATGCCGAAGGAACGCGTCACATTTTCAAATTAAAAATTAAAATATAATTTTTTATTTACAATAAAAGACGAATTAACTTAAGTAAAAGTCTAATTTAATAGAAAGTCCTAATTTAATAATATATTGTCGATTTTTAACCCAAAGTTCTTGAGGGTTGGGGGAAGATCGCCCACCCCCCTTGGATACGCGCCTGACCTATCGGCAGCTTTGAAAATGACCATATAATTGAAATGTATTTTCTGGTAAATGTAATGTAATTAGAATATTATAATCCTGAATTACTTTCTTCACGTTATTATTATTATAAATGGCAATGTGCTTTAAAAAAAATATTCTATTTTAGAACAAGTGACAGATTTTATCCCCAATAGTCTCAATTCTCATTTAGTTATAATTAATTATTGTGTAGCTGAATGAGAACTTTAGAATTTACTTGCTGACACTTTTTGAAACAATCAATTCATTTATGAAGGTGAAACACATTTGAGTGAGTGTCAGCTTCCTAAATGTAACAATTGTTTTGAAAGATGTCACCAAGTAAGTTTTAAAGTATTCACTAAGTTAAGCAATAATTAAATTTTAGTTTAATCAAAGAATTTAATATGATAACAACAAGCTCCTGTTATTAAGTGTTATGCTATACTGACTGAATACTATAGGATTAATAATATTCTTATCACCCTAATTTTGTAACTCATTTGGAAAATTGACAAAACATCTTAATACAGTATAACAAATTAGGACCTAACTGTATTTATTCAGGAAGCCTTGCATATATATATATATATATATATATATATATATATATATATATATGCAAGTCTACATATTAGGCATAATCAAATTAATATTTTAAATAAGATCAACGTCATGACTTTCTACAATGATTTGGAGTTTTAAGTTGAAAGCGCCAACTGAGAAAAAGAAAATTATGCCACTCATAAACACACCCCAACCATAATAATTGAGTGCATGGGATGATATTTAAGGATGGCAAGGATTAAAAAAACATATTTTTAGTAAACAAAAATAGTAATTGATTGGAGATGACATTTGTCGATTGTTTTTGCTTGTGCAATCTTTACATTATTTCAAACATTTATTTTAGACATGTTTTTAATTAACGTTTATTAGAATTCATTAACATTTATTTCACACACGCACACACACACACACACACACACAGACACACACACACACACACACACACACACACACACACACACACACACACACACACACACACACACACACACACATATATATATATACATATATACCACGACTTACGCTACTCCGTTTTACATGATTTCCAAGTACGCTGTTTTAAATCATGCTGTCCAAGTTTCGCAGAAACTGCCTGTTCTGAATGAAATTGCCTAAAGAAATTTTATAAAGCGTGAAGAGAAAACATTTCCAGGTTTTAAGGCTGCCAAAGACCGATTGACAGTGATGGTAGGTGCAAATACAGCTGGTGACTGTAATTTGCAACCTCTCATAGTTTATCGCTAAGAAAATTTAAGGGCATTAAAAATTATTTCTAAAGCTAGCTTGCCAATGATTTAGAAGTTGAATCGGAAGGTTAATGTGACAGCTTCCCTTTTTGAGGACTGGTTAGATCATCATGCGATACCTCAACTCGAACGTTATTGTCGGTTTAAACAAATTCCTTTTAAAGTAATTCCTATTAATTGACAATAAACCTGGCCATCCTCCTACTACTTTAACTAATTTCAACAGAATTGTGAAAGAGATATTTTTGCCACAAAACTCAACTAGTTTGCTTCAACCGATTGATCAGGGAGTCATCAAAACATTCAAACCTTATTACACAAGAATATCATTTGGACATCAACATGAATCTATGAGAAAAAACAACGAGCTCTCTGTTGAAGATTGTTGGAAACAATTCAACGTTCTAGATGCTTTGAGAATCATTGGTTAATCTTCGAATGAAATTTTACAAAAAACTTTGAATGGCATTAGGAAAAGGGAGTGTGTCTATTTTTTTCGCCACTTAAACTTAAGCGGAATCAGTGATATAGTTTGATGAAATTCCTGTTGTGGTTGAAGATCCTGTAGGTTTTGCCAGACAACTAAATTTTGAAGTGGATAGTGATGTCGCTCAAGAACTGCTGGATTTACACAACCACGAGCTGACAATTAATTGATGAGCTCATAGATATATGTGAGCAAGAGCAAGATCTTAAAAACGTAGATTCTTTATTTAGACCCAGTTGACGTAAAAGATGAAATAAATGTTAGAAACTTGACTAAAGACCTTAGTTTAATTAAGCATGGCTTACAAGTTTTGTAAAACATAGACTCCAACAATGAGTGTATTTCTGCCACAAAAAAAAATTAGCGAGTTTCGAGGAAATTGTGAGTGAGAAGAAAAAAATCTTCGATTCATCATTCTAATTTATTAGATTTTAAGAAGTCTTCTATGTAAAAATAACTTCTTTTAACTAACTTCTTTGCAATATGTATGTATATAATACAACTTTTTGTTGTATTATCTATTTAAGGTTTTAATACATATAAATTTTTCTTCTAAATTATTAGTTTATTTAGTCTTTGGTCCCAATTAAACATGATTCCTATGTGATTGTATGTAAACTTATACCCCGACTTCAACTTACACGGTCCAACCTATTGCGTAAGTACAAGGTATTACTGTATATATATATATATGGTGAAATAAAATAACTTTCATAAACAAGAGTATATTACTTCATTTCAATATTAATTGAAACTTTTCGCTAATTTACATTATCAGCATTTTCAAAACCTATACATCACTGTCCAGTTATGTGACTAGAGTAAGACTGTTGTAACTAATAGTCTTATTCTAGTCACATAACTTCACAGTGATGTATAGGTTTTGAAAATGCTGATAATGAAAATTAGCGAAAAGTTTCAATTAATATTAAAATGAAGTAATATACCTATTCTTACAATAAAAATATTGAAAAGAACCCCAATACCACAAAAATAATCAAAAATAACAAATAAGACAAGTTACTTAAGATTAAACCCTTATGTACATTTCGATGACCATGTCATCATCATCAGAGGGTCTAGTTACAAAACACAATCTAGCACACAAGAAGTTACAAACTAGAATGATAGATCATTCTAGTTTGTAACTTCTTGTGTGCTAGATTGTGTTTTGTAACTAGACCCTCTGATGATGATGACATGGTCATCGAAATGTACATAAGGGTTTAATCTTAAGTAACTTGTCTTATTTGTTATTTTTGATTATTTTTGTGGTATTGGGGTTCTTTTCAATATTTTTATTGTAATATATTGTACCACTGTGCTCTTGATATTGTGTAATACCTATTCTTGTTTATGAATGTTATTTTATTTCACTATACATATTTAACAAGGAAAAATAATTCATCTAAGGATTATTATATATATATATATATATATATATATATATATATATATATATATATATATATATATAAAATACGTTTTCTTGTTTAATAATTTAAAACAACATAGGTTATTCAAATACAAGAATATTTATTAATTTATATCCAAAGCTTTTCGTTGGCAAACAGTACCAACATCATCAGGAATGAAATTTATAGCTATTATCAGCTATTATAGCTTACATTATTGTAATTTTTATCCCTGATGATGTTGGTACTGTTTGCCAACGAAAAGCTTTGGATATAAATTAATAAATATTCTTGTATTTGAATAACCTATGTTGTTTTAAAATATATATATATTTATATAAAGTTGCAACAAAGTATAAAGTGAATGAAAACATTGTAAATTCTATACTAATGAAAGTCATATGTCTGAATAGTTTCATAATTGATATTGTTAACAGAAAAAAATCAAAAAATTTTGGGAGAAATTCAAACTGAATCTCTAGAAATGTAATATGCACAACTAAGAGAAGACCTGAAAATTCAAAATCAAATTGTAAAAGTTAATAGTTTAATGTTAGGAGGGCCCCTCTCCTCTTAACTAACAGTTTCCTTATCAAAGCATGCTTCATTATTCCTCCCCAACCACACATCTTCAACAGCTTGCTTCAAATTAACTGAAAGAGCCACTGATTTTTGCAACTACTTCATAAATAAACAATCAATTTTATATATATATATATATATATATATATATATATATATATATATCACTGTTATATTGATTGAAAACTCATCGGCTGAGCTATGTTTCAGTCAAGGTTTTAAATAATTAAAAATAATCATCATATTACACAAATATTTTAGATGTAAAAATAGCAATATTTAAATAAAAGTAATTATATCTTAAAATCTCTCAATCAGAGTTTCAGTTACTCACTTCCTGCCTTGATTCACACAGCATAACATAAGGAAAAGGAGGTATTTGGTAAAAACGTTACTTAAATTGACCCATGGGTTTTAGAAGGTGCTTTCAATAGTCATCTTCAGACCCTTGAATTCGAGGAGAAGATTATAACAAGCCATAAATGCTCTGGATAGAATAATTCCTTACTTGGATCTCTTCTATTTTTGTTTAACTTATTTCTTTAATTTAAACAGCTTTTGTTTTTTCAGACCTCACAAGGAATATAAAAATAAACTAAGCAGATCAAACATGCAGATTTGAAATATGAAAGAGTTGATACTTTCTGTTGTTACATTTCTAGTTTGTAGAAAAGAGTGTAGATTGTTAATACAAGGAGTGTAGACATTTTTACAAGGTTTAAATCATTCAAATGCGAGGTTTTATTATAAGACCTCTCTTTTTACTTTACCTTCCAGAGGATATTAATTGTTTTTCTTTCTAAATCATACAAACTGTAACTGGTAGATGCTAATTGTGTAAGAGATTACTTAATTTAGGAAACAATATTTGAATCCATACTATCCACAAGTACATAGGCTAAAAGAAAACTACTTACTGATTTATTCAGCAGACGCGTTTCACACTAAGTCAGTGCATTATTCAATGCTGTGAATCACTGACGAGACTGTGGCTCAGGTGTGTTATGTAGGTGTTGGTCTGTGGTGTGTTATTGTTCATAGTGTAGAACAGAAATACACCACAGACTCACACCAACACAATGCACCTGAGCAACAGTCTCGTCAGTGATTTACAGCATTGAATAATGCGCTGACCTAATGCAAAACGCGTCTGCTGAATCAATCAGTAAGTAGTGGTTTATGCCAATTTAATACAAAAAAGGTATAATTTATACAAATGCCTCAAGATGTACAACACAAAAACTGCAAGTTTGAAAAGTTATTGATAAACAAAAGTATATGAAGTAGCTTCAAAACTATTTTCTACACTAATAAATACATTAAAAGTAAAAAAATAAAAAGCCATGAAATGACAAAATTGTAATATAATAAACAGAAGGCAAAATTTTGATATCAAAATAGGATTTTTCAATACTTTATTTTTAAACCATTATTAACAGTGATCTAAATAAAACAATGGATCCCAATAAGTGGATGGTAAATTTCACCATATTTTATTCTGTTTTTGTCTTCTATTTTTCTCTATGAGAGTGATGAGTTCTGATAATGAAGCTGTTGCTGTTAAGTTTTACCATCTAGGTCTTGTTGGATCCTTTCTTTTACCTGTTTAATTATGCTTCTCTTATCCAAGGTTTCTTTCTCTTCCACAACTTACTCGATTAGAGTTCTAGGCAGTGTTCCCCATTTACATTCGTATTTAATATTTTAGTCAAAAATAAATAACACATTTATGGTGTCCCTTAAGGTCACAACTCAACTAGAGTACAGTATTTATTGTTCTAAATATTTGTTTTGTTTGAATCATGCTAATATTCAGAAACATTACTATTTCCTATTCTGAGTTCTTCATTCAGAGAGATATTTTATGTTTCTGGTTACATATTTTGTTGCTGGAAAATTTATTTATATGTTTGTTTTAGATTATATTTTATTTAGCAGATACATAGCCCCACTGAAAGAGAGTAGATCTATCTCGGGATAGTAATCCAGTATATATAAGGTATGTTTCCTCTTTACCTACAGCAGGCGAGTCATAAACTATCTTTTCAATTACTTCACTGTCAAAAATATCCTTCTTGTTCTCTTTGTCTTGTTCAACAAAATCAAATGAAGGAAAAGTTGGGAAAATAAACTTAGGAAGTTTTAATAATCATAGCAAGGAAGTAACAATAACACTCATTTGAAGGACTAACACACTTGTTACTAAGGTTTCCATTTTGGGTTTTGTGGTTTTCTGGGTTTCTCTCCCTTTTTCAAATTATCTCATATTAGCCACACAATTAAAATTTACTCACATTTTCTTAAACTCTTTGATTTTATTCCTTGTATTTGTTTTGCAAGTAATAAACAATAATTTTAAAATATGCACGACAGACAAAACTTTTGACTTGAAGTGTTTTAACTTATGAAATTAACAAACAAAACTTTTAAAATTCAATTGTATAATCTTGTTCTTGCAGTTTTGAAATGTTGTCAAAAACTATGTGTACACAGGTTAGATCCTATTCTAAGTAAGGCCAAATGCCAGATTCAATCCATAAAAATGAATGCTCTGGGTTTCTGTCCTAGTTATAAAACATTAGAGCATGTGTTTATGGCCTCCCACCCCAATGTTATGAGTGATTGGTGACTTCAAGGGTACATCCTTCAACAAACCTTTCATTGTTTCACCCCTTCACTCTGAGAGCAGCTTAACCCCTTCGATCCCTCACCTAAAAATTGTATGTGTTGTTTCAACAATTCTCAACACATGGATATTTCTAGTAGATGCAACATAATAGCAATTTAGCAAATCTAGCTGAAGCTCCATAAAATGTCACAAATAGTTATGCAAGTACTTTCTACATCAAGAGCACTGATTTTTTGTAAAGGATCTGATATCTTGGTTTATAACTTAGTTAAATTTGTTAATCTATCAGTTTATAAAACCTATTAAAACTAATATAATATTCTCTTTTTCTTGACAATTACTGGAAGGACGAAAAGAAGATAAATGCTTGGGTTAAAATTAAGGACCACTTCATACAAACATTTAAAGAATAATACTATTGTTGATTTTATCTTTTAAACTATATAAAGACCACTTCATACAAACATTTAAAGAATAGTACTATTGTTGATTTTATCTTTTAAACTATATAAAGACCATTTCATACAAACATTTAAAGAATAATACTATTGTTGATTTTATCTTTTAAACTATATAAAGACCATTTCATACAAACATTTAAAGAATAATACTATTGTTGATTTTATCTTTTAAACTATATAAAGACCATTTCATACAAACATTTAAAGAATAATACTATTGTTGATTTTATCTTTTAAACTATATAAAGACCATTTCATACAAACATTTAAAGAATAATACTATTGTTGATTTTATCTTTTAAACTATCATATTGTTCTACGTAATTGCATGCACTTCTATTTACACTCTTCAATAATTGCCAATATCTGTTATTATCCGTATATGTTGCCAACAAAATGTTCAGTTTTCCAAATGTTTGTACATTTATATAAAAAAAAAATGTTTTTAAACTCACATTATCTTGAAATGTAATTGTAAACTATACACGATTTTTCCATTTTACTCACCACAAACTCTGGGAAACTAATGGATTTTTACTTCCTATAACACCAATAGCAAGTAGCCAAATGCAAGGTCATATGAAGGCTATGCTATAATATATCTATAAAGTAGAAAGGTTTCAGTTGATGCTCAAAAATGAGGACATGTAATTAGTCCTTGAAAGTCGACTCGCATATATAGAAAGTAATATTCTTGTTTAAGTACATTATAGTGTAAGTGATAAGTGAATGCATGAAAACAGTGTTGCAAAGTTAAAAATATCTTTAAAGTAATATAAAAATTTATATAGTAGTATATACAAGCAAAAAAATAAAATTCTCTTACCTCTAAATATATCTCACTGTCAGGTGCAAAGGTGGAGTTCACTAGGTGTAGGCTTATATTTAGATGGGGCAGTTTATGGAAGAAGTTGGCCAACTGAGAAGGAGTGTAGTTACTGCCTTCATCCATTATGCGTGCTCTTGACATTCATCTAGATCTACATTATAAGCTATCCTTTATGTACATGCTGTAAAAAACAAAAGAACAATACATTAAATTTGCTATTATTTATAGTTCATCAATTTATTTGTGTATACACAAGAGTTTACTTCTTCAAGTACATAGGCTACAGCTGAAACTTGAATTACGTGAATATTATTTACAACTCTAATCTAATAAAACTTTTAATTTTTGGGTTAGTTTGGATAACAATTGTTTTAATATGTATATTATTTTACTATATTTATTGTACAATACTAAATGCTATTGAATTGAAACATTATTTAATTTATATTTTAATAAATTTATTAATTTATAATATGTGATTCTGATTGATTTCATTTAAATATTGGACAATGGCTATAGTTGTTTTCCAGAGATCGTATGTACATGGTTAGAATTTATGAATTCATTTCTTAAGAAACAGAAAAATCGTATTGGGAGATGTAATTATCTATTTACTATTATTAAATTTACGTATTATAAATTTTTGGGGGTTAATTAATTTTTTGGTAATTAATGTAAGTATTGGTTTGTACAGCAATAAGTATTTAGTGACTAAAAAACCTTCACAAAAGTGAAATATTAGGTCATTATTAATTCATTTTTATTAAGGTAAACTATTATTATTTATAACTTATTAAATATAGTCGTTTTTACTGTATTTAAAAAATAATAATGAAATAAATATAAGGATAATTAAATATATATTGTATGTGTTGACAAAGTATTCTAATGTAACCAACAATCCGTTATATATTGCTTGTTCTAGAGCGTCGAGTAGCAAAACCTCTTATGTCTTGTACCAGAAGTCGTATAATATTGTACCCTAAAAAGAAATACATTAAATCGAAATAACTCTATTCTAATTTTGAAAATCTACTATACATTATATTGCCTTTTTTTAATAGCTAATTTGTAATTACGAGAAAATCATTTCCCCCCCCCCAGGCGAAAAACCTATTAAGGTTATCATCGCCATGCGGGCGGGAGAAACCGCGACGGTTAATAGCTAGTACTTATATATAGTTTTACAGCACTACAAAATACCTACTGATTTACCCAGTTATGAAAGGTTGGCTTAGAAAAACCATCAAAATTAGGTTTCCTAACGTAAGGTAATCACGCACGCCCTAACAAAACGTATGCGTGTTGTTGTAACACCAAAGAAATTATGGGGAGGAGCTCATTCACTTCAACAATCAATTAGTCTACTCAGGAAAATTATTTTTTTCCCTAATCAAACATATCTCAACACAATACAGTTAGCAGTTATACAATTAGCAGTTATTTATAAAATATATCATATATATGTAATATAGCATAGAATAGGGCTCTGTTTTATAAAAAAAACTTAGTGCCTAAAGGGAGGTTATATCTGTAAGAAAATTATCAAGCAAGCCTTTTCTGGTTTGTGTCTTTATTTCATAATTGTTTTATTTTTATTTAAAACGTATTTTAAATTATATATGCAAATATGAACAAAATCGGGGTTCACCCACTTTTGTCAAAAGTAACTTGAAAGTTATTTTGAAAAAGTCGGAAAATTAAAATTAACTCCGATGGTCAAAAATAAAAATTTATACCAGAAAAGATCATTTTTCTTAACGTAAATGCGTAAAGTTATTCACTTATCGTAAATGAGGTTTAAAAAGTGTCGATGCTGATTCCTCGTCAAGTTTGATGCTGATTCAATGCTGATACTGAGGTTAAGCTGAAATTATCAGTGGATAGGTCTAGTGGTCACGAACTTTTAAAATACGTTTGTTTAAATAAAACTGCTAAATGTACTCATTCAGATTTAGAGTTATCTGGTGAGGATTGGTTAAGTTTGTTGCTGTTTAGCACAAAGAGTAAGTTGAAATTAACAGTAAACAAGACTACTGGTTATTGTTTTAATAGTAGACGTATGCTATCAAAGTCTTTTTGTAACTTACAAAATCCAGAGGTTTTTAGATACAGGATTGCCTAATTAGCACTATCTCATGAAAATACTTTTAAATAAAATTTAATAAATATGTTGGAACCTATTTTTTGAAAAAAATGTCTTTAGAAATGAATAATTTTCTGTCTCAATAGAGAACCTTTCATTAAATATAAAACATTATTCTTGTTGAAAGATAAGTTGAACCGGTAGGCAGCCACAATTCCAGTCAAAGGATGTCTGGTCAAAATAAAAACATGTCTAGAAAAATACTAGGAATGTTTTTTCCTTTAATTTCAACTTTCCTTAGATTTGTATTCCGTGTAAGCAAGTAATGTGATGACTGATTTAGGTCAGATTAACTTGATGACCTTTGACCCCACGATGCCAGCTATGAAATACAGCACGGTTTAACAATGGAACAGCTGTCATCTTTACATATGCTTACCCTCTCCTACACGTCGAAATGGCTCTCCGTTATGTAACAAAAACCATTAGGTTTTGATATTCTACTAATTAAGTTTGTAAAAGCTCTATGAGGGAACGTTATTTCTTGTCACACTTAATCAGGCGGTAACACATAGAGTACATGCGGGTGGTGAACGAAACATGGTATTAGTCTGGAACCGCTTACGCATGCGCTTACAATAAACGTTTAATTGATAATTTTAATATTTAATACAAAATATTTTTAAGAAACTACCTCATAAGAGCTTAAACATAACAGACTTAATTATTATATAAAGTGTATCAACTTCAAAAAAAAAAAAAAAAAAAAAAAAAAAAAAAAAAAAAAAAAAAAAAAAAAAAAAAAAAAAAAAAAAAAAATACAGACACACTTTTCGTTTTAAAATCCAACCTCCGACGAAACAACGTGATAAGCAAGTCCTATTTAATATTTGTCAATTTTTTTTAAATAGGTTTTTGGGATTGCAGTTTTTCAGAGCACATAGATTATCCAATACCCATTCTTCAAAATCACGTAGACCTTTCGAATCAGTACAACATCGAGCTTTAAGTGGGTAGCTTTCGTGTTCATCGAGCACTGAGGAGCGATACAGGTAGTCTCCATGCAAGGGTTAAGTTTGCTAAGGCGATTCGGTAGTGGTGTAAGGTTCTTTACGTCATAGTGGTGAAGATCTAGTCAAGCCCTGTTGTAAGACGGAAATATTCATGACGAGGTGAAAACACCATTGTGCCACTTCTTTCCTTACACCAAATCTTTTTGTTTTTTTTTGAACTTATTTCACATGTGTATCAACTTTAATATATATGTACTAATCTGAAATAATTGAGTGAAAAAACTAAAGTAAATTGTTGCAAAATATTAATTTATGGAGTTCATTTTCTAGTTAAAAACTCGTTGACTCTCAACTAACAGTTGCTACTCTACAGTAACGAAGATGCCTAGATATTTACCAACATTCCACTTGTTAAGAAACTGACGCATCATTTTATCTTTTTACCATTGCTGATAAAGTCAATAGCTTTCATCCTAACGTCTTTTATCAAGAGTTAGGCTCGCCTTTCTCGCGCGGGATGTCTACACGGACAGTGGATTTCTTTCAAAATCAGGAACTCATTTTTTATCAACTTTGCGATAAATGAGAGTTTGCAATTTGTATTGATAATGGCAATACTGTGTTACGCAAAATAAAACCTCATCTTAAAATTATAGTACGAAAATGTAGCCTAAAAAACAATTTCTTTGAGATTAATGTATTTCAAATCTTGTAATCGATTTTTCTATCTTCTTTCCGATATCCAGTAGAATTTAAAATCATCTAGCTTCGATACAATAGATGAAATGGTAAAAATAATAGACTAAAAAGTAATAATATAAACAATATTCGAGCTGGCTTGTGAGTGAAGGTTATAAACGAAAGAATAAATAGGCTACGACTCACAATTACAAAAACTTTAATATCAGACGCGTTTTGTCATCATCTTCAATGGTGCTAGACAATCTAAACTTAATTTTGAAAAACATTGAACATAATATATAATATTTTAACAAAAGTAAGAACCTGATTGTGGTTGTAAATTGGCAATACCCAGATCCGGTTCTTACTTTTGTTAAAATATTATAGGTTATGTTTAATGTTTTTTAAAAATAGGTTTCGATTGTGTAGCATCACTGAAGATGATGACGAAACGCGTCTGATATTAAAGTTTTTGTAACTGTGAGTCGTAGCCTATTTATTCTTTTGTTTAAAAAATAATAAAATGAAAATTAAAATTCTTTTATTTAGACATGATCTACAAAGAATAAAATTAATGATCCTGTAGGACAAAAACGCCCATAAAAGAGGTCAGAGACCTATAAACGGGCACTTGGGGGTTGGTACTTATCCTTTCGTGTCACTGACCTCCAAGAGTAGTTAGGTTGTGTTAAGTTAATTTTAAAAATACAAACATTTCAGACAAATTTAAAAACATAAAAACATGTTTTTCTTTCACTTAGCCATTTCAAAGCCTGGATAAAGTGTGACGGGACTTAAGAGTGTTTACAATGATAGCTAATACAGTATCAGCAAACATACTTGACAAGATCCTCGCCCTCGCCGGAAATAAATATCTTCCAGAAACAGGCATACGAAAGCTCAAAGCTCGTACTTTGAGCGTTTATGTCGTTCATTTCTCCACAGCTTTTATCGCATATTCTTTCTGATACACGTTAACGTTATAGTTTTTTGTACTAAAATTAAAAGCATAATATATTTCATAGTTGCAAGATATCTAATTTCATAGTTACCTTTTATGATATTTAAAAACCCAACCTTACTAAAAAGTATAATTTTCCTATCTTCTCTATCCAAGAAAACAAATTCTGGCAATATTTCTTGTCAAATAATCAATCAAGGTAAAACGAGAAAGTGAAGCAAATTTGTAAAAGACTTTATAGTAAAAACGAACAAGTTATTAACCCTTTTTTGGAAAATTCAAATAGCAAAAGAGACAACACAATGGACTCATTAGCCATTGATTTTCTACAGAGATCTAAAAGATCTAAATCAAATGCTATGATTAAATCTAAAGAAGCATTAAAGGAACGCTAACAGTTCCCATCTCTCATTTGGTTGATTACGATTTACAACTGATCCTTATCGACAAGTTTTTATTAGTTCGATTCCTTACCAGTTTGTTACGTACAAGTTTTGTACTTACTTATTTTTACAACTAATTTCCTGAATACTTGAAACTTTAGTCACAGTTCAGAATTGGATATTAATGCAATGTTGGGTTATTTTATTATTACGATTTTTAATTGAAAGCCAAGACGTGATTTGTTACTACACACGGCTTTAAATTATTTTAAGATGTTTTTAAATCGTTTTTTTGCCAATAATTCCGTCTAATAAAACCATACAGATTCATATTTCCTCACGTTTCTCCGAACTTTAATACTTACGAATGTAAAATAATAAACAACACATTAATTTAAATAAATGTATCGTCCAAAACAAATAAAACGAAGAGCGCTGAAATACATAATGCATGTATATATTCCCAGGGGCTTAGAAAACTACCTCTCCAACTACAACAATTATAAATCTCCCCTCCAGAATTATAAGATTCGCCCCTATCCGTCAGCTTCATTAACCCCACGCTACCGATATTTATTTGTACACCTACTACGTTGTTCAATTAGGAGGGTTTTTTCTTTATACCAATGCTAATATCGTTGTACAAACACAGAAAAGTTAGTTTCCAGGAACTGCTGCCGATAGCTGACAAATATGATATTATGCAATAAAAAACTTTACGCTAATTTTTGGAAAGTTTAAAAGTTTTTTTAAGGATAATTACGTCCTAAAATTGAAGAAGTTCATGTAAATACTCATTTACATAAGTTCAATGATCAGATTCATGTTAAATACCGAAAGTAGCGATTTTTTAAAATATCTTTAATGGCGGTTAAATGTAATTACTATTGTTGGATATGAATGATAAGGCTTATCATTGCAAACACGAATAGGATACAAGGTCTCCTGTGGAAATACCTGTGGTAGATCTACTCTCTATCGGGGTTTGAGAAGGTTTCACCTGTTTATACCTCTATTCAGGGAAAAGGATAGGCGAGGTGGGTGGGCTAAGAACCCTTTTACTAAGTGGATAATAATGTTTACTTTATTAAGACCTACTCTCTATCGGGGTTTGAGAAAGGTTTCACCTGTTTATACCTCTATTCAAGGAAAAGGATAGGTAGGGTGGGTGGGCTAAGAACCTTTTTACTAAGTGGATAATAATGTTTACTTTATTAAGACCTACTCTCTATCGGGGTCTGAGAAAGGTTTCACCTGTTTATACCTCTATTCAGGGAAAATGATAGGCGAGGTGGTTGGGCTAAGAACCCTTTTACTAAGTGGATAATAATGTTTACTTTATTAAGACCTACTCTCTATCGGGGTCTGAGAAAGGTTTCACCTGTTTATACCTCTATTCAGGGAAAATGATAGGCGAGGTGGTTGGGCTAACAACCCTTTTACTAAGTGGATAATAATGTTTACTTTATTAAGACCTACTCTCTATCGGGGTCTGAGAAAGGTTTCACCTGTTTATACCTCTATTCAGAGAAAAGGATAGGTGGGGTGTTTGGGCTAAGAACCCTTTTACTAAGTGGATAATAATGTTTACTTTATTAAGACCTACTCTCTATCGGGGTCTGAGAAAGGTTACACCTGTTTATACCTCTATTCAGGGAAAAGGATAGGCGAGGTGGTTGGGCTAAGAACCCTTTTACTAAGTGGATAATAATGTTTACTTTATTAAGACCTACTCTCTATCGGGGTCTGAGAAAGGTTTCACCTGTTTATACCTCTATTCAGAGAAAAGGATAGGTGAGGTGGTTGGGCTAAGAACCCTTTTACTAAGTGGATAATAATGTTTACTTTATTAAGACCTACTCTCTATCGGGGTCTGAGAAAGGTTACACCTGTTTATACCTCTATTCAGGGAAAAGGATAGGCGAGGTGGTTGGGCTAAGAACCCTTTTACTAAGTGGATAATAATGTTTACTTTATTAAGACCTACTCTCTATCGGGGTCTGAGAAAGGTTACACCTGTTTATACCTCTATTCAGGGAAAAGGATAGGCGAGGTGGTTGGGCTAAGAACCCTTTTACTAAGTGGATAATAATGTTTACTTTATTAAGACCTACTCTCTATCGGGGTTTGAGAAAGGTTTCACCTGTTTATACCTCTATTCAGAGAAAAGGATAGGTGAGGTGGTTGGGCTAAGAACCCTTTTACTAAGTGGATAATAATATTTCTTTATTAAGACCTACTCTCTATCGGGGTTTGAGAAAGGTTTCACCTGTTTATACCTCTATTCAAAAAAAAGGATAGGTGGGGTGGGTGGGCTAAGAACCTTTTTACTAAGTGGATAATAATGTTTACTTTATTAAGACCTACTCTCTATCGGGGTCTGAGAAAGGTTACACCTGTTTATACCTCTATTCAGGGAAAAGGATAGGCGAGGTGGTTGGGCTAAGAACCCTTTTACTAAGTGGATAATAATGTTTACTTTATTAAGACCTACTCTCTATCGGGGTCTGAGAAAGGTTACACCTGTTTATACCTCTATTCAGGGAAAAGGATAGGCGAGGTGGTTGGGCTAAGAACCCTTTTACTAAGTGGATAATAATGTTTACTTTATTAAGACCTACTCTCTATCGGGGTCTGAGAAAGGTTTCACCTGTTTATACCTCTATTCAGAGAAAAGGATAGGTGGGGTGTTTGGGCTAAGAACCCTTTTACTAAGTGGATAATAATGTTTACTTTATTAAGACCTACTCTCTATCGGGGTCTGAGAAAGGTTACACCTGTTTATACCTCTATTCAGGGAAAAGGATAGGCGAGGTGGTTGGGCTAAGAACCCTTTTACTAAGTGGATAATAATGTTTACTTTATTAAGACCTACTCTCTATCGGGGTCTGAGAAAGGTTTCACCTGTTTATACCTCTATTCAGAGAAAAGGATAGGTGAGGTGGTTGGGCTAAGAACCCTTTTACTAAGTGGATAATAATGTTTACTTTATTAAGACCTACTCTCTATCGGGGTCTGAGAAAGGTTACACCTGTTTATACCTCTATTCAGGGAAAAGGATAGGCGAGGTGGTTGGGCTAAGAACCCTTTTACTAAGTGGATAATAATGTTTACTTTATTAAGACCTACTCTCTATCGGAGTCTGAGAAAGGTTACACCTGTTTATACCTCTATTCAGGGAAAAGAATAGGCGAGGTGGTTGGGCTAAGAAGCCTTTTACTAAGTGGATAATAATGTTTACTTTATTAAGACCTACTCTCTATCGGGGTTTGAGAAAGGTTTCACCTGTTTATACCTCTATTCAGAGAAAAGGATAGGTGAGGTGGTTGGGCTAAGAACCCTTTTACTAAGTGGATAATAATATTTCTTTATTAAGACCTACTCTCTATCGGGGTTTGAGAAAGGTTTCACCTGTTTATACCTCTATTCAAAAAAAAGGATAGGTGGGGTGGGTGGGCTAAGAACCTTTTTACTAAGTGGATAATAATGTTTACTTTATTAAGACCTACTCTCTATCGAGGTCTGAGAAAGGTTTCACCTGTTTATACCTCTATTCAGGGAAAATGATAGGCGAGGTGGTTGGGCTAAGAACCCTTTTACTAAGTGGATAATAATGTTTACTTTATTAAGACCTACTCTCTATCGGGGTCTGAGAAAGGTTTCACCTGTTTATACCTCTATTCAGGGAAAAGGATAGGCGAGGTGGTTGGGCTAAGAACCCTTTTACTAAGTGGATAATAATGTTTACTTTATTAAGACCTACTCTCTATCGGGGTCTGAGAAAGGTTTCACTTGTTTATACCTCTATTCAGAGAAAAGGATAGGTGGGGTGGTTGGGCTAAGAACCCTTTTACTAAGTGGATAATAATGTTTACTTTATTGACCTACTCTCTATCGGGGTTTGAGTAAGGTTTCACCTGTTTATACCTCTATTCAAGGAAAAGGATAGGTGGGGTGGGTGGGCTACGAACCTTTTTACTAAGTGGATAATAATGTTTACTTTATTAAGACCTACTCTCTATCGGGGTTTGAGAAAGGTTTCACCTGTTTATACCTCTATTCAAGGAAAAGGATAGGTGGGGTGGTTGGGCTAAGAACCTTTTTACTAAGTGGATAATAATGTTTCTTTATTAAGACCTACTCTCTATCGGGGTTTGAGAAAGGTTTCGCCTGTTTATACCTCTATTCAAGGAAAAGGATAGGTGGGGTGGGTGGGCTAAGAACCTTTTTACTAAGTGGATAATAATGTTTACTTTATTAAGACCTACTCTCTATCGGGGTCTGAGAAAGGTTTCACCTGTTTATACCTCTATTCAGGGAAAATGATAGGCGAGGTGGTTGGGCTAAGAATTTTTTTACTAAGTGGATAATAATGTTTACTTTATTAAGACCTACTCTCTATCGGGGTCTGAGAAAGGTTACACCTGTTTATACCTCTATTCAGGGAAAAGGATAGGCGAGGTGGTTTTGTTAAGAGCCCTTTTACTAAGTGGATAATAATGTTTACTTTATTAAGACCTACTCTTCAATTACGCCATAAAGAAGTGGCTACCCGCTGGCAATTAGGTTGAATAAACCTTCATTTATAAGTCCTAGTGTCAAACATTAGTGAGTAGAAACAAATTAAAATGTAATAAACTTTATCAAGTATGAGTACTAGCTGCGAGTTCCAGACAAACAGTTCTACATCCCTCACCACAGTACTGTATATCTCTATATATAGGTAAAGTCGAATAAAACACATGGCTAAGCATATGGCCGTTTAGTAGAGGCCACTGGGAGATGGGCAATAGTTACGGAGATTAGAAGGCGATTCTATAATTACCACTGAGTCAAACATTTATAGTAGAATTTTACACAATTTTACTATAGTAATTAGTACATGCAGAACACAACATTTATGTTAGAAACCTAATTTTTCAAATCATCTCGCTTGTGCATGCAACTAAGCTAGGCCCTAATAATATTTAAAGATTTAAACAAAATAATATACGCATATAAATATAATAAATATGGATACAAATATTAGGAATTTTGATTTATTCTAAATCTACTGCCCTATGACTGCAATTTTGACGACAATCGTATCGTCAAAAGAAAGCATATAAGCAATCTTTTATAGCTGGTTTAAAGAATTTGGATTTATTCTAAATCTACTGTCCTATGACTGTCACAAACTAATCTGATGACAATCGTATCGTCAAAACGGAGCATATAAGCAATCCTTTATAGTTGGTTTAAAGAATTTTGATTTATTCTAACTCTACTGTCCTATGACTGTCACAAACTAATCTGATGACAATCGTATCGTCAAAACGGAGCATATAAGCAATCCTTTATAGTTGGTTTAAAGAATTTTGATTTATTCTAACTCTACTGCCCTATGACTGTCACAAACTAATCTGATGACAATCGTATCGTCAAAAGGGAGCATATAAGCAATCCTTTATAGTTGGTTTAAAGAATTTTGATTTATTCTAACTCTACTGTCCTATGACTGTCACAAACTAATCTGATGACAATCGTATCGTCAAAACGGAGCATATAAGCAATCCTTTATAGTTGGTTTAAAGAATTTTGATTTATTCTAACTCTACTGTCCTATGACTGTCACAAACTAATCTGATGACAATCGTATCGTCAAAAGGGAGCATATAAGCAATCCTTTATAGTTGGTTTAAAGAATTTTGATTTATTCTAACTCTACTGTCCTATGACTGTCACAAACTAATCTGATGACAATCGTATCGTCAAAAGGGAGCATATAAGCAATCCTTTATAGTTGGTTTAAAGAATTTTGATTTATTCTAACTCTACTGTCCTATGACTGTCACAAACTAATCTGGTGACAATCGTATCGTCAAAAGGGAGCATATAAGCAATCCTTTATAGTTGGTTTAAAGAATTTTGATTTATTCTAACTCTACTGTCCTATGACTGTCACAAACTAATCTGGTGACAATCGTATCGTCAAAAGGGAGCATATAAGCAATCCTTTATAGTTGGTTTAAAGAATTTTGATTTATTCTAACTCTACTGTCCTATGACTGTCACAAACTAATCTGATGACAATCGTATCGACAAAACGGAGCATATAAGCAATCCTTTATAGCTGGTTTAGAGAATATTGATTTATTCTAACTCTACTGTCCTATGACTGTCACAAACTAATCTGATGACAATCGTATCGTCAAAACGGAGCATACGAGCAATCCTTTATAGCTGGTTTAAATAATATTAATTTATTCTAACTCTACTGTCCTATGACTGTCACAAACTAATCTGATGACAATTGTATCGTCAAAACGGAGCATTCAAGCAATCCTATGTACCTGGTTTCAAGAATATTGATTTATTTTAACTCTACTGTCCTAAATGACAAAACACATACTGTATATAACATGAAAGAGGCATTAACGCTTGAATATGGAGAACGTTTACAAAAATATACAAATACAATTAAATATTCAATACAAATATTCAGCATGTAAATCTAAATTTAAATCGAACAATAAATTATGCGTATAGTTATTTATAAACAATTTTTTTGTTAAACAAGGTTTAATGGCCACTTTGGTGGGTTATGTTTATTCACTGATTAGATAGTGTGTGAGTTTAGCAACTAAAATTACTTCTTTATCCATAGATTAAATCCAATTAACGTTCAAATAAGTTGCCAGTGCTGTATCTAAGTATAGTTATGGCTAAACGCGTTTAACATTTTTAACTGCAAAAGAGTAACTTTGTACATCTTTGTAAGAAAGCCAAGTGGTAACGCTTGGTTAATACTCTAAAACGACAGAAGTAGAATCTTTTTAAGCATTGTAGAGCATACAAAAAAATTACGATAAAATTTTTTGAATACCCCAGTTTTTAAATTTACCCGTTTCTTCTTAGCCCATTTGTAAAAACTGACTTCTAAAATTTAAAAAAATAAATAAATTCATCACATAGCTCGTCCGAAGAGATTTATTAACAGCTATTTCTTTTCAAATTACTAAGAAAAGTAGTTTCAACACTTACCAAAATCTCCTAATGTAACTTGCAAAAAACTATAAAAGTAACAAAATAAAGGTTGCACACTCTAGGAATATAAATAGCTTTGACTACTGACGAATTGATAAGGTATCTGTTATCACAAAGTAGATAAAAGTACATTTTTTTAAAACTTACCGTGTCTAAGGTATGTTGTGTTCTAGACAAATATACTGTAGCCTCTCTCTCTTTCCCCCCCTCTCTCTCTCTCTCTCTCTCTCTCTCTATATATATATATATATATATATATATATACCTCCTATATATATTTAACTACTGTAATTATGTACATATTTCTAATAAAAATAGATATTATAAAAACTAAACAGAGGTATAACTTTAGTACTATTTAGTATCCTATTTCAAATACTTGTAATTGCTTATAAAACTTACTCGCTTGTTGTGCCCGTCTTGTAATTTTGAAAGTGGGATAATTATAAAGCATCACTACAGAACGAATAATAGGAAAGCATTGGATAAATTGGTTAAGGGGAGTAGAATTTGGGTTAAGGCATTTTGGGCTTTTCCGAGCTGAAAACAATTAATGCTCAGTTTCAACTAAATTTAGAAACATAGTCGCAATTTTTTTTTATTACTTTCAAAATTATTTAGGATTGAAAACAATCCTTAGTAAAAATTATGATTTAAACAGAGCCTAAAATGCAATTCTTTTATTAGGTCTGGTGCGTCTATGTTGGTTTGCACATGGGAAATTTAATTTTCAACAGCCTCTATATCATACTAGTATTTACAAAATAAAACCCTGGTTCTAGACTTAATTTTCGAATAAATTCTTTCTCTTAATCCTCTAATTTATTTCATATCTCGATTCGATTTTTATGATAAACGTATCCCGCCTTATATGTCCTCATCACGCCTAATATTAACGTACACAATGGCACCCTGGTTTTACCATATAGAGCAATCTATATAGTTACATTATTTACATTCTACTGTTTAAACTCCATTTTTATGTTTTTTCCATTTACAAGAGTGAAGTATTTTTTACCTAACAAGTTGTGAATCATTGTGTTTGTAATATATAGCCAATTTGATTAGATAAGCTCAAAATATTATTTTTTAAAAATACTTCAGTTATTGTTTCTCCGAGTTTATAATTGTGGAAATAATTAACTCACCCACAAAATTTTAATACTTGCGTTTCTTTTCCTTTCAAAAATAAAACGAGTAAATGTTGTGATACTCAAAATATAATCCAACGTATCTAGATGTATATGAACATATAAGAGTAGAATAAAAATTATGAATTTACACAATAAGGCTGGAAATCTCAAATTGTATTTTGATGGACGCAACTAAATAAATTGAACTAAAAATAAAAACATAAACTATATTTTCTGCTCTAGACTAGAATATACTCATACAGAATTACAGAATACAAAATCTATAAACGATTATATCGTCAATGTTGTAAGAAACGCTAGAAAGGAAGAGGTTTCTTATTAAATCTTTATTATAAAAGCTAAGATTTATTATCTTGATTTTCGTTGTTGTTGAAAAACAAAAGCTAGCGACGATCTGTGTAGTGTGTTAAGTCTAAAAATAAATAAAATATGTTTTTCACATTACAGGTATTTATAGATTTTGTATTCGTACAAATATTTTTTTTCTATTAAAGCTCGAAAAATTTACTAAAAATGATAATTACAACGATATATATGTTCGATACAATTTAATTGTTACGGTATTACTTAGTTAAAATAATAGTCGCGTCAAATTAAAAATAGATCTTAAAGCAAAACATGCATAAATAACTGACCTCAGACTGTACACCGTTGGCAACAAGGACTAGTTCCGATCAAATGTCGTACATATCATATGTCGTTCTGGTTTATCGGTGGCTACCTTGTCGATACAAACTAAACAAACACAAAATAATCACAATACACGGGCGCACTCTGCGGTTCGCATTCAGGACACTTGTCTTCTAACCTTACATCGTGCGTATCGAAGATTCGACACAATACTGCCGAAGCGTAGGCCGAACGCAACACACCTGTGCTCACTATTCCGCTCGCTTCTCTGTCGTCTCGCAAACACTTCCACCAGTTAAACAAAACACCCAAAAATTTATCGTAGACATTTGAACGCTGAAATCCGTACTTAATTATCCGTGCAATTTCCTCTTCTGTCGCACATCTCGTTAAATCCTTTACTTTTTGCACAGTTTTAATTTCACTAATTTCATTTTCAACATTATTTTCACTAATTACCTCATTTAACCCGTCGTTTTTTACATTCTCACTCAACTTATATTCCCCAACGTCCTCATTTAACCCTACACTTTTCTTGTTTCCAACCAACTTTAAAACAAAACTTTCATTGTTCACATTGTTCAATATTGCCTGTTTTAAACAGTTACTTAACAAACATTTATTTCCGCTAATTTTAACAATTTCAGTCTCATTAGATCTAATTTTAACAATTTCTGTGGCTTCAACTAATGATTGTAAATTATTACTAATTATACCTTTTAATAAGCGTAACTTAATTTGTAACGTCTTAGAATCTTTTAAATCACAGTTTGAATAAATTTGCAATTGGTTATTTTTTTCATTTCTAACAAATTTTATTTTTTCATGAATAACATTGCAAATTTGTTTAAATACGAATAAAAAATATAATACTAGAGAATACAATTTTTTGAAGAACAGTTTACACAAATTTAAAAAATAACAAAAACAATTAAACATTGATTCACACACATTTTTACTTTTTTTCATTTCTTTTTTTATTGCCCAAAGCTGACTTACTACCAGCCTGACATGTCTACTTGTAATGCTTAACTGGTAGATAGCTTGGCTCAACTGATGCAAACCTACACTAAGCTTTTTCATTTTCACACTCAACGTCACTAAATACGCACACGACTGAGTCGAGACTAGATAAAAATACGCCATTTTGTTAAACTGAATATTTAACAAACCGAACAGACTAAGTATAACACCGAAGTTACCAAAAGCTATACCTATCTTACACACGGCATCGCTTATATTTCGTATCACTTTGCTAATCCTGTCGAAACCTCGACCTTTTCCAAACGATTTCGCTATCTGTTTCAGCGTAAATCGAAACTCGTTCACAGTAAAACTGAACTGCCGAAAAGCCACGCTAAACTGGCTCATCGTAGTGCTGAATTTCCTGACTTCTTTGCTGAAGTTGTTGACGATATCGCTGAGTCTTTTCAAGTTGGCGCTGAACTGGTATACATACCTGCCGAACTGGCTCACTATGAACACGTAATGACTGATTGCGATGCTGATCTGACTGAAGGCGACAATAAACTGACTGATGGTCACACTTAACTGGCCGATGACTAGACTAGACTCACTCACTGCAAGACTTATCTGACTGATTACCACACAGAACTGGCTGAAAGCTACACTAGACTGGGTCAGAGCTAACCCGATTGATTTAAGTGACAACACCTGTTCACCCATCTTTTGTATTGTCTACAATCTTACACGGAACTGAACTAATGTTAGAAATCACTTTATTTGTAATAATTTTCACAATTATGAAAACTTTGTTGGAGTTTTCAATTTAAGTAAGACTTTAGAAGCATTAGCAACAACATCAGGTACAGCAACTTGTAATAATATACCAGCACGAGAGATTTTACCAAAATTTTGTTTTTTTCACACATTTAAACATCTATAGAACGTTGGTGGTCAGAATGCCTTAAACAAATTGGAATGCATTCATTAAAAACAAAATTTCGCTACTTTACTTTCAGTACTTTTGTAAGTAAATCTTTAAATCTAATTTGATGATAAACTAGAAAATTTTGAACCTTTAAACAAAACTTACATTAAAACAAAACCTGTCTATATAAATAGTTCATTAATGAATGATAATACAATAAAGCAAACTAAATAAATGTTATTTTACATGTTAACAACAAACGTAAAATTCAAACATAAAAATTGGCACAAAACTTAAACAGCCCTCAATTTACAAATTGTGTCAATAAAGTTAGAACCTTGATATGGCCTTCATCAAAGATTATAATTCCGATAACGTTGATAAGTTACACAATAGCCGAGAGTTACATCACAATCGGTTTAGCCGTTTCTTAAGAACAATTAACGAATTAAATGGAATTTCATCATCAAAAATCAAATTACACTTATAAACAATTCAATCAAAAAGTTCAATTAATAAATCATTTATACTCTTTCAATTTACAGTAATCTAGTGTTTAAACAAATTACAGTTCAATGAATTTTTTTAACAATAAAGTAATTATAAAATTTTACAAAAGTTATTTTAAAGAGCTAATTTTTTATGACTAAAATCAAATTTGAATTTTAATATTTTAAGATTTTTAATGATGAGATTTAAGATTATATATTAATTTTTAGTAGTCTATAATTTTAATTAAGTAATAACAATTTTTATAATAATTTAGTCAACATATTTAAAAAATTTACAGTTTTAGGCAATATATTTTTTTATGTATTACAAACAAATATATGTAACGCTTATTGTTTAAAACTTTTCTATAGAATATTTTTACGGTAAACAGAATTTCGAGTTTTAATTTTAAAACTTTATTTGCACTGTATTTACTGGAGGCTGTATAAAACTGTATATTAAAAAATTAAATAGAACAAATAAATATAAAATGAAAAGAAAAGTAACAATAAACGCTTAAAATTTCAATTAAAGGAAATATTCCTTTAAAAATTATCAAGTGTTTTACAAAATATTCTTACACAATCGCTCTCTAAATTAGAGATATTTACTATGAGTATAAATTATTGTTTTTCTTTTTAAAGAAATTGATTATTTGTAAAAAATAACAATATTTATCTTTTTAAAATAATTTAAACTTAACGATAGTATGTAGGCCTAGTACAAAAACACTGTATCATAAACAAAATACGATGACGTATGAGCACTAATTCGACTTCAGAATTTTTAAAAAACGAATAAAATTTTCAATACTAAAGAAAAATTTAAATTTTGAGTTTTCACATATAATGGAAACAAGGTGAGACAGAAGAAGGGTATGATTTCGATACGATACTGTGGCACAACAAAGCACTAAGCGAGTCCGTCTCACTACTGTCCGATCGTGGTGATAATGTTTCTGATAAGACGTACATAAAAATACCACTGTATAAATATCGAATGATGATGTGAAGTATCGATACTCAGCATACATATTGACTAAATTAGTAACTTTGTGGAGAACACGTTTGTAATTTAAAAAAAAAAAACACTAATTTAGAAATAGTGGCCTAAACCAGATATTTGTTCCAACAAATAAAATCACAGAAAAATAACAATACAGATAAGTGAAACTAATCATAAAACTAACAGTGATAAAAGATTACACAACAAACATAATTTGGATAGAAGCAAATTATAGACATACCAAAGCTTTGTCGTCAAGCTAAAAAATACATATAAAAATATAATAGAAAATGTTTTCTTTCTTGTTACTAACTAAACTATACATATTGCAGATATAATTATACTCAAAGTCATGTACTCACGTGTATGCAAAGGTCTTCAAAAGGATGACATTTTTAAAATTATGTTATTCACATTTTCACATTTAATTTGTCTTTTTTTGTAAAAATGTCCAACTTACAAACTCTGTTACAAAAAGAATTAGTAAAATGGCAGCTATTTATTAACTTCCTTATTAAACTTTTCAGTAAAGTCATGTTTACTTCCGTTTCCTTACAAAAAAATTATTTTGAAAACCTAATTCAAATTCTATGGCTTTTAACTGCAGGCTGCACATTTTTTCCGCTTTCTAATCATAACCGGTTACAAATGTCTACTATTATTATTAACCAAACCAAAACATGGGTAAGTAAAAATAACACAAATTCCAACCAACACCCCAAACCATTTTAAAATGAATTTTCTCCATTTTAATACTATCCGTTGGCCTGCGAACTGACGTCTACAAACATACAGTGGACAACAATTCCAGCTCCATAACAAGTTCTTTCCCATGCTCGTGCTTAAGGCTCTTATCACGTGACGCACACTATTGTTATCGAAGATGATAGTAAGTTTACGAATCTGTGACTAAAATGATCTGTGGCCTATACTAGCATTCCTTTATTGACCTTTCTGTACGATTTATTTTTAATTGTTGCGCATGCGCCTGGAGACGATGTCTCGGAGCCATCTTTTTAATTTTATGGAGATCGGCCAGTAAGAGTATTATTGAAAACAAAGGATACGAAAGGATGTAAATATAAGTAAGATCGAAAAGGATTAAGGCAGGAACAGGAAACCCTCTGGTGGAAGATAGAGGAGGAAATCAAGACAGATGCCTAGGTTCCCGTATTTGAAGTAGACTAACTCTCTTTCAGGGTCCCACTTTTTTTATGAAGAAGAAACTAATGTACGATGTTTAGACAGATAATTTTATGGGAAGTAAATTAAAAATTGTAATAATGGAAACAAAATTGATAAGGAGATGAAGGCAACAGAAATCTTTGAACAGATAAGGTAAGCAAGGATCAGGATAGTCAGGAGGAGCAGCGAGTTTGAAGGTACTGGAGGAGTTCAGTGATTCAAAACGACAGAGTTGTATAGACTTGAAAGACCGGTAAGTGAATAGATCTGAGCGAAGTAGCTGCAGTATTTCTACAAAATATATATGTTGTAAAATACTACAAATATTCCTATTATATTTGTTATTTAAGCGATATATGATAAATAATGTTTTATTTGAGTGTCTTGTGGAAGAGATGGAAGGGGCCTAGGTTAAGAATTGGAATTCACAAGTCACGTGGCAGTTAAGTCCTGATAAAACTGTTTATTGATCGTTGAAAATATTCAATAAATTAATAGCGCAATAAACAGCTAGAAAATCACTTACAGCTATACAAGGACACTGAGTGACTGACTGGAGGTAAACCTAGAATTGGGAAAAAAGGCCTGCTATTTATTTAAACGGTGACGAGCCTCCAACCCTCTAGCCGCTTTCCCTTTCGTAGCTTCCTATTCCAATTTCATTCAGACAAAACATACCTTAAATATAATGGATTCATTATAACAATTTCTTCAGATATAAGCTAAACACACAATTCCACTCAACTGTACATCTCAACCACACATTCACGATATAATTTACATCACAAAACACTCTACGAAAATATTTCTTTGGGACGATGATATATCCAGAGTCGCTTCCAATCGTTATTTAGCATAATTTGGTTGAAGCAATAAGTTAAATCTTCAGCAAATTTTGTTAAATATAGCTTACCTGAGCCTTGCTTTTGTATTAAGATATTTGGACTAATTTATTGTTATTCCAAGTTACGGTGTTCAGTTATTTAGTATTGCATGAGAGTGATTCTGAGGATTCGTTTATAGGAAAATTATTCTTATATTTTTGTTTAATAACATATCTTCACATTTAACGTTTTACACGAATGTTTATTATTCTTTAATTCGTCCTACATTTCTCTCCGCCTGAACGTGACAAACTATAGAGTTTCTAATCATCCTGGATTAATGGACGGAGTTGAGTCAACTGAGTAATGCTCGTTTAGAATTATCTCATTGTTTACTCATTGCACGTAACTCCATTTAATGAACAAATAGTGAATATCTACTGACTACATAATGGATAATTGTAGAACTCTGTAGCGCGCGAGTTACAATATAATCATCTTTGGAGACACAGAAAGTTGATACCGTCGTTAAAAACTTACAGCACAATTCGCTTACACAATTACCATCATCTGAAGGTTACAACTGAACTACTATCAATGAACTACACCAGTACCTGATTGGTCGGATGAGATTAGTGGGTGAAGGAGTGGGGATAACCACATGGCATAGCTTTTGTTCAGTTGTCATCTTCTCATGATGCTACTTGTTTACCGAAAAGACCTATAGTCGTGTAAGTACTACAACAATATACTTTGTACCCAATAGATATTTTTATATCCAATGTAATAAAGACGCCCTTAGTCTTTTTTGTATTGTGCATATTTATTATAACAAATATATATAAATTATATTATAATAACAAGCTCATTGATATACATCTTTTTAATAAAACAAATATATAAATATATTTTTTAATAATAAACACATTTTTGGCGATTTTGTTAAAAACGCATTAAAATTAAATACAATTAAACTAGTATTATAATACCATTCGTGTTTCATCAAAATACACAACATTTTGAAATCCTTCAATTGTTACAGTATCGATAATAGTATTTAAAGCGAGTTCTTGTTCGATGAACGGCAATACAAGATATAGGCCTACTAAACGCTCTTCCAGGGAAGTTGATTGCAATTTTGTTTTACAATAGTAGGTTTAGAAAAACCTCATTGGACAAGTGCAAGTTTTAGTCGAAACTGTAAACATGTTTTTTAACTTTTTAAAATTTGTGTTGATTTTGTAACACACTTTAGACGGTGTTACATATTAAATTAGCAAATTTCAGAAAACAAACGAGAATGGATTCAAAATTGTAATAATATATGACTATGTAAAAAAAATTGTTATATATGAGAAATATTTTAATGAGATCTCTGGCTGATAGTGACATCTAACGGAAAATGATTAAAACAAGTAATTAAGGTAGGGATGCGCCCCACGGATGCGCGGTAGGTAGGAAGGTTGCACGCAACTAATATATCTCTCTCATTTGGGCAAGATGTAAAAGGGGAACGGACGTCTCCGAGAGCAAGAAAATTTTATTTGGTTTTTTTTTATTTAAATTAATGTAAAGTTTTAATTTCATATAATCATGGCTTAGAACACGGCGTACTTTACCAGGTACCAGATGGAACGCTGAATTACTGATGACATTTCCCGAGTCTTTTCCACGAGGATGATACAAGGCTTTTACCGAGACTTTTCCACGAGGAGGAAGCGAGGTTACGACATGTGAATGCAGCTAAGTGGGCGATTTAAGACTTTAAAGATTTATTTCAAAATTTAAAATGTTTCACAGAATAATTCTAATTAATGAACATTGAACTTTTCAACTAATTAGCATAACTGTAATTACGCATCTTTTGGTGCCATTATGTTCGCCTTGAATTATAAAATTTGAGGCAAGTGAACTCATATAAAGTGAACTTTGAAATTATATAAAAAGGCAAGTAAACTCGAGTACAGATTCATTTTCAGCCATTGATTGATTAATTGATTGATAGATTGCTATCCTTAAAAATTCATGAGTAGAATATAAAATGTTCCATAATCCGTAACTGAATGTCAAGAAATATGTATCATGATTATAATTTATTTTATTTGTCTTTCTTAAAATAAAAGAGTGTAATTTGCTTTAACTGAATTTAAAAGAGTCATTATTTTACCAGCGCACAATTCCTTGCATTTCAGGTTAACAAGCCTTAAGAATTAATTTAATAATATTCTGCTTATTTAAATGATTTAACTTGGTATTTTAAAATGTTTTAATGTAACGGAGTTCTACCTTCAAGTGCGTTACAGACAGACGTAATTGTTACGCCTCAACTGTAAGCTAGAACTAAAAATTAAATTTTAAGAATTAAAACTAAATAATATTAAATTTGTTAAACCATACGTTACATAAAAATGCGCCACTCTGCTTAATTTAATTATATACCGTTACAAAATGCGCGACTCTGCTGGGGTAAAAATTTGAAATGTAAATTTGTGTGTTGGCGGAAAGAAAATTAGAAATGGCTGAAAAAAGAACTGATTTAATTAAATATGTTCAAAAAGGTAAATTTAACAGTGTAAGTTTTGTAAAATGTATAAATTGAAAGTAAAAGATGTGGCCTGTAGTTTGTGTAAACAGTTTGGTAAAGTTAGGGAAGAAACTAGTTATAACCTGTTTTTACTTGTATTGTAGTCAAGGTCAGAGACTCTTGTTGTTTAAAATATTAATCGTAATATGCTTGGTAGAGTTTAGATTTTTGTAAGTTTGTGCATGGCTTTGAAAGCCAGTTGTAGAGTACCATTGTTTACACAGCTGCAAGTTCCAATGTCAGGCAAGTTAGATTTGATTGTCCGAGTTTGTATAAACAAGTATCTAGCCTGAAGTTCAATGTTTGCATAAAAGCCTGTTTAAATATTTCGAGTTTGCTTGACTTTTCTGTATGAAGAATAACTTTCCGTTTGTTTTCTGAAAGCAATTCTATTAAACAAAATGGATTTAATAATAAAACTTTGTCAAAAGAGGAATTAAAATATAATAAAAAAGAAAATTATAATTGAAGTTAACAGTGATAGGATTTTAAAAGTAATGTTTAATAAAAAAATAATAAATTTATGAGTTAATTTTAAAGGTATTTAAATTTAAATGTATAAGTTTATAATAGTCATATAAAAATATTTTCAAGCAAAATTTATTTTTTAAAATAGTTGAAATTTCTTAAAATTTTAAATTTGGAAATATGCAAGCTTTATTTTAAAAAGAGGAATAAATTAACAAGGAAGATACGAATGTGCCTTTGTGCAGAATTTATACTCCACGACAACACTCACATTGTATGTCAAAGTGCACGTTGACATACTATAGATATTCTACATGAGAGAGACTAGGACAAATCTCAAAAACACACAATACTACACCGATTCAATGACATATGGGGAATCAACAGACTATACACTTGACCAAAATTGTGTATAAATGTGCAAGCGTAGGTTCCGTTTAATTTCAATTCTTATTTGTAAATACTAAGAGATTAGCAAGAAATTAATTCAATTTGTTTACAGAAATATTTGAAAGAAGTTTTAAGATGTAACAGAATACATATAATCCTTTGTGTGTCAACATGCTAGCTACATGATTTTTAAATTAAAATATGGGTTTTAATTTAAGAATAATGTAATTGGATTTTCAAAGTATGGATTTTGAAATCCAAAAGAGGTATAAGATGTACGAAATATTGTAGAGATAACGAAAGGTTATGAGGCAATGGTACATGCTTAAAGTTGTGAAATGGAGAGGAGAATATGTAGATAAATAGCGTCGATAATGCTGAAATTTTTTGGCTTACAGGAAGTAAGCGGTATTCATAAATCCTAGAGATTGGATTGTGAAAAATATAGCTAGGGCATATGTAATTGATTGTTTACACCGTCGTCGTCATCCGAGTAGTCTTCATCGTCTGTTGTATAGATGTCTACCCCCATCTGGGCCTGTTTAGCACATATACCCACTATGTATTTACATTTAGGAAACCACTTTACGTGTTCCTGTAACGGATCATCATTCGCTGACCAATCTTTAAGGCCTCCGGCGCATGTAAAGCACAATGTTTGATCTTCTTGGCCGGTGTAAAAGAATCCCGCTTCGCTGAGACGCACGGGGTTGACAGTATCATTTGACATTCCTTTCCAAGTACGAAACGAGCGTAATCTACGACGATACGGTGATAGTTTGGGGAAGGCTTTCTTCTCAATTGTGAGAGTGTCTGTCCAGTAGTAGACACCTACCATGGTGTTGTCTGAGGACTTGGGTCTGTGCTGTCCGTACTTATATTGTTCTCTTGGTTAGGGGTTGATAGGGGTTACCACGGAGGCATGTTGAACTCGTTCAGATTTATGCTCGGCATTTGGCTGATTTCTCCTGCAGATGGACTAGTGTTATGGCAAGCAACAGTTAAACCTATACAGATGACCGTCCGTCATTTTGTTAGACGCCATCTTGACCGACATTTTGTTTGACGTCATTTGCTGCGGTTATGTCCAGAGTACGCTATCGCGGTCGTAACAACACTACTGTAAAGGTTTTAAACACGCATTTATTTGTCGAGCTCCTGCAATGAAACGTAATAACACTATTGACTTAGCACAATCTGTAGGATAATGTAAGGTAACGTGCATATTGGTTTATTACAGGATGTGCGTAGATTTACATGTATATCGACTTAACACAATATGTAGGACTATGTAGGTTAACATCCATATATACTTAATACAGGTTTACATGCATATTAGATTAACAGAGCATGTGTTGCTATGTAACTTTACGTACATATTGGCCCATCACAGGAGGAATGTGGGGTATCATGCATATTGGCCTAATACAGGATGTATATCGGCTTAACACAGTATGTAGACCTATGTGGGTTAACACCATATATAATTAATACAGGTTTAAATGCATATTGGGTTAACAGAGCATGTGTTGCTATGTAGCTTTACGTACTTATTGGCTTATTACAGGAGGAATGTAGGGTATCATGCATATTGGGTTAATACAGGGTGTAGGCCTATGTAGGTTTACAAGCATACCGGCCTAATACAGGATGTATATGGGTTAACAACTATTACGTAATGTGCATCTTGGCTACAGGGTGTAGGCCTATGTAGGTTTACATGCATACAGGGTTACACATTTTTGCAAGCCTTTGTAGCACAACGTGCATATCGGCTGAGGATGTAGGCCTATTTAGGCTTACATGCATATTGGCCTAATACCGGAGGAATGTAGGTTAACATGCATATTTTCTTAACACAGTATGTAGGGTATCATCCATATTGTCTTATTTCGGGAGGAATGTAGCTTTACATTCATCCTGGCTTAACTCAGTATGCGGGGCTATGTAAGGTAAGGTGCATACCGGCTTAACACAGTATGTAGGGTAACATCCATATTGTCTCATTTCAGGAGGAATGTAGGTTTACACGCTTATTGGTTTAACACAGAATGTATACTATTGAGATTGGGCAAGCATTGATAGTTGTTTTACCACTCCAAGCATGACTAATACCTATGGTCTGGCTTTTACCTAAGACCTGACTCCAGGCTTTACCTGGGGCATACCTCAAAGGTAGCTTTACCTAGGGCCTACCTGAAAGGTACCTGACTCCTGGGTAGCTTTACCTACGGCCTACCTCCAAGGTAGCTTTACCTAAGTTTTGATGCTGTAAATGATACAACATACCTAGACAGGCCTTGACGGTTTCTATATAGATATTTTGGTAAGCGTCTAAGACTATACTGTCTAAGACCTAGGGCTTTTGCCGGTGCCTTCACCCACCATTGCCCGTTTGACCTCGGTGTAGATGTTGGTTGATTAGCGTAAGTTTTTCAACGTTGATTAGTTGATCTAGCCTTCACCAGTCGTAGCCTATTTGAACCCGGTGTCAATGTTGTTCGTTTGAACTTCGTGTATGTTGGTCGGTTAAACGACGCGTAAGACAGTTGTTTAGTTGAAACGTTGGGTATTTGATCTAGCCTACACTGGCCATCACGGTATCAGCATAGCCGCCGTCTTGTTCTTCGCCCTGGATGACGTCATATTCGATCCTAAGTTGTGCATCAGATACTATGTGTTACCTTATATCACGCCACTCGTCAGATGCTATGTGTTAGCCCATAGTCGGGCTATACTTCGGGTGCTATATGACGAACTTTAGCCGAGCTATGCAACGGCTGTTATGTGTTCATACTTCTCATCGGATACTATATGTTAACCTATAGTCAAGCTATGGTTTGGATATATTGTGTTAGCCCTAGTCGTGATTTGCATCGGATATTATGTGATAATGATTAACCAGGCTATGTATCAGGTATTATGTGGTAATTTGTGGGTCGCTTGTAGGATAGTGTGTGATATCCATTAGCTAAACTATGCACCGGATATAATGTGTTATACTTTGTAGGCCCGTGTCTTCTTAGCATAATATCTATGCAGGCTTACACACATATATGTTTAACACATTATGTAGGCTTAACACAGTATGATAGCATGTTGGCTTACCATAGTATTTATGTAGGTTTACACGCATATTTGTTTAACAGCGTATATATGGCTATTTAGAGTATATTGCATGCTGGTTTAACATAGTATATATGCCTATATTGGTTAGCACTGTATGTATAGGGCGTGACTTTTTTTAATTATATTGTAGTATTTGCTGACCGTCATGGGCGTGATAGGTTACGCATTGTTAGCTATATGATATAGTACTTCCCGTATTATACAGCCGCCTGCCTGAGGTTCTACCTGATAGACGGGGTGGAAATGTGTGTCAGGCTCTGATCACATACGCTTAGGCCTGTGGTTTACCGACATAGTAGGCCTTATGGATACAATGTGTTAATCATTAGCGAGGCCTCTGGATACTATATGTTAACCCTTCGTCAGGCTATGCATCGGATACTATGTGTTATTGATCAGGTATTATGTGGTAATTTGTAGGATAGTGTGTGATAGCCCTTTAGCTAAACTATGCATTGGATATAATTTGTAGGCCCTTGCAGGCTTACACACACATGTTTGTTTAACGCAGTATGTAGGCCTAACATAGTATATACGCCTATCTATGATAGCATGCATGTTGGCTTACCATAGTATTTATTTGGTTTACACGCATATTTATTTAACACACTATATAGGGTAATTACGTATGCAGGCCTAACATAGTATATAAGCCTATGTAGGATAGCATCCATGTTGGTTAGCATAGTATTTATGTGGGTTTACACGCATATCTGTTTAGCACAGTATGTAGGCTTAGCATATTATTTATGTAGGTTTACAAGCATATTTGTTTAACACACTATATAAGCTATCATTCATCCTGGCTTAACATATTATATAGGCCTATGTGGGTAACGGGGATATTGGCCTAATACAGGATGTATATAGGTTAACCTGCATATTGGTTTAACAGCGTATATATGGCTATGTAGAGTATATTGCATGCTGGTTTAACATAGTATATATGCCTGAATGTGGGCTTAGCATTGTATGTATATAGGTTGCGTAACTTTTTTAAATTATATTGTAGTATTTGTTGACCGTCATGGGCGTGATAGGTTATGCATTGTTAGCTATACCATATAGTACTTCCCGTATTATACGGTTGCCTGGTTCTACCTGATAGACGAGGTGAAACTAGCTCAGATCATAAAGGTTTTGACCAGTGGTTTACCCACATAGTAGGCGCATTTAGGGATTCATGTAAGTCGGCTTAGCATGTATGCAGGTTTACACGTATGTTTGTTTAACACATTATGTGTGCTATCACGTATGTTGGCCTAACGGGGTATATACGCCTATGTATGATAGCTTGCATGCTGGCTTAGCATCGTTTTAGGATCGTTTTATATCATATATTTATTCACGTTTTGTGATAGGCCTCGTTATTAGTGTTTCTCCATATATACCTTTATATCTAGATACATTTACAGCTATAGGATATATCCATTGAGTCTGTTTGATTATTTACACTGATTTCTGATTATATATGTAGGCCTTGGTGTGCCGATATTACATAGTAAGTTGATATAGTAATCAAAACATAAACACGCGCCTAGATTCACAACGACACAGCCGCGCGGGTTTTAAGCTTGCTATAGCGGTCACCGGATGCCGTTGCGGTTTTTAGATAATGCGTTATCGCTGCAAGTCTGTACACGTCTAGCTTTACACGGTCAAACGTATTCCTAGAAACGACAGGGCTTTGTTGCTTTGTTTATTATTTTGTAGCATAGACAATCATAACCCCTTGCCATGCATCAGCCAATTTATTTAGGGTAGAACACTCTAGTTAGGGTATGCCTACTACTTGCCTAGAGTCGCTCGAACGCGGATACGTCGTCAAATATATTAAATCTTTACGTGGGCTTGATTGGTTATGCATTGTTAGCTATACCATATTGTACTTCCCTTATTATACGGTTGCCTGGCTCTACCTGATAGAGGAGGTAAAAATAGCTCAGATCATAAGGGGTTTGGCCTGTGGTTTAGAGACATAGTAGGCCCATGTATGTTGGCCTAGCATAGTATGTATGTAGGCTTGCTTGCGTATTTGTTTAACACATTATGTGGGCTATCATATATATTGGTTTAACACGGTATATGGGCCTTCACGTCTTACTGCGACCGTTTGCGTAAGCCCACCGGGCCCCTGCAATGTGATTGGTCGATTCAACTTGTTGACTATTTGCACTCGGTTGGTCGGTTAAAATTAGTGTTTAGTTGGAACGTTGGTCGTTTGATCTAGCCGATCATTTTTGGTAATTTCATTTGATAACCACCCTCACTTAATGTAAGATTCCAGGGTTACTTTACCTATGGGCAGTCTTCGGGATGGCTTTTACCTGAGGCCATGCTCCGTATAGACTATTCCTATGTCCTGGGTGGCTTTACCTCAAGCCCGACTCCTCGGTTACTTTACCGGAGGTCTGACACCCGGGTGGCTTTACTTAAGGGCTGGCTTCGGGTTGGCTATACCTGGCTCCTGGGGGCTTTACCTCTAGCACGACTCCTGGTGTGACTTTACCGAAGGTCCGACACCTGGATGGCTTTACCTAAGGGTCGGCCTAAGGGATGGCTTTTCCTGAGGCCTTGCTCCACAGATAGCTTTACCTAAGACTTGGTGGAGGTATTTCTCTTGGTAGTTGATATAGCAACCATCCTAGCCCTGCTCTTGTGTAGCTTTGCTTAAAGGCTGACTGCATTGTTTATTAATTTAGTAGCATAGACAAATTTTGAGTTTGCCAATCATATACCCCTGGGCCCCTCGTCACCCATATCATTTAAGGGTAGACCACTATAGTTAGGGTGAGCCTACTACTTGCCTAGAGGCGCTCGAGCGCTGATACATCATCAGATAACCATTAAATCTTTCCAAAGTTACCCCCACCACCGGAGCTATTCCTGGGTTACTTTACCTAAGCGGCCTTACTTAAGGGCCTGCCTCGAGATGGCTTTACCTCGAGCATGACTCCTAGGTGGCTTTTACCTAGGACCTCGATCATTTTTGGCAATCTGAAAACAGGTGAAACCGCCCACACAGCCTACCATATTGGACACATATCCCGTACGGTCTTTCGATCAAACCGATCGATTTTTGGCAATTTCATATTTTATTTAAAAACTACCCCTAGGTGAACCGCCCCCGCAACGGTCCAAAAAGGACTCTAGGCGTTTCCCGTTCTGTCTGTTGATCCAGCCGATCGATTTTTGGCAATTTCATATTTTTTGTAAAAACTACCCCTAGGTGAAACTACCCCTCAGCAACCCGTAATAGACTCTAAACTCACCCTATCGGTCAAGAAACGTTTTTCCAAAATTTTTTCGAAAACTACCCCCCACCCTCAATCCACCCCCGGAGCTACCACCGGAGATGGTCCTGAACGTAGCTAAGGTCACCCCCGACACTTAGGTTAGGTTAGGTTGGATCCATTTTGGCTGGCCTAGGTCAGTAGGTTAGAATTTATTTTTTTCGAAAAACTACCCCCTACCCCCTAAACGTGGTCGAAACCACCCCTAAGGCTGGGATCAGGTGCGCGATGACCTTGAGCATCATCCAAAACTACCCCTATAGTCCTAGGTTACGTAGAGGCCGAGTTAGGGGTGGGTGCGCTCAAGTGTCGAAGTATCTACTATCGGGTGTCAACCTATTACAAATCCGGGAGGGTCAGAGGTACGACCCATTATAGTAAGGTGTATGAGGAGGTATATTGAGCCAGCCTTTTATTGGTCCATAAAGAGCTAATGTTTATGAACCCATTACACATTTGGGAGAGGTAGAGGAATGGGGTGGAGCCAACGTATATGAATCCATTACACATCCGGGAGAGTCAGAGGTATGATCAGATACACCGAGATGTGTGAAGAAGGATAGGCTTCTACTGGTCTACAAAGATCTAACGTTTATGAACCCATTATACATCCGGGAGAGACAGAGGTATAACCAGTTACACCAAGATGTGTGAAGAAGGATAGGCTTTTACTGGTCCACAAAGAGCTAACGTTTATGAACCCATTACACATCAGGGAGAGGCAGAGGTATGACCAGTTACACCGAGATGTGTGAGGAAGGATAGCCTTCCACTGGTCCACAAAAAGCCATTGTTTATGACCCCATTACCCATCGGGAGAGGCAGAGGTAGGACCAAATACACTGAGGTGTGTGAGGAAGGACAACGTTTGTCTGTACAAATACCTACAAGGTGTTAACCAATCACACATCCGTGAGAGAGGCTAATACAATTAGGAAGGATTAGAGGATTAAATGCCCTCCACAAAGGAAGGAAAGATACTTTTGTGGTAGTATAGTTCGTGTGGATAGCGACGCTCACCTGAAGTGGATCTGATCTCTACCTGGATCACACAAGCATGACCACCCGTCTGATCTCTACCTGGATCATGCAAACGTGACCACCCATCTGATCTATACCTGGATCATACAAGTATGACCACCCATCTGATCACTACCTACATCATGCAAACATGACTAACCATCTGATCTCTACCTGGATCATACAAGCATTACCACCCATCTGATCTCTACCTGGATCATACAAGTATGACCACCCATCTGATCTCTACCTGGATCATGCCAACATGACTACCCATCTGATCTGTACCTGGATCATGCAAACATGACCACCCATATGGTCTCTACCTGGATCATACAAGTATGACCACCCATCTGATCTCTACCTGGATCATGCAAACATGACCACCCATCTGGTTTCTACCTGGATCATACAAGTATAACTATCCATCTGGTCTCTACCTGGATCATGCAAACATGACCGCCCATCTGGTCTCTATCTGACTCATACAAGCATGACCACCCATCTGATCTCTACCTGGATCATGCAAACACGACCGCCCATCTGGTCTCTATCTGACTCATACAAGCATGACCACCCATCTGATCTCTACCTGGATCATGCAAACATGACCAACCATCTGGTCTCTACCTGGATCATGCAAAAATGACCACCCATCTGGTCTCTACCTGGATCATACAAGTATGACCACCCATCTGATCTCTACCTGGATCATGCAAACATGACCAACCTTCTCCTTAGGGTTAGTGTATGTCGCTCATAGAATTATAATTATTTCAATGCCTTCTCTTTCATATTTCGTATTACTTTTGATGTTTTTTCTACAATATAACATAAACAATACACTCTCATGAGGAATCAAAAATTAATTTTAATTATTTGACCAAAAGTACATAGCTACACAAAAATAAAATATTATATTGAGTTTTTACTTTCTTAACTAGCTTATTCACTAATGAGCAAGCCTATTTTACGTGGAGTACACATTAACATGTAAATAGAACCATACACTCGACAAGACTTATAAGACTAGCCTGTTTACATTTTCTTGGTATTATTAACCCGTCACGTATTTTAACATCTTTTCTACATCGCAGCTGAAAAATGGCACTGAGACACCAATTTATGTTGTTACAAAACTGTAGTTATATACGATATTGCTTTATGTTATAAAAAACCTTACGTTTATAAATATTTTGTGGTAAGTTTGAGTTGATTTTTAAAGTTTTTGGTTCACCGGAACCACGTTTGTTCTGTAATACCAACCGACTTTATAGACAACCAATACTATGTTTTTGTTGTTGCAATATTGATAACGTTCGACAATCGTTAATAAGCATATAAATAAACGAATTTGACAAATTAGCATATAGCCGCTACATTTGTGAGCTTAGACACAACTCTCACTCTAGAGCCTCCTATGACGGGGTCTTGATTACATTAATGTTATTAATTTTCTGTGTTTCTAGTTATCAAACGGTGTCGTGAAATCCAACAAATGTCAGGGTCCCACAGTTTCACCCTGCGTACCAAGTCACAAAGCCCGTGCAAGGAAAGGATCTGTACATTAAGAGTGACGAAGGTAAACCACACTATTTCTGTGTTTCTAGTTATCAAACGGTGTCGTGGAATCCAACAAATGTCAGGGTCCCACAGTTTCACCCTGCGTACCAAGTCACAAAGCCCGTGCAAGGAAAGGATCTGTACATTAAGAGTGACGAAGGTAAACCGCACTATTTCTGTGTTTCTAGTTATCAAACGGTGTCGTGAAATCCAACAAATGTCAAGGTCCCACAGTTTCACCCTGCGTACCAAGTCACAAAGCCCGTGCAAGGAAAGGATCTATACATTAAGAGTGACGAAGGTAAACCGCACTATTTCTGAGTTTCTAGTTATCAAACGGTGTCGTGAAATCCAACAAATGTCAAGGTCCCACAGTTTCACCCTGCGTACCAAGTCACAAAGCCAGTGCAAGGAAAGGATCTATACATTAAGAGTGACGAAGGTAAACCGCACTATTTCTGTGTTTCTAGTTATCAAACGGTGTGAAATCCAACAAATGTCAGGGTCCCACAGTTTCACCCTGCGCACCAAGTCACAAAGCTCGTGCAAGGAAAGGATCTGTACATTAAGAGTGACGAAGGTAAACCGCACTATTTCTGTGTTTCTAGTTATCAAACGGTGTGAAATCCAACAAATGTCAGGGTCCCACAGTTTCACCCTGTGTACCAAGTCACAAAGCCCGTGCAAGGAAAGGATCTGTACATTTACAGTGACGAAGGTGAACCGCACTATTTCTGTGTTTCTAGTTATCAAACGGTGTCGTGAAATCCAACAGATGTCAAGGTCCAACAGTTTCACCCTGCGTACCAAGTCACAAAGCCCGTGCAAGGAAAGGATCTGTACATTAAGAGTGACGAAGGTACACCGCACTATCTCTGTGTTTCTAGTTATCAAACGGTGTCGTGGAATCTAACAAATGTCAGGGTCCCACAGTTTCACCCTGCGTATCAAGTCACAAAGCCCGTGCAAGGAAAGGATCTGTAAATTAAGAGTGACGAAGGTGAACCGCACTACTTCTGTGTTTCTAGTTATCAAACGGTGTCGTGAAATCCAACAAATGTCAAGGTCCCACAGTTTCACTCTGTGTACCAAGTCACAAAGCCCGTGCAAGGAAAGGATCTGTACATTAAGAGTGACGAAGGTACACCGCACTATCTCTGTGTTTCTAGTTATCAAACGGTGTCGTGGAATCCAACAAATGTCAGGGTCCCACAGTTTCACCCTGCGCACCAAGTCACAAAGCCCGTGCAAGGAAAGGATCTGTACATTAAGAATGACGAAGGTAAACCGCACTATTTCTGTGTTTCTAGTTATCAAACGGTGTCGTGGAATCCAACAAATGTCAGGGTCCCACAGTTTCACCCTGCGTACCAAGTCATATAGCCCGTGCAAGGAAAGAATCTGTACATTAAGAGTGACGAAGGTAAACCGCACTATTTCTGTGTTTCTAGTTATCAAACGGTGACGTGGAATCCAACAAATGTCAGGGTCCCACAGTTTCACCCTGCGTACCAAGTCACAAAGCCCGTGCAAGGAAAGGATCTGTACATTAAGAGTGACGAAGGTGAACCGCACTATTTCTGTAGATGGGATCTCCATAGCATATTAACAAGTTCACAGTGAATTGTGTAGGGTACCGTGAAGGCACAGGACTACTAACCCAATCAGCAGCTTATCTCCAGAGACAAGTTCGCGGCGGCGTCCTAATCCACTGCAGAACCATTGACAGTAAAGTTTAATTATGACGCTACACTTCAGAACCTGTGCACAGTCTCATGGCGACGTTCCCAACGACCATTATTAACCTAACTCTTATAGCTCATCTACCATTGAGTTATTATAGCAAACAAGACAGTTGGCAAATTAATACTGTATCAGAATATTAGAGGCAATTTAAGGCAAATTTTTAATTTTATAAAAAGGTAGATGAATGAAAGTAAAAATCAATAGACATTGTTCTTATAGACAGTTGTCGGAAATGATCATTGTTCAAGAAAAAAAATTACATTTCTTTACTTAACTTACCTCAATATGTTTTTATGACTGGATGTTAAAACCATTGTTCCTGGATATTGCGGTCAACAAAGCTATCCAGGAGTAATTCGGCTGCGCAATAAAATGAAACTGGTTCTAGATTCCAACCCACAATGATCACAGTAATGGGAATTGATGAGCTAAACTGAGATTGAGTTACTACAGTAATCACACAGCAACTTCCGCAGAAAAATGATATTTGAGAGGCAGATCTTGAAACGTCAAAGAGATTACTGTTAGACCCCACAGAAGTAGGATATATTATAGGAAGGAGCCTACCAGTATTATGCTCGATGAAAGTCATCTTCAACAAAGGTTGGGCTAAAATCTGATCCTCTGACAACTTGAGATCTTTTAAATAGGTTCACTGTAAGAGTCTGGAAGATGTGACTGTAAATCATACGGGCATGCTGCAAGTGTTATAATATTTAGATGTGCCTCGGCTCTACTATAACAATTAATTCAAGTACAATGGCCGTACTTGTACCCTAATAAACTGACTGAAGATTTCAATTAGTATCTTGAGGACATTCTTCTAAGGTATCCTGGTCTGTAAAATACGTTTATGACACTGAGAGATTGGGTTGACTGAGGTAAATTTTGACCACTAAAATTGCAAACATACAAGACTTTGGGACAATTGGAATCAGTTATACCAGTTTCTTGTCATAAGGAGTAAAATTTGAGTTTCAGTCCATCAGAGAAGGAGGGATGGAGACTACAGTGGTTTTTGCAGTATTATTAACACTGGACTGCTAGTAGGATGCGGCATCAGGGCTTTTGATGTTTTTGGCTGACATTAAGCATAGGCGTTTTACACAGCGGAAGGACGTTTCTTTGGTTAAGACAGACATTTGGTGTTTTTGTTCAGGGGAAATTTATAAAATTTAATCACGGTGGAGATAGGCTGCCTGGTTTTATAAATATTATTTTGTGCAATGTGTAATTTAGGCTTTAAGGTATTTGAATATTAATTTTGCTTGTACATAAAGATTTTGTTAGTCCGGAATGTGTACGTAGTTCATCTGTAGCATTTTCAAATATTTAAAAAAATATTACAAAATATAACATCTTTGTGCTAATGAATGCAAACATTTTGGGATATTTGATAGTTAAGAAACAAGTTAAAACAATTTATTGTGGTATTGGTACGTTTTTACTCTTCAAAATTAAAAAAAACAACAAACTTGTAAGAGCTAACTTGTATTTTACAGATGAGGGCATAGGCGTATTGTTTCCGACCAAACAAAAGCCAAACAGATAACTTGAAGTACCACATAGACTATATACCCCGAATAGGGTAACTAAAGGTGCCAAAGTAGTTTTACCGGCACAAACACAACATACAAGGGTTGAAAGCAGTAGAAACGTAATGAATACCAAAAAGCTCTGCCTTTTGAAAATCAAGTTCCAAGCCGATGAAAATATTTTTAGACAAATAAATTGTACTTTATTCTGGTGACAAACACACGTCACTGTAGAGTTTGACGTCTTATCTTGAACTTAAATCGTTATGCGGTCAAATGGTGGCTATATTTAACAGATAAGAACAAAGAAACGGGTCTAAATTTGTTGATAACAAATTATTGTCGGCTACAAGTTAGTCTTAAGTAGTTGTGAAAATTCCAGCAACACCTTTTACTTAGCAATACTACTCTCGTCCCCGGACACAATTTCCACATTTACAAATATTTTAACTTGCCCTAAGTAGCACTTACTTTGATTTATAATGTTGACGGCCGTCTCGGGAGATTCGCACCGCAACTCGGTGTTACGGCCCCAGTTGGTAGAGATATATCTCCCGAGACGGCCGTCCCCATTATACATCAAAGTAAGTGCTACCTTAGGGAAGTTTAAATATTTTGAAATGATTACTATTACTGACTACGTAGTCAGCATTACTGATTAATAGTCAAGCTGAAGACTTGTAGGAAACAAAACTCGTAAGAACTTAATATTATTTAACGAACCAGAGGTTGTACAGTGTTTAACAACTTGAAAAAGTTTTCATTTAGAAAACAAATTCTTACTTCATACACACACATTACTTTTCTTTATAAAAAACTCGTGTCCTCTAATTAATTAGGATATCCTTTCAGTCAATATTATCCCCTGTTCTGTATAATACTGGCGACGAGGTTTTACATTATTTGTTTATGAACGGAAAATAATTTTTAAATATTTATTTATATGTGACACTTATTATCACCGTTTAAAATGGTTTTTAACGAAAATTAGTAAATGTGGAATAGTAATTTAGGAAAGAATATAGGCTAAATGTGTGTAAGGCCCAGGTCTTAGAGAAACTAATATAAGTCAAGAAAGATGAAATAGGACGACAAAAAAACTGCCCAAACACAAGTAGATGAGAAAAGATATAGAACCAACCAGACGTTTACATTAACAATACAAGTTGTGTGAATGTAAATGAGCTATTCGACTTATTCTTATTGATAAGGAATTCAGACATATATAAACTGCAACGCGTTATATTCAAGACTACTTGGTAAGAGCATGCGCATTGAACATATGAACATTAAATTGTTGATGCATAATACATACTTTACATGTTTCGATTGTATAAATCAATTCTTGTTATCAAGTATGAGATAACCTACGTCATAGGCCTACGGTTATATTTTACTACTTATCTCAAAACAAAATTAAAATAACATATCTCAGATTTATCATCTAAGTCTGAATAGTAAAAAAAACCTACGTATATAAATTATGCATATATTAGATAAGACAAAAATCTAAAATATGCATAAATTATGCTGAAAAACACACACAACTACAGTAACAAAACTATAACATACAGTTGCGATAATTTAAATACATTCTACTTATTTTTCCAAAATAAAATAATTAACACTTGTAAGAACAACCAATTAAAATATCCATCATTAATTTATAATTTTAAAAATAAAATATAGCACTGGAGCCCTACTGGATTTCCCTATTACGTTAATCATGAAAGGGGTAACTAACAACCGACTCCACAGCAACTGATTTACACGCTTTGTAGGTATTTCAACTGTCATCTTACAGCGTTACTTTAAACTCACTAGACCTCAAATGACGTGTGAACAATCACTTCAACATTTGCATAATTGTATGTAAATTAAGTTGGCTGCTTGGGTTAACTAGGAAGTTTGCAGGCTTTAGTCATGCAGGATGGCCTAGACCTAGATAACCTCTTTGAACAAATAAGTGAAAGGAAAACAGGCCGCGTTTCCCTTAAAGTGTACTAAAGCGTTTAATTGTTTTCTACGCTTTTATTCTAAGTTCAAACCAAAATAAGCAAACATAAGTTACTTCTCAGGTCTGGCTTAACTGAGAGCGCACCATGGGAGGGGGCTTAGTGCATGATAAAATTAGTTGAAAAATATATTTATAAGGTAAAACAAATTCGGGTTATTTTCCTTTCATAGAGTATATTACCGCATGTGGTTGTTTTTCAATGAAATTTCGTATTTATCAGTAAACGTTGACCCGTAGATAACTGTCTGGGATCTATCAGAGAAGTGAAGATAAATGCACTTAGTTCCATAAGTTTGGATTATGTGAGTTCATTAAAAACATTAGGATCGTCACAAATGTTCAAAAGAATTATGGAGCTGTTATCCCGAAGATCTTGGGCCTGTTGTAGATGTATATATTTGAAAATTTTTCACTGCAAAATAGAGAGAAAGTAAATAAAAGAAAATACCGACTTTAACATGGTTTTGCGTCATTTTGATGAAGCTGATATCCACTCAAACGATGACTGCCTTAAGAATGGTTTTTAATGCTCGTGTCACAAACTACACAAGGTCCTGTTAACCCTTCAACGTGTAAACACATTTTTTAAATCGACAATCAGCCACGACAGATTGACATCATTAACTCTGTTCACAGTTGTGGGAACGCTGATCCAAGAAATATCATACGACATAACAGACAAATTCACCCAAAGAAAATGCTCGTGTCACAAACTACACAAGGTCCTGTTAACCCTTCAACGTGTAAACACATTTTTAAAATCGACAATCAGCCACGACAGATTGACATCATTAACTCTGTTCACAGTTGTGGGAACGCTGACCCAAGAAATATCATACGACATAACAGACAAATTCACCCAAAGAAAATGCTCGTGTCACAAACTACACAAGGTCCTGTTAACCCTTCAACGTGTAAACACATTTTTTAAATCGACAATCAGCCACGACAGATTGACATCATTAACTCTGTTCACAATTGTGGGAACGCTGACCCAAGAAATATCATACGACATAACAGACAAATTCACCCAAAGAAAATGTTCGTGTCACAAACTACACAAGGTCCTGTTAACCCTTCAACGTGTAAACACATTTTTAAAATCGACAATCAGCCACGACAGATTGACATCATTAACTCTGTTCACAGTTGTGGGAACGCTGACCCAAGAAATATCATACGACATAACAGACAAATTCATCCAAAGAAAATGCTCGTGTCACAAACTACACAAGGTCCTGTTAACCCTTCAACGTGTAAACACATTTTTTAAATCGACAATCAGCCACGACAGATTGACATCATTAACTCTGTTCACAGTTGTGGGAACGCTGACCCAAGAAATATCATACGACATAACAGACAAATTCACCCAAATAAAATGCTCGTGTCACAAACTACACAAGGTCCTGTTAACCCTTCAACGTGTAAACACATTTTTTAAATCGACAATCAGCCACGACAGATTGACATCGTTAACTCTGTTCACAGTTGTAGGAACGCTGACCCAAGAAATATCATACGACATAACAGACAAATTCACCCAAATAAAATGTTCGTGTCACAAACTACACAAGGTCCTGTTAACCCTTCAACGTGTAAACACATTTTTAAAATCGACAATCAGCCACGACAGATTGACATCATTAACTCTGTTCACAGTTGTGGGAATGCTGACCCAAGAAATATCATACGACATAACAGACAAATTCACCCAAAGAAAATGTTCGTGTCACAAACTACACAAGGTCCTGTTAACCCTTCAACGTGTAAACACATTTTTAAAATCGACAATCAGCCACGACAGATTGACATCATTAACTCTGTTCACAGTTGTGGGAACGCTGACCCAAGAAATATCATACGACATAACAGACAAATTCACCCAAAGAAAATGCTCGTGTCACAAACTACACAAGGTCCTGTTAACCCTTCAACGTGTAAACACATTTTTTAAATTGACAATCAGCCACGACAGATTGACATCATTAACTCTGTTCACAATTGTGGGAACGCTGACCCAAGAAATATCATACGACATAACAGACAAATTCACCCAAATAAAATGCTCGTGTCACAAACTACACAAGGTCCTGTTAACCCTTCAACGTTTAAACACATTTTTTAAATCGACAATCAGCCACGACAGATTGACATCGTTAACTCTGTTCACAGTTGTAGGAACGCTGACCCAAGAAATATCATACGACATAACAGACAAATTCACCCAAATAAAATGTTCGTGTCACAAACTTCACAAGGTCCTGTTAACCCTTCAACGTGTAAACACATTTTTAAAATCGACAATCAGCCACGACAGATTGACATCATTAACTCTGTTCACAGTTGTGGGAACGCTGACCCAAGAAATATCATACGACATAACAGACAAATTCACCCAAAGAAAATGCTCGTGTCACAAACTACACAAGGTCCTGTTAACCCTTCAAAGTGTAAACACATTTTTAAAATCGACAATCAGCCACGACAGATTGACATCATTAACTCTGTTCACAGTTGTGGGAACGCTGACCCAAGAAATATCATACGACATAACAGACAAATTCACCCAAAGAAAATGCTCTTGTCACAAACTACACAAGGTCCTGTTAACCCTTCAACGTGTAAACACATTTTTTAAATCGACAATCAGCCACGACAGATTGACATCATTAACTCTGTTCACAGTTGTGGGAACGCTGACCCAAGAAATATCATACGACATAACAGACAAATTCACCCAAAGAAAATGCTCGTGTCACAAACTACACAAGGTCCTGTTAACCCTTCAACGTGTAAACACATTTTTTAAATTGACAATCAGCCACGACAGATTGACATCATTAACTCTGTTCACAATTGTGGGAACGCTGACCCAAGAAATATCATACGACATAACAGACAAATTCACCCAAAGAAAATGCTCGTGTCACAAACTACACAAGGTCCTGTTAACCCTTCAACGTTTAAACACATTTTTTAAATCGACAATCAGCCACGACAGATTGACATCGTTAACTCTGTTCACAGTTGTAGGAACGCTGACCCAAGAAATATCATACGACATAACAGACAAATTCACCCAAATAAAATGTTCGTGTCACAAACTTCACAAGGTCCTGTTAACCCTTCAACGTGTAAACACATTTTTAAAATCGACAATCAGCCACGACAGATTGACATCATTAACTCTGTTCACAGTTGTGGGAACGCTGACCCAAGAAATATCATACGACATAACAGACAAATTCACCCAAAGAAAATGCTCGTGTCACAAACTACACAAGGTCCTGTTAACCCTTCAACGTGTAAACACATTTTTAAAATCGACAATCAGCCACGACAGATTGACATCATTAACTCTGTTCACAGTTGTGGGAACGCTGACCCAAGAAATATCATACGACATAACAGACAAATTCACCCAAAGAAAATGCTCTTGTCACAAACTACACAAGGTCCTGTTAACCCTTCAACGTGTAAACACATTTTTTAAATCGACAATCAGCCACGACAGATTGACATCATTAACTCTGTTCACAGTTGTGGGAACGCTGACCCAAGAAATATCATACGACATAACAGACAAATTCACCCAAAGAAAAACAAGGAAAAAGCCTTTACAAAGTTTTAATCTTTATAATCTTCTTATTTGAGTAAACTTACTATAAAAATTGTTACAAGGGTGAGTTTGTTATTAAACTAATTTTAAAATCTCTAAGGGTTTTCTCCATACAAGGAGACGCCAAAAATCCTGGGCCTAGGACGGTAGACACTTCAAAACTGGGCTCGTATCTCATAACAACTACATACAAATGAAGCAACGTATTACATACAATACACATGAAGCAATAACCAGATAACGGGTAGACACAGGTGTTTTAGCGTAAGCGTGACTTATTCAGATAAACGTTTCTGCTCAGGCGATGCCATCATCTTCTATCCCCAGTACCGGATCGTTAAGTACTTTCATTTGTCCTGCTTAATTACGCCTACCCTTCTTCTTACAAGGGGGTGAACGGATAGTCACTTCTTTATGAACCCAAAAAGAGAAGCTTCTCCAGGTACTTAAGGTACTCCAGGTATTGCTTAAGAGATGTCATGAGCCCCTATCTCCTCTACAGGGGGAGTCTACGTCCCTACCTTAATCCTAAATATGCTTGAAATTATTTTTTATCCTTTATAGGCGATATAGCCACACTAACTGGTCGCCTTAAAACAGCAAGAAAACAAATACGTATAAAAACTAAGAAATAAGGAAGGTTACAAAATTAGCGCTATTTTATATTTCTGAAACAATATTTATACAGAAAAAAGCCTATTTTGACTGCAGACATTGACAACTCAAACTTCTCGAAACGTTAAATATTGTCACATTATCTTAAACTAGTAAATATTTTACAATTAATTTATAAAAACCAAGAGAATTAGGCTTCTAGCTGTTAAAGTGTGTCGAACAATAAATTTAACCTTAATATTTACGGATGGCATTCATGTTAGCTCACAACATAGCTGTTTATTTCAAGACAAATAGAAGGCGGTTTAGTAGTATATTGGGTGGGTTCGAACCTCGGTAGAGCTGAAGAATGTATCAGGCTTATATATTTTCAGTCCCCAGGTCAAATCACCTTGTAAAATGGGGACCAAGGAAATAACGGACTGAAGGGAAGTGCTGTCAATACAACCTCCACTGAATACGGTTTAGCACAAAGGCAACTCTAGCCTGTTCATGGTATAAATAAAGGCATTGTTATTTAGTCCCAAGTTATTTGCTGTATAAGGATAACAAAAATTTGGAGGTGTATACACACATGGTATAAGCAATTTTCTCATACTACGACTTATACTCTACACTAAGAAAGATACAGCCCTGAAATTACGTCATAAAAGCAATGTTAAGGAGGGTAGAACAAAAAAGAGGCGAGAATCTGTAGTTTTCATTATAATTTCATCTGAAAGGATGTACCAAATGGCTGAAACAGTTGTTTGTAATATCTTGTTACAATTAAAAACAAAAAATTAAAAACAAAAAACAACTACAGTTTAACCATACCCCAGAAGTGCTCAGTTTACTACCGTAACAGGAAAATCCTTTTTTTATTTGCTCTGGTCTTCTTTATCAAATCTCATTCTTTTCAGACTCCAGAGATGATGGTGTACTGCTGCTGTGAGTATTCTTTATGCCCTCTATTTTGTTTCTTCTTTTAGGCAATTGTAAAGAGGCTTTTCACTATATATGCATATCATAAAAAAATTATATAAGACATATTGGAAAAACCAGTAAGTAATGTTCAGCTACGATATGTCAGAAATTCTAAAGCAAAAGCCGACAAAGATATCGTAACAAATGTGATGTCACTTACTGTTGGAAATCAATAGTTGGGGACATGTTGGCGACATAAGGGTGCATTATTATTTTCAGAAGATGAACTATTTCTGGTACTGGAAGGTATTATAAAGTTAACATCTGATTATGTGAAGAAACAGTTAAAAAGTAGGATGTATCTTTTCTAATAAATAACAAATTCAAAGAGAAAAAACCATTGGCAGAGCGTTACACTCAATTTTCTCTCTTTCTAAAGCTATTTCAACCTAAAATAATGTTCTGAATTATTTTACTGTGAATAGATATTTTATTAATATTTATAAATTATGTCTCCAGAGGCCTACAAAATTGTAACGTCTTGGTATAATCTACTGGACCATATCGTTATACTGGACAAAGTTCAGCAGACAGCATTGTTATTTCTATCATAGAGTCAACATGGCAAAAGTCTTTTCTGGATAAGAGAGGTTTACTCGAATCTATTCAACATTTTCGTATAAAATGTATATTTTCTGGAATTTAAAATTTAGAAATTTAAATTCTAAATTGAAATTAGTCCGTTACAATTGACCTACAACTACCATCATCCGTACGGTGCCCTCAAGAAACTAGTCAACCAACGGAAAATAGTGAGAATTTGAGTCTTATAAACTGTTGGATAAACAGAAGAATGAAAATATTGGGCAAAATTTGATAAATAAAGTCAAAGGATGTCAAGGTAATTGGAGGGAGCACTGATCCAAAAAATCCCAGAGCATAGTTATACGAAGAATTGAGTAATAAACACTGAAGGTTGGAGGTATGTAGACATGGTAAGGTAGATCTAACAGGGGATATACCCTGACTCTTGTTAATGTTGATAATAAAATATTCACCGTCGATGAACACCATACATCATTGCACATTTAATACCTGGCTGAATGCACAAGGGGATATTACGACGTAACTTATACACTACAAAAATGCTTGGCGTAGAGGTTCGGGTAGGTATTTAAGCAGTTCACAATTGAACGTTCATCGTAGAAACTTAGAAACTTTGAACAGCTTTTGGTTCCTAATTTAATCCTAGTTTGTGTGCTCCACGCTTAGTTACATTTAAATATAACTAAAAATAGTAAAAAAAAGAAGACACGCCTGATTTATCCTGTATTTACATATGTTACATAAATAATAGGCTATACTCTGAACAAAGTATTATAAGTAAAATACAGCGGTTAAAATTTGAAAAAAATAAACAATAACCTCACTTAAACAATTACATATTAAAAAAAAAAAGTAGGATCCCGTTGTTTTATCAAGACGAAACTTAGCATAACTAGCAGGATGATGTGTAAAAAGCATACTACCTTAAAATATCAACATATTGTATGTCAATCCAAAAGCCTTTAAAAGCTGAAGAGAATGAATGCAATCTGACCTTCCTAGGCCAATTAGTGTCTGAGGTAACGTGTTTTGAAAGAATAATGCTGGAGTACGCAATGCGACTTTTTCACGTTTTTAACGTTAACTCAAAAATTATTTACTGCAAAAATCTAAAATTTAGAATTTTTAATATTTTTTGTGGGAACTATTAGTAAAAAAAAATTATAGAAATCCAAGAAACCATGTTCAAAATTATTTTGTTTACGTTGTCTAAAACATTTCGACAAATTAACACTACATTTACAGGGGTACCAACCTAATCGTGTGCTTTCTGATCTTGTCTAAAACTCGTTAACAAACTATTATTATATTTTGTTTCAGGAGTAGCAAGCTAAGCCTAAACTTTCGGACTCACTTATTCAACTTCAAATTCTCCAAGTTATCAGACAATTGGAACACACTAAATATTGTTATTTATTTACAAGCCCTTAGAGGCTGGCCTTCTGATTAACAACTCTATAAATGGGAGAATGAACATTAATTATAATCGGGGCATGAGTTAGGCATGCGGGCAGGGATGGGGGCACAGGCAAGGAAATCGGAGTAACCAGACGCCTTCAAATAAAGCGATAAATAATCCGGTTAAAAAGTTAGGTGACTCCCCACCTTCTACTCGAACCACTCAAATATTAAAAAAAAAGAACTTTGTAGTTTTAAACTAATTTTGAAAGAAATCCATTCAGTAAACATGTTTTAAAGCTTTAGCTATTAAAACAAGATCTAATACATGAATTCTATAACATGAGTTCTGTATATTTTACAAACTGTTCGATGTTGTTAATGTTGCATCTGGAAACGTTTAATATAGCAGTTGACTACTTAATAAATCTAACAAGTGACGTGAATTATAAACCAATAAAAACACTCTTAGTTACGTTTTTTTTTTATTAACAATATTTCAGTTTATGAGTTTAGTTGGAACTTTCTGATGATGCTAACTGAAGTGAATAAAAACGTTACGTATTTGTTTTTAATTGTTTCAAATATTGGAACTCATGCACTTTAAAATTTAAATTTTTAAACTAAAAATATAGGCAAAGAATTTTCTACATATATCAAATTGATATTGTATTAAAGAGGAAACAGTTTTTGACAGTTGAAAAATAATTAGTTCTGAAAACGAACACCGCTGAATGAAGAGAACATTAAACAATATGAAAATATCGACCGGCCCGCTTACGCGAGGGCAGGATGAACTTCCCTTACTTAAATAAGGGTAATTTAGCATCTAAATAATGTCAGAACGTTCCCTATAAAATTACTACCCTCGCTGTAATTAAAAGGGGATGCACGATTGAGACTTCACAGATCGTATCTTGAATGTTTGTTAGAAGCGGAGAGAAGCGCGTCAGAGGTCAAACGATGCGCAATATTTACCCTGTATCTGATAGATAAATACGCGTAAAAGAAGAGAATACACAGCTCGGATAAGACAAAGTGTCTTTCAATAGTGCTTATATAAACTGTCTTTTTACATATACAACTAACAAAAACAAAGTGATCAATGCAGAAATTAAAAAAAAATGTTTTTGCTCTATTTTCAAAATCGTAACAGTTTTTTGATGGTCCCAATCATCTCCAACAGATAGCCCTTTTTACTTTATTGACCCAGAGTTTAAACTCTACAAAATTAGTTTCCGTGAAATCTTGGTAAAAAGCTCTCGTTTATCCTGCATGACACGCACTTTTTCAACGGTCCCAAGGATCTCCAATAGGTGGCCCTTATGACTTTACTGGGTTCAGAGTTTAAACCCTACAACATTAGTTTTCGTGAAATCTCGGTAAGACGCTTTCGGCCTTACTGTGACACGCCCTTTTTCGACGACCCCAAGCATCTCCGATAGATGACCTTCATTACTCTACTGGGTCCAGAATTTAAACTCTACAAAATTAGTTTCCGTGAAATCTGTCGCTTTCGTTTATCCTGCATGACACGTACTTTTTCAACGGTCCCAAGGATCTCCAATAGGTGGTCCTTATGACTTTACTGGGTTCAGAGTTTAAACCCTACAACATCAGTTTTCGTGAAATCTCGGAAAGACATTTTCGGCCTTACTGTGACACGCACTTTTCGACGGCCCCAAGCTTCTCCAATCCAAGACATTTATAAAATTAAGGTTTATTGTACTCACAATCACAAGTAAGACGATCTCTTTAGTAAATATTCATAATTTCATGTTCATTTTAAAAAAATGGAACATTTTGTAAACAAAATGCAAAGTTTTTATTTTCGGCTCTGTTATAACAGAGTTAATACGATGAACAATTATAAAAACCCAATTAAAATGAAATTGTTCATTGTCGATTGCGTATGAGTCAACCAACTAAAACGACATTTTTTTCAAATTAGATTACACAAATAAATATTACATAAATAATTACGTAGCATAAGAATAGGGAATGGTAATGTAATATCCTTTAGTAAAATGCATATGCTGTAGTACAGCACCAAACACGAGATTAAAGTACTGTAAAGTAGGCTATTGTAATTTTATAACTGATTATAAAAGCTTATCTATCGATTTTAGTACACTATGATAATAAATATTGCAGGCCTATTGTATTTCATTTTAATATGCGTTTAAGTACAAAAATGGTTAGAAAAAACGCATCTTCTAAACACAGGATATGTCCACCATTTATAAATTTAAATGTCAATGTAAATAAAATTGACAATTTTTTACAATTTAACTTTCTTGTAAATTAAAAGTAAAAACAGTAATGCAATATTTTCAGTGAAAAAAACTGGGTAGAAAAAACGTATCTTATAAACACAGGGTATGTCCAACATTTATAAATTTAAATGTCAATGTAAATAAAATTTACAATTTTTTACAATTTAACTTTCTTGTAAATTAAAAGTAAAAACAGTAATGAAATATTTTTAGTGAAAAAAACTGGGTAGAAAAAACGTATCTTATAAACACAGGGTATGTCCACCATTTATAAATTTAAATGTCAATGTAAATAAAATTGACAATTTTTTACAATTTAACTTTCTTGTAAATTAAAAGTAAAAACAGTAATGCAATATTTTCAGTGAAAAAAACTGGGTAGAAAAAACGTATCTTATAAACACAGGGTATGTCCAACATTTATAAATTTAAATGTCAATGTAAATAAAATTGACAATTTTTTACAATTTAACTTTCTTGTAAATTAAAAGTAAAAACAGTAATGAAATATTTTTAGTGAAAAAAACTGGGTAGAAAAAACGTATCTTATAAACACAGGGTATGTCCACCATTTATACATTTAAATGTCAATGTAAATAAAATTTACAATTTTTTACAATTTAACTTTCTTGTAAATTAAAAGTAAAAACAGTAATGCAATATTTTCAGTGAAAAAAACTGGGTAGAAAAAACGTATCTTATAAACACAGGGTATGTCCACCATTTATAAATTTAAATGTCAATGTAAATAAAATTGACAATTTTTTACAATTTAACTTTCTTGTAAATTAAAAGTAAAAACAGTAATGCAATATTTTCAGTGAAAAAAACTGGGTAGAAAAAACGTATCTTATAAACACAGGGTATGTCCAACATTTATAAATTTAAATGTCAATGTAAATAAAATTGACAATTTTTTACAATTTAACTTTCTTGTAAATTAAAAGTAAAAACAGTAATGCAATATTTTTAGTGAAAAAAACTGGGTAGAAAAAACGTATCTTATAAACACAGGGTATGTCCACCATTTATAAATTTAAATGTCAATGTAAATAAAATTTACAATTTTTTACAATTTAACTTTCTTGTAAATTAAAAGTAAAAACAGTAATGCAATATTTTCAGTGAAAAAACTGGGTAGAAAAAACGTATCTTATAAACACAGGGTATGTCCAACATTTATAAATTTAAATGTCAATGTAAATAAAATTGACAATTTTTTACAATTTAACTTTCTTGTAAATTAAAAGTAAAAACACTAATGCAATATTTTTAGTGAAAAAAACTGGGTAGAAAAAAGGTATCTTATAAACACAGGGTATGTCCACCATTTATAAATTTAAATGTCAATGTAAATAAAATTTACAATTTTTTACAATTTAACTTTCTTGTAAATTAAAAGTAAAAACAGTAATGCAATATTTTTTTTTTTTTTTTTTTTTTTTTTTTTTTTTTTTCCTGGCGAAAAACCAATTGTGGTTATCATCGCCAAACAAAATCTAACACAGCACTCAATATTTTAAATAAAATCAAATTAATAAATAAACAAATAAATAAATAAAACAAAAATTACAAAACAAAATAAAACACCAACAATAAAAAACAAAAAAACAACAATATAACAATTAAAAAATCCTTAAAAACTAAATAACAAAATAACAACAAAGAACAATATAACAGTAAATAAATAATATGTAAAACAATAATAGGTAACAATTTACCAATAAATAAATCTCAATAACAATAACAAGAACAGAAAATAAATTTAATTAAAATAAATAAAAGAAACACACAGAATTATATGTATAAATAAAATTAAAAAAAATATATATATTTATGTATTAAATTTTAAAAAATATTTTCAAGTGGTGCAAGAAAGCGATGACTCGGTCAATGGCCGAGGCATCGTCCCTTAGCACCACCTTTAAACTCCCTTTTAAATTAAAAAGGGCACGAACATTAACTACACTAACACAATCTACCAAAATATGTTTTATTGTGAAGATATCACCGCAATATTGGCATATTGGTGGATCTTCACGACTCATCAAATATCCATGAGTTGCAAAAGAGTGGCCAACGCGAAGGCGTGTGACCACCACTTCCTCCCTACGTTTTGAACGAATTGAAGACCTCCATGGACGGACGGTATCTTTAATTTCCCTCAGCTTATTCTGAATCACGGTATGCCACTCGTCATTCCAAGCAGCGAGCAATAAATGTTTCGCGAAACACACATAATCAGATGCCATAACCAGTTGAGTAATAGGCACCAAACTTGTAGCTTTCTTCGCCGCTTCATCCGCTTTTGTGTTTCCAAGTATTCCGCAATGTCCAGGAACCCAACAGAAAGTTACCCCCACACCCCTCAATTGAAGCCTGTGTACAGCACACAAAATGTCCCCAACTAAAGGGTTGCTAGAGAAAACATCCTGAAGAGCCTGAAGAGCACTTTTGGAATCCGAACACAAAAGATAATGCGAGGATTGAGATTGAATGACGGTCAAAGCTTTAAAAATAGCAAATAGTTCTGCCGTGAAAACACTGCAAGCTGAGGGCAATCCGTACGTGTAGGTACAACCAGATGTATAAAACGCACACCCAACGCCATTGTCCAGTTTAGATCCATCAGTGAAAATAATTTCACTGTGTTGGTGAGATTTATAAATGGATGAAAATTCCTGGTGGTAGACCACAACAGGAGTATCGTGTTTTATATAACTGGACAATGAGAAATTGAAGTGCGGCGTTTTTATTATCCATGGAGGTAGATAGCACATTTGTCGTTCAAACATAGTTGGAAGTTGCAACTCAAGGTCATCCAATATTCTTAAAGTTCGTATGCCAAATGGAGCGGTCGAACGTTGACGTGCATTGTACACTTGATTTAGCTTATTATTAAAGACAATTTCAAATGCCGGGTGGTTGGGTTTGCTTCGAAGAACAGAAACGTAAGATATTTGTAGCATCTGACGTCGTCTAGAAAGGGCAGGTTCCCCAGCTTCGACAAGAAGACTAGGGATTGGGCTAGTTCTAAATGCACCAGTAGCCAGTCTAAGTCCAGAGTGGTGGATGGTATCAAGAGTTTTCAGAACTGTAGGTCGTGCAGATGAGTAGACTTGACAACCATAATCTATGCGCGATCTAACGACTGCGCGATAAAATCGAAGCATACTAGTTCTGTCTGCTCCCCAATTCGTTCCACTAAGGACTCTTAACATATCCAATTTCTTGCTGCATCTCAACTTCAAATCACGAACATGTGGACCCCATGAGAGTCTTTTATCAAATAAAAGACCCAAAAATCGAACACTATCCGTGGTTTGAAGCTGAACCCCGTCAAGATAAAGGATCGGCTCCTGGTGTTGCCTACGACGACTAAATGCTACACACTGGGTCTTCGAAGCGGAGAATTTAAAACCTGTAGTTCTTGACCATTCCTCTAATCTACTTATTGCTAACTGCAAAGATCTTTCCGCAGTTGCCATACTACGAGCAGGCACATATATACAAAAATCATCCACAAAAAGGGAACAGTGTACCGGAGATCGTATATTGCTGATGATACTATTTATTGCAACGGCAAATAGCGTGACGCTCAGCACGCTGCCCTGCGGTACACCATTCTCCTGTGTATAGCTGTTTGAATACGTGCCTCCAAGTCGAACGCGGAAAAATCTATTAGAAAGAAAGTTAGCGATGAATGCTAGGATATTCCCTTGTATACCCCATGATTTTAAAGTGTTCAGAATTCCTCTTTTCCATGCCATATCGTATGCCTTCTCAAGGTCGAAGAAAACAGCAACGAGTGTTTGACGCAAGAGAAAGGCATCTTGAATAGCGGATTCTAACAAAACCAATTGGTCAACGGATGATCGTCCTTGCCTGAAACCACACTGTTCGTTGCAAATAAGGTCATTGGTTTCTAGGTACCAGACAAGACGGCGGTTGACCATCTTCTCCAGTAGTTTGCATAAGACGCTTGTAAGGGATATAGGTCTATAACTACTGGGATTGGTTTTGTCTTTACCTGGCTTCAAAAGAGGAATTACAGTCGATTCTAACCATGCATCGGGTAAAGAGCGCTCCTCGAATAAACGATTGTATACTCGAAGGAGGACAAGTTTCGCCGATGATGGTAGATGTTTTAGCATGGAGTACACAATGGAATCAGGACCTGGTGCAGAATCCTTCGTTGACGCAAGAGCTGACTCCAATTCCCCTATAGAGAAAGGAGTGTTTAAAGGAGAGTCCCCAGACGACCCAACAGTAAACGGTATTGCTTCTTCCTTCAGTTTATAAATCTGGAATAATCTATTGTGGGCTGTAGTAGCAGAAAAGTTAGAAAATGATTTACCAAGTACATTAGCAATATCATCACGGTTTGAGATTATTCTTCCATCCGGTTGCTTCAGCGCAATGGCTGGCAACGGAGTGAAAGTACCACAAACTGATCTTAGTTTCCTCCACACTGTGGAAGACGGAGTTGTTCGTCTAATTGTGCTAATGTACTGTTCCCAAGAGTTCATTCTACTCAGCCTAAAAATCCTCCGTGCTTTCGCACGGAGTATTTTATATTCCTGAAGGTTTCCATTCGTTGGGTGTCGTTTAAATCTCCTAAGAGCTCTTCGTCGTAAACGGAGGATTTCTGTGCATTCATCGTTCCACCACGGCACAGGCGGTCGGCGTGGATGCGCAGAGGTTTTCGGAATGGTCTTTTCAGCGGCATTTAAAATTGCTTTTGTAAAATTTTCTATATTTTCATCAATGGGTGTCAAATAATCCATGTCAAGTGATACAAGGTAATTCGAGTAGGAGTCCCAGTTGGCTTTTCGCAAAATCCAACTGGGATTTCGGGTATAACAGGGTTGGGAGTCACATAAACTGATCTTAATAGGCACGTGGTCGCTTCCATACAAATCGTTGAGTACCGACCATGTGCATCTAGTATCTAATTGAGGGCTGCAAATCGATAGGTCAACAGCTGTCCATCCACCAGTAGATGCTGCTAAATGGGTAGGCGAACCGTCATTTAGCAGACATAAGTCCAGTTCCGTTCTCACACTCTCAACAAGGTCACCTCGAGAGTTCCTAGTCGGAGATCCCCAAGACGAATGGTGGGCATTAAAATCCCCTACCAATAAGAACGGAGTTGGTAACTGGCTTATTAAATTCACTAAATCACTGTGATGCAGGTTTTCTTGTGGTGGCAAGTAGACACAACACACAGTGATTTTATACGGGACAGCTGTTTGAACGGCTACTGCTTGTAAAGGAGTTATTAAGTTTAGAGAAACAGCATCGATACAGTCACGGGCTAGGATGGCTACGCCACCTCTAGCTCGATTTTCTGTAACGAAGTCCGATCTAAAAACTGAATACTCCCTTAAATGGAAATTATGCGATTCGTGGAGATGTGTCTCCTGTAGACATACAAACATTGGATACACATCTCGCACGAGTACTTTAAGTTCTTCTATGTGACTCCTAACACCGTTGACGTTCCATTGTATCACTGACTTGTTAATTGCAGACATTTATTAACTCAGCAATGGATTGATTGACACCCATTGGTGCTCTCTCCTTTCTTGCCTGGGACGTTTTTAGACGTCTCAGACTTACATTTCTCAGATTCCATATCCACCCGTTCAGGGATGGAATCTGAGGAAGTTTTGGGTTTAGGAGGTTTAGTTTTCACATTCCCTCCTTTGTTAGCATTTTGTTTAATACCCGGTAACGACGGTGGCGATGTGGTCTGACGTAACACTGGTTTACGTGGTTTCGATTTTTCCAACGTCTTCTGCACAGAAGGTTTATTACCCGTTGATAATATCTTCTGCACAGAAACACAAGGCTCACTTAATGACTTGTTTCGTGCTCCAATCCCCCCAGTGGAAGGGATTGGTACAAGAGGTAAATCATTATCCGTCGCTGCAGGTTGTACTAAATTCAAAGTAGGAGGACCATTCGTGACTATGGACAAAAGGCGAGAAACTTGTTCAGTTAGAACTTCAATTTTTTTCGACAGCTCGGCACAGTTGTTACAGGACGATTTGGAAGCGGTCAGAGTAGCGGCATAAGTCTTATTGTCTGTCTTTGGCTGAGTTGATCGATAGAGTTTTTTGGCCTCTGGAAACGACAGCTTGTCTTTCGCCATGATGCCTAGGATAGCTTTCTCTTCCTTGAACGTGGGACAGTTGTAGGATCGCGCTGGGTGGTCACCACCACAGTTGGCGCATTTCGGAGAATTAACACATTCCTTATTATCATGGCCTTCAACGCTACATATACCGCATACGTTCTGCTTCGAACACGTGGAGCTGATATGCCCAAATCGCTGGCACTTGAAGCAGCGCCTAGGGTTAGCCACGTATGGTCTCACTGAGAGCCTTTGGTAACCTGCATGCAAGTATTCCGGTATTTCCGGCTTTCCAAATGTCACGATAAAAGACGCTGTTGCTACCTTTTCTCCTTTGTCCATTTTCATTATAGGAATAACGTCCGTAACTAACTGAGAAGACAGTTCGGACTTTATTTCATCGATTGGAAGGTGCATTAAATCCCTACATGTGATGACCCCCTTTGAGTAATTCAAGGATCTGTGGGGAGCCACAGATACCATGACCTGGTCAAAGAAGGAGGTCATTTTTGATAGAGAGCGGGTTTGTCTGTCGGTGGAAGTCGCAACTAAAAGTGTTCCGTTTCGAAGTTTCTTAATAGAGGCTACTGGGCCTCCAGCACACGCAGTAATAGCCTTGTTAATTAGGAAAGGAGAAACTTTTGAAAGATCTTTCCCTTCTTCGGCACTAGAAACAACTAAATATTTTGCTGATGGCAATGTCTGCGACGTTGCCACCATCAACTTTTTACTCAAATCCTTGTTAATATATTCGTCAGGAGAATCCTGGCGCGTTCTTTTCAAACTAGTCATATTTGACGGGGTTTTTGAATCCATAAATATTTTTTGCCAGCCATCGTGTCAAGCGTTACGGGCGAGACTATAGGAACGGGTACACCCTTGGATCACAATAAGATCATTTCCAATCCTCAGAACTCTGAGGCCTATAGCTTTTCTCCTTAGCTCGACTGGATGGGCATCAGTCGAGAACTCGTAATACTGTGCACAGGCTCCGACACCCATGCACCGCGGACACTCCCTGACCAAGGACCGAAGCGGCTGGTAGACCAGAAACCGCGCTTACGTCTTCGGCAGAGCAAGCTCACATCAGCATCCCAGACCAGAGTTTGTCACGCTCTGGACTTTTCAGCACTCCCAACGCGCAACGGTTCTGACCAGTCAAAATTCCCTAAGCGAAGATGTAAGTGTTGAAATGTGTATAGATTGTGTTGGTGTGTGTATGTGTGTGTGTATGTTTTTGTGAGTGGTGTAGTGTTAGGCTAGGGTACCGCGAGGGACGCCAAATCCCTCGTAGGTGCGGCTAGTCCGCACCCCCCTGCGGGTCAGTAATGCAATATTTTCAGTGAAAAAAACTGGGTAGAAAAAACGTATCTTATAAACACAGGGTATGTCCAACATTTATAAATTTAAATGTCAATGTAAATAAAATTGACAATTTTTTACAATTTAACTTTCTTGTAAATTAAAAGTAAAAACAGTAATGCAATATTTTTAGTGAAAAAAACTGGGTAGAAAAAACGTATCTTATAAACACAGGGTATGTCCACCATTTATAAATTTAAATGTCAATGTAAATAAAATTGACAATTTTTTACAATTTAACTTTCTTGTAAATTAAAAGTAAAAACAGTAATGCAATATTTTCAGTGAAAAAAACTGGGTAGAAAAAACGTATCTTATAAACACAGGGTATGTCCAACATTTATAAATTTAAATGTCAATGTAAATAAAATTGACAATTTTTTACAATTTAACTTTCTTGTAAATTAAAAGTAAAAACAGTAATGCAATATTTTTAGTGAAAAAAACTGGGTAGAAAAAACGTATCTTATAAACACAGGGTATGTCCACCATTTATAAATTTAAATGTCAATGTAAATAAAATTTACAATTTTTTACAATTTAACTTTCTTGTAAATTAAAAGTAAAAACAGTAATGCAATATTTTCAGTGAAAAAAACTGGGTAGAAAAAACGTATCTTATAAACACAGGGTATGTCCAACATTTATAAATTTAAATGTCAATGTAAATAAAATTGACAATTTTTTACAATTTAACTTTCTTGTAAATTAAAAGTAAAAACACTAATGCAATATTTTTAGTGAAAAAAACTGGGTAGAAAAAACGTATCTTATAAACACAGGGTATGTCCACCATTTATAAATTTAAATGTCAATGTAAATAAAATTTACAATTTTTTACAATTTAACTTTCTTGTAAATTAAAAGTAAAAACAGTAATGCAATATTTTCAGTGAAAAAAACTGGGTAGAAAAAACGTATCTTATAAACACAGGGTATGTCCAACATTTATAAATTTAAATGTCAATGTAAATAAAATTGACAATTTTTTACAATTTAACTTTCTTGTAAATTAAAAGTAAAAACACTAATGCAATATTTTTAGTGAAAAAAACTGGGTAGAAAAAACGTATCTTATAAACACAGGGTATGTCCACCATTTATAAATTTAAATGTCAATGTAAATAAAATTGACAATTTTTTACAATTTAACTTTCTTGTAAATTAAAAGTAAAAACAGTAATGCAATATTTTCAGTGAAAAAAACTGGGTAGAAAAAACGTATCTTATAAACACAGGGTATGTCCAACATTTATAAATTTAAATGTAAATGTAAATAAAATTGACAATTTTTTACAATTTAACTTTCTTGTAAATTAGAAGTAAAAACAGTAATGCTATATTTTCAGTACAAAATGTATCATGTTAAAATATATATGTCCTTCCGCCATTTATTTAGCCCATTTCTATATTTTAGAGGGCTCGGAAAACAGAGATGAGAGAAAACAATAAGGATATGGTTTTATGCATTTGAAGGTAACCAAACAACAGGTTGAACCGTCGTGAAAGCGGAACGGACGAACAAATGGTCTGAAACAGATGCATAATAATACATCTGAAACTAAAACTGCTTTACCTGTTCTACAAAATAAAGCCTTGTTATACTGACGTAAGAACGAGTTCTTTTTCATTCCCCTTCAATAAACTCACGAGCCATAAACTGTATTTAATCTTACTTTGACAGGTTTACGTCATCGATCAAGCTATCAAGAAACAATACAAAAGCGACGAAATTTATTCTGACAAATTACCGCTCTAACAGCATAATCTGTTTTGTTCTTATCAATATACTATGGATTTTATTTTTAACAATATATTTTATCGATGTATAAATGTTTATAATTTTGTTATTCCGTATCTAATATCAACCTAAGTTTTATAGGTAATTAACGTAAAACCGTCTGAAAACATTAACTAGATGGTAAAATATTCTGGTTCTTAAAATGTTTAACAATAAAATTCGTTAAAAGTAATTTATCTATTACAGTTAAATATAACTAAATGTGTGAGAAGAAAACATTACATCTTGGTGGGACAAAATCTCTTAAAGAGGTTAAGGTGTCACCTGCAGAATCCCAACTAAACACAGTCGCACAAGCGCGTGCACCACAGACATACACAGATTTTGTGACTGAAAACATTACGATTTGGACGTGTCAAAGAGCAGCTACTAGTTGACAGATTTTGTTCTGGAATGCTAAAGTTGTGAGCTTGCTCTGCCAAAGACATCTAGGCGGTCGTTGGTTCCCCAGGCATTTCGATCAAAGGTCTGGAAGTATCATCTGTGATTAAATCTCGGAGTCTGTGTACATGGCCTGTATGTGTTCTTGAATGATACCTCTCAGTCGAGGTAAAGAGTAAACTGTAGGTTTCAGAGTACTGGCGGTTGGAAATGATCTTTGTTTTATGGAGGTTCATGCCCAGAGGCCCGACTTTTAATGCCTGATATAATGTTGTTTTCTGTTGTTATTATTTTGCTCCCCCCAAGCTCTTGCATTTTGATGTTTTTTTTTAAATTTTAGTATACATAAAACAGAAAACTTTCTCTTGAATACGTAATTTATTAATATAAAATATGTAAAATTAGAAAAAAGTTGATAATTATTAATTTCAATTGTTTGTTATATTTATATAAGTACACTTTTTTGTTATTCAATTTTTTTTTATTTACTATTTGTAGTTTTTTATATTAAATTCTTTAAATTTATAATACTTTTCCTTTTAGATTTTACTCGTAATACTTTTTTAAATTTTCGACAAGCTTTATAGTTCGTAAGAAAAACAGAAAAGAACTTACAACATTCTATCTGTAAGAGGAATAATAGGCCTAATACTGAAAAATGTTTCCGAAATAGACTGATTCCAAAGAGAACATATTTGGTTTGTTTTTGGCTTCACTTTTTTGTTGTGACTTATAATTTGTATCTTATTCCTGTTAGTATTGCGTCCATGGAGGAAATGCATGCCTCTGTGCGTCTACCAGTCTACTATATCAAGGTTGTGTGAACTGTACATTCCGAAAAAAGGTGTAACAGTCCATGAGATGCTCAATGCTATAGCAAACAGCTGCAATCGTTAAAACACCATAACAGCATCTGACACTAAAAAGGTAAGAGGATCTCTCGTGTACCACTTAGTAAGGCACCTCACGATTAAATTACAAACAATTCACTTTATACCCTTCTCAGCACTACCCTAGGAGATCCTGAAAGTGAGTCCTGAAATTCCCAAAAAGTAAAGTTTAAAATCAAATATATTTTTTGTAAAAGTTCATTTAATATCACGTCGTATTCTCTAGAAAGAACATGATCCAATTTTCATGTTAAAAAAATCATTATAACAAAAGTAATTATAATTTTAAACTGCAGGATTATAATGACAAATACTGACTGATCTTCAAGTCCCAATGAGTTAAATGTTCATACGCTATAAAGCTACACGGATATATGTTTGAATATCAAGTTTTAATAATATTTAAAAGTAAATATGTTTTAATAATACGATTTTTTGACGATTTGAAGATTTTGTTTAGCAACTTCCGAAGCATAATTAAGTTTTTTACAAGCGCCATGTGTAAAATCATAATTTTTTTTTCTGATCTGTGCATCTGACATTGGCCAGCGTTTACATTTTGTATACAAAATATTCCAAACATCTCTTGTCAAAAGCATGTCTTATGCACAGGTTGAATAATTAATTTTTTCTCTCAAATCAGGTTTCGTTTTCTTTTCTACTTTTTCTCGCCCTTTTACTTCATGGCAATAGTCTAGAATAGAAATAGGACGTTTTGCATTTTCTTCAATCTTCGTTAAGCCGGTTTCTTTTCAAGCGAAACATGATTATTTTCACAAATTAATTTTTTGTCTTACAACTGTCTTTGTACGACTTTTGAGTTATTACTTTAGTTGGTTGTTCTTTAATTTCTTTTTCAATCTTGACCTCTACAGGTTTCATTTTATTTGTAAAAAATATTCAGAATTGTCTTGAAATTGTAGGATACAATTGGTATATTAAGCCTAGATGAAAAACAGACGAGATAAGACACTGGTGGCAATGATTCTGAGAATGCAGCAAGAAAATTGGTTGCCTTTGTACCTGTGGAAGTCCCTGTTGGACGAGTTTATTTGCAAGTGTTAACAGAGGTCTTACCAGAATTATTGAATAATGTGATAGCTGGAAGATGATGCTCTGAAAATAAGTTGAGCTAAGGGACAATACACTATTCCGGCTCTTGGAAATATCCAGGTGGAATCAAGTTAAAAAATCCTAAACACAGAAGCCAGTCCTGAACAAGATCCAGTCTGCAGGACGACAACAAGCAAAGCTGTTCAAGTTAGTTTGATTTAATCGGTTAACTGATTATAGTTGATCATCTAATCACTACATGATAGCTTATATGCTACTCTGAAGCGTAATTCTTTATGGGTGGTTATTTGAGTACGTACTACAGTATTAAGATTTTTCTTCTTAAAAATACAAATCCCATCTTCAGTGTGTTGTTTTTTTCACTTTTATGCTTGGCCGTAACAAATATATCAATAATAAGTTCATTACGTCAATAAACTTACGATGCTAACGGAAAGTAGACTGCTAATGAACGTTGTATCTGGATGGAATGCTTCCCTGGGCCTTCTTTGTACAAAATAAGAGCTTTCGTCAGGTATTTTAAATATCAATATAAAATATTTCAACATTCAAATCTACTGAAAGTTAATATTTCAGAAGAAATATGTTTTCACCGAAATTCCATCTTAGATACTGTTAATACCCTACACGTATAATGGGTTGGAGTGCAATGTCCTGGGAGGCTCTATATTGTGGAAAATACTATGAGACAGGGTCTTACAATAAATGTGTAAGAAGGCTGCCAACTAGCTCCGTGATTGGTATCCAAATGGGGAAATCATTTTTATGCTGATCAAGCCCCAGATCAGTTAGGAGTGTGAAAGAGTATCAAAGGAAGGAAAAATTCAGCCTCCGTCCCTATCCTAACATTTCTGATATGAGCCCTATTTAAAATCTAGAGAGAATAGTTAAAAAAAAGAATCAGAAACACAAATGACAATAAAACACCAATTAATTGAAGCGCTTATCCAAGTGTTACACCGTGGCTATTTCATCATCTATATTTATAAATGAAGATGTCCTGATGTCTGACTGATCATAAGCACACAGTCTAACCTAAATAAATACAGGCTCGATATTTTGAGGACTCCCTCGTTTCATAATTGAGACGTACTAGGCTATTTTTGCAAAATGTTAATTTTAAGATGTTTATTTTCACTTACCATAGAACCTAGCGTTTAGATCATGTAAGCTATCAGCTTTTTTCAATTCTGTACATTTATAAGGTTGAGTAAATATCTATATAATTTTGTAAACAAGAAAACTCTTCAGTTAAATGTTAATAAGGTACTTAGAATTCACGCCATATTTCCTATTGTTGGTGATTGAGCTTTTCTTTTTCGACCTTTTGTCTTGTATCGTGCATAATACACAAGAAAGTACTTCAACAGTACAAACGTGAAAAGATTTGCTGCTCTTTAGACGATTTTTGTAATATCAATCAGTAACATTTAGTTTAATGGAATGTAAGTTAAGACAGGTGTTTTAAATAAATTTTCATAAATAACATTTGTGTTTGCGGTTTCTTAATAATGACTGTAGGAGAACGTCATTAATAATAATAATAATTAGTAGAGGGGAACGTAAACAAAAAAATCACAGAAAATTAACTTTTAAGTAACCAATAAATTAGCTAAAATAAATTATAAATTACTAAATACAACCCAAAAATTAACCATAAATAACTTAAAAATGGGTGTATAATAAATTATTGGGATGCAATGATAAGTCAATAAAACGGCTAAGATATAAATTGGCTAAATATTTTTACTAACTTATATTAGTAATTTTATTATATACTATAATTTTAAATCGTGACTTTTTCCACAAAAATAAACCAATTAATAAAAAAATGCACAAAATGTGCGTGGTTCAGGGTTGACGGTTATTGAGGAATCTGATCGCCCTTTATTGCAGCAGCTCGTTTTGCGTAAATTAGCTGACAACAAAGCTAGTGAAAGTGACACATTAACATTGGTCCTTACGCGATGCAAAGCCCGGGACCAGTGTGAGGCGTGGCGGTGAGCGATCGATATTTGGGAAAGAAGGGAGGGGGCTCCAGGGTGGCTGTTTACCGAGGTCCAACTTCTACTTTTAGTTTCGCCGAATTTGATTTCCAGGTTACTCAATGAAGAAAAGAATTTGTAAAAGCTTTAAACTTTGAATTCAATTACGTGGAAAATTAATTTTTACAGTTCATATTTTTGCGTTTGCCCATTTTTAAATTGTAGACTATCAATATCAATTGGTACGAGGTTTTAAGGATCTTTGAAAAATCTATGTATATGTTATAAACAAACATAATTAAATTATTATTTTTATAATAAATAGAAAAGACAGTAGATTAGTTATATAAAAATATTTCAAAATACAAAATAAAATTATGAATAGTAGTTGATTGAACAAATGTTGAATCTTATCCCATAACATAATTACTGGTTAATACATCTAATTAGGTTTACCTCACCTAACTTCGCTCCGTTCCGGTGTGGTTTTAATGATGTATATATCACACTACCCTATTAGGATTATGTATATATCCCAACAACATTGCAAATTAACATTATTACTAAGTTTAAATGACTGCTTTGGGACTGTTTAGCCTAATTTCACGTTACTACACACTACTTTATCACCTTTGCAAAATATCATTTTCAAACACAACACAGTCGCCAAATTGGGATAAATATGACATAGGGCTACTCTTCTGTCCACTTGATATGATATTTTTTCTACATCGAGGGTTTTCAATGGGTTAAAACTCATTCATTCCATAATGCAAAAATGTAAAATAATAAACAGCCTGCATACGTATATTTTAAGAATGTATTCATGTACAGAGAATCTAAACCGAATGTGAGAAATAAAATAATAAAAATACTATTTAAATTAAAAGTTCTAAAATATATATACGCTATAATCATCACTGTTGGCAAATTGTTATCAAGTTTACGTTTGGCATAAAATAAGCAGTCATTTCAATAGGAATATTTTATTTAACATTTATATTTTGGTTTGCTTAAACCGTTTACACTATTTTAGAGCATGAGGGATAACTGCTTTTACAAAAAATTGGATTTCATTTCAGAGGAGAGTACAGTTTTATCACACGATTATTGCTTTACTTTAATATTTCCTGAATCTAAATAAAAACCAATAACAAACAGGAGGAGAATGACAAAAACACAAATATTTAAGTTACACTTCAGAATTAACTGACTTCATATTGAAGGAAAAAAACAAAACACCCTAAACAAATTTTAAAAATTCTGAACTAGAATATATTACTAGATTTAATTGCAAGATTGTTAAATGAAAAACTAAAATAATGAAATTTTTCTTGGGTAATCTAGGAATTTAGGGATGAATAGTTTATCCTCTAAACGCCTCTGATACGTGTGCAAATTTGTGGGCGTTGGATTTGTAATATATATATATATATATATATATATATATATATATATATATATATATATATATATATATATATATATATATAATTAATTGTTATATAATAATTAATATATAATTAATTTGTTTTATATATATAATCGTGGGTAATCAGTTCGTAACCTTGACATTTTATGGAAGGAAATTATGGTAGTTTTTTTTCTATTTGACTTAAAGTGCTTTGTAACGATCTATCAAAATGGGTATTCTGTTGAGTATTTTTTTTTGTACATTACGTTCAAGAGTAGATTTTTTATAATGTGACACACAAATTTAATTTTACAGTCACTTTACGAATTATTGAATCCATAAATTCGTACCCCAAACATAGTTTTCCTGCAAGGTGGGTCTGTGTGTAAGGCTATGGCAGCGCGGTTGGTGGCTTTGTTACCAAGTAGCCGATGCAGTTCATTCAGCTTGGAATTATTTTCCTTATATTTTAAATTTGACCAATAATACTTTTCCAATTAACGTTATTTTTTAAAAATTCTGCTTCTTATTGAATTAAAATGTAAATGATGTATTTTTCGAAATTTACCAAATCAAGATATCACATTCTGTTTTAAAAACCTGTCTCAATTGGGCGATTTTTATTCTCTAACTACCAATTTAAAATGTACTATATAATTTAAAAGATGAAATTTAAAATTAAAAAAAATATGAACCCACCATTAAAAAATTGTTATTGTTTTCCTTACGTATATTTTTATAACTTCTTCGACTACGTTCTATAGATCTTATTATTACTACAGTGTATATTAATTTACAGTAAAATTCCGTAGATTACATTTACTCCCTCGTATCACCTTTTCTTCTAGTAGTTTCACGATTAATAAAATTAGAATTTCAACAACACGTTTCTTGTAAACTACAGTAATTGAATCTTTGATGAAGTATTTTTTTTACAAATTATTTAGAACTGTTTAAAGTTATTCGCTTTTTATACAAAAAGCACTTATGTAGTAAGCACAAAAATTAATGACAATAAGATTACGGCAGTGTTGTAAATTACATTACAGGTCAGCTGTTCACGGGTGGGAAACGTGAGAGCTTTAAATGCGCTCTATTGAGGGAATTTCGTACCACATTTCCATTCTGCCGTACAGTAGATGCTGCAGACTGGTGGCTTTTGGTTATTTCTGTGAGCTTCATACCCTGTATCCGGTAGCAACGATCAACATTTCTTACTAGCAGTTGCTCCCACCCTTAACTCCTACCCAAGGGCAGCTCTAGGGAGGGGCAGTAGGGGCAATTTCCTCTACACAAATTTGGGTAACATTTGTTTTAGGAATATATTTTTTTAATATTCGGAACACATTTTATCCCTATTTACTTATAAAAATGTATTTTTTTAACTTTTATTTTAAAGCAATGTATATTGTTTTTACATTTATGTAATGTTAGGTGTAGAAATTCATCTGGTAACACTGGTAGTCCCTCCCCCCAGCATAAACAGCACTGACATGTTACAAGTCGCGCACTAGTTCCGCACCGGCTCACCTACACCAACACTCTGTGTACAATGACTACGCGTTGTCCTCGTCAGACCGAGCCGTTTGATGAAACGATGAAAGTTAAACAATATTTTGTGTTGTGTACAAAATAATAATTTTGGTATTTATGTAAATTCAGGTAAAATGCGTTTTTTAATGAACAAAATACCCAATATCCAGTGATTTTTAAGTACAAGAATAGCTTAAAATTTCATTTTCGGGCCTTTACTTTTGAAAGTTTTTCGCCCCAAACCACATATGTTTTCCTGCCATTGTGTCCCCCCTCCCGGTACGTCTATGCTGGAGCCGCCCTAGCTCCTACTGGTATTGTAGTGGGTAGACACCCCTCACCCCGGCTGAGAGTAGGTTTATGTTATGTAGACGATACTGAAAATGGGATGCCAGATTTCCACTATTTCTTTTACCAAGTGGCTTTATGTGACTACATTAATGTAGGTATATATTCACAATTCTTTTCCATCGTTCATGGCGATATTTTAATTGCTAACCGCCTTAAAACTAAAAACTTATTTATATTACGACAAATAGTTTCCACTTTCCCATAACCGACTATGTTATCTTTTAATGGACATATTAAGTTTAGTACAAATAGAATATTTTGTGTGAAATTATATTAGATTCGCACAATATTCCGACTATCAAGGATATTCTCAGAGTTTAACATCTACGACAGAGACGTAGGTTTCATAAATTATAAAAAACATTTAACAAAATGTAAAAACTGATCAAACTGAAAAATCAAACTGAAAAATAAAACTGAAATTTAATATCGTCCATGATTTTATTTATAAAGAAATGTTGATAGAATACGTTTTAAAATTGGTTAAAGAAAATTCTTTTTATTTTAATTAACTCGAAATATTATACGAGAGAAGCTAAGGTACTAATATTTATTCTGAATATTGCTTAGCTTAGAAATATTTACTCCTTGATTACTTTTAAATTATGTTTATTTTTCATTTTGTATAAGAAGTTAGGTAATCTGGTATCAGGAGTAAGATATAAAATATTTCTGGGAAACATCTTTTACGCAAATAAAAACTTCATATTATTTCTTACACTAAATAAATAAGTATACCTTATCACAAACGGACAAGTCAGGCTTTATAGAATAATGTTCTTATTGCTATCACATGCCAAAAAACCACTACTTACTGTTATTTTTCAGTAGACACGTATTGCACTAGATAAACCGTGAGTCACAAACAAGACTGTTGCTCAGATGCGTTGTATTATTATGAATCGAAGTTGTTACAGTGATCTGTGGTGTGTTATTGATCATAGAGTATTTGTTAATTATGTGTTCGAATATATTATTTGATTGTGAGCGTGTTTTGTCGTTTAGAATGTATTGTGATTGGTTTTTGTGGTGATTGTATATTTTGAAGTTTTCTATTGTGTTTAATTTATCGATTTTTTGATGTAATGAAGAATTTTTAGATTTGTGTCAATATTGGTGTATGTACTGTATGTAGTGTGTTGTGTATATGAATAGCAAAATTTGATTGTGTGTTGTTTATGTATTTTATGCAGTGGCGGCTGGTGACTAAAACCTATGGAGGTTGTCAATCGTAAAAAATTAGTTTTTTTGGCAAAGTAATCCGAATCATAAAAACCTAAAGGGCTCTTATAGGGAAAATAGATAAATACTGCCTGATACTTTGTGATTTATTCTATTAAAAGAAATATATTGGTATTTTTTATTTTATTTTCATTTATTTAAGACACCGGATCTCAAGTCATGGGTATATTTATTAACAAACCAATATCAATTGATTCTTAACTGTGAAAGTCATTCTTAACAAACTCGGAGAGGAGCGTTGATGTTTTTCTCCGGACGGAGCTGATCTTAACCGAACACTCCTGAGGTTGCAAGCAGTTTGCTACCTAAGGAACTTTACGCCGGTGCCTTGCTGTTTTAGTGGGTTTGAACCTTCCAATGCTTTTTCTGCATTAGGAGTGTCGTCACTGGGTGTTGGAGGTTTCCCTGCAACCAGGCCGAACAAGTCGGTCAACCACCTAGAGAATAGTCACACGGTCGCTGACGGGTTTTTTTTATTTATAATGAAGGATAATGTTATATGATGAATAATCGCTCGTAAGAACGTATATAAATGTTACATGATAAATACATTTGTTTTCTTTTGCTACTGATCTCTGGTTTGGGGTTTGCGTGACCGTGACTGCCGCCACTGATTTTATGTGTTCCTTGTATCAGGTGGTGAAGTTCTTCCCGGTATGACCAATGCAGATGCTATCCCGAACCCGCACAATAACACAAAACACATGAGCAACAGTCTTGTTGTCCGCCACTGATTTTATGTGTTCCTTATATCAGGTGGTGAAATTTCTCCCGGTTTGGCCAATGCAGATGCTATCCCAAACCCGCACAATAACACAAAACACATGAGCAACAGTCTTGTCCGCCACTGATTTTATGTGTTCCTTATATCAGGTGGTGAAGTTTCTCCCGGTTTGGCCAATGCAGATGCTATCCCAAACCCGCACAATAACACAAAACACATGAGCAACAGTCTTGTCCGTCACTCACAGCATTGCACAATGCACTGATCTAGTGCGAAACGCGTCTGCTGAAAAACAACAATAAGTAGTGGTTTTTTGCCAAGTGAAAGGCTATTAATAACAACATTTTAATAAACCTTAAGATGTAGGCCTATAACTCTAAAACTGCGAGTTTTTAATAGACTAATATGATTATAAATTTACAACTGAAATGATAACAATTTTATATTAAAATAAAACTTTAAAAATTACCATATTTTTACAAACTGTTTCACCTAAAAAATAACAGAAATCATAATATGTCGCAACAATTATATAAGGGCACAATTTTTTTCAAAAGACATACTTTCCAAACACAGATAAAATAACAGAATAATAACAATAGGTAAAATATCAAAATTAGGTAGGGAAGATCTATGGAAATATGAGATCTATTCTACATTTGCAACATTTCTCCCGAATGTCTAGGAGACGGAAGGAGATGTGCGGTCTGCGGAACGGTGACAAAGTTGCGGCTTCATACACGCGGAACCGCATTTCCAAGGATATAGTCCCGCAATGAGAGCACACAATTCCATAAATACACTTATCTTGCAGAGCACGTTTGGTGATCAGATTGGATAACTGGCTTCACGTGTAGCGCTTCCGGGAAATGGCACAAGAGAAGTCTGCAGTTACGTCTAACCCGAAACAGCAGAGAATAACCTGCGTTATTGTTGACAATTTTACAGTTCATAAAGAATTAACATAACGCTATTTAAAATAACTCACGGTTTCAAGATTATCATGTATAACTGAGTATTTGTTTGATACACCCATTAGGGGCAAGGCAAAAATTGAAACATCTTTAATTAATTTGAAATCAGAGCTCGAAGTTTCGACCCCATGTCGGAATCTTCTTTAGAAGCTAATTTACTTCACAATTAACTATTAACACAACTAGATTTTACATAAATACGCTATTCAAAATAACAATAATAAACCCTTTTAAAATAATCACAATGCATTAAAAATGTATTGATTACAATACATATGAAAATGTATTGTATTAAACGCAATAAATTTTAAAAACAAATTATATAGTATAGTTATTTCATTGTAAAAATATCAAAACACGTTCCTATTTTAATTAGGCCTTATAATTCATACAAGGGTTTGAACCTCGTATACGTAAAAATGTACGCATATGTCTTGAAAATAATTATTATGTCTATAAGTAATTCAAAAATCCAGTTCTTTGGCTTACGAACATATTTTAGAGTAGGCCTATTAAATAAATTGGTAAATTCCAGTTAATTGAACATGTGTTTAACTTTATCAAATAAATAATTATGTAACTGATGATTACAAGGAATTACCTTTACCTGATCTAAAGTTATTCTATAATGTGGTTTTGAGGATGTTTTTTCGCACTACGCTATAAGCAAGGGTTTTGTATATTTCTAAACCAAAATTATAAATTAAGCTGCTTTGGCATTGCTTTGCATTCACGTTATACAGAATGACTATATTATTTTGCGCAAAATATCCTTTTCTACCTCCATACTCAGTCGCGATATTGGTACAAATATAACATAGGAATAGCTTTTTGTCCGCTTACTTTTTGTAAAAGTTTTACTCTTAGAAACATTAAAAAATGAAATATATAGTTGTATTACATAAAGTTCTTTATTGTATCGGGGCTTTTTAATTGGTTTAAAACTGAGAAAAAACGTAAGGAATTAGCTTCTATTCTACTTGAAATACAATTCTATATTATTATTATGTAAAAAGTACTATACTGCCTGAATATATTTTAGGAATGTAGTTAAAAGTGTCTGAATCACATAAATTAAAACTTGAAACAAGTCAATAATTACTTGGTATTAGTTTAAGAACTTGACTTGGTGTGTACAAGGAACCCATTTGTGGTAATTTAGTTTTAAAACTCATCTAAATTAATGTATACGGTTGTGATTTGAAAATTGTATTCTGTTCCGGGACAAAATAGCTCCGGAAGCGGATTCTATATGATAATTAAAACGTGCCGTATTGTGTTAGAAACCGTAATTAGAGAGATTTCAAATGTATCTTATCACAATGGTCGTATTAACCAAACACTCGTTTAGGGGGCATTGAAACAACGATGACGATGAATAAAATGGATTTACTCCCCAAATTATTTGCACGGGTTTATTAGATTTTAGCAATACATTTAAATCGAAATCAGATTGGGGACGCTCAAATGAAATGAAACCTTCGTAAGTAAACGGAAATGAATCTTAGGATCGGAACGTTTCGCCAATGTAGGCCGGTTATTTCAGTTCCTTTCAGGCCTGACGATGGTTTTGCACCACAATATGAACTGAATTCGTAGACACGATTTCAATAGACTTTTGTAGCTACTTGCCAATATTTTGGTGACAATTTAGTGCTTCTTTTTTTAAAATTATTCAACTGGTTTTTAAAAAATGATCGAGTTTTTTTTTAAACATAAATAACCTAAAAACAATATTAATATTTATATGTTATTTATTACATGTGTCTATTACGTTTCACCACACTTGCTCAGGAACGAGTGCACTTACTGATTGTATTATCATAAAATATGTTTATGCTTCCAACTATAAATACAGTGTTTTCAAATACCCTACTTTTAATATAATAATTACTTTGTAGATTATTCAATTCCTTCTATATTAACTCACACTCTCCTTATATATATATATATATATATATATATATATATATATATATATATATATATATTACAACATAAATTATGAGGCTTTAGAAAAATTTCAGTTAGCTGCTAAAATAATTTTCAGTAGGATTAAGCCAGGAAAAACACAAATAGTGCCGACAAAGCAGGTACCATGTCATTATCCTTTTCCAGGAAAGCTATAAGTTGAGTGCGGCAACCATAGACAATAGAGAAGGGTACAGCTTGTTAAGACAGGGAAATCCAACGGCCGATATAGCCTGGGAAAATAACCGTGTACCGTTAGGTTAAGCTAATTGTAGAACTGTGGGAAACTTATAAAGAACGTAGTGTGGTAGTGGGAAAGAATAGATTTTTCAATAAAAACTAAAGGATCGGGAAAGTTAGGAGGAGGTTTGAGGAGAGTCTCAGAGGAAGGCAGGTTGGTGGGGACAAGGATTAAAGTGTTGTAAAGGGAGAAATTGATTAAATTAAGTAAAGAGATTTTTTATAAGTAAAATTTAGAAAAGTGAGACGTAAAGTTTTTTTTTTAGAAATATAAAAGTAAGTTTCTTTGTGTTAAGTGTAAGCGCTGAAGTGAACAAAGGCCAAGATTCCAGGAGCTCTTCAGAACAATAAGTATTAATTGAATATAAGTGTAGCCAACAGACATCTAAATTGTAGTAAAGTTCAAAACAATTTTAATTTCATCAAAATTTATAAAAATTATTCTAGTTTCACCATTTCTACTTTAAAAAGCAAAGTTCCCGTAATAGCGACCCGAGAGCAAGAATAAAATTTTAATACCGTTTTTTTTTGTTATGTTATTTTATTAGAAATCTAAAGCCTCAGAAGTCCACCTTTTATCGTTGTAATATTAGTTAAGATATCAATCCTGTCTCTGCAAAATATTAATTAAAATTTGGAATAATGTGTACAGTTAATTGAAGAGAATAAATGCAAGTGATGTTTAAAAATTTATAAGATTGTTAATTCTTTATAAACCTGAAGGTGAGACATTAAATAGGTAAAGTAAATAAATAACATTAAAATATAAATTTAATTGTAACAAAAGTTAAGTTATAATATATATATATATATATTGTACAAATTTTCAATCCTTAATAAAATAAGTTTTTTTTAATTCAAGTTAAAATACATTGTTCTTAACCTATAGTGAGTGACAATTTATGTTAATATAGTTATTTCAATTATTTATCCAATAATTAAATTATTAAAGTTTGAGGGTTCTAGGTAGGATTCGAATTGAGTATCTTCATGTTCGAAGTCTAGGGCTCTGACACTGAGCCAACTTTCTCAAACCTAGAAATTTACTTCTCAAAGATGTATATTGAATTTTTTTTGCCCTATCTGGTTGTCGTCGAAACTTCATATCATAAATAATGCTGTAGGATTAAAAATGAATGAAAAGAATAAAATAAACAAACTGGTATAACGGTATCGAACCATGTTTCTCAAACGGACAATGCGAAAGGAAAGCGAAAAGAAAATACAAGACATGCAAGGAACGAAAAAAAGGAAGCGTATAAATAGTAACAAACAAAAATAATAGTCCAACACCATGAATAGTAACGAAAATTCCAAAGAAATTCACTTAAGAATGTAAGAAACTAAACACACAAGAGAATATAGTTAACATTGGAATAGAAGTCAGAATACAAAAACCAAAATGCCAGAAATTATCTTGGCTCTAACACATGAAAGACTTGTTCATCTGAGCTCACTGGTCTCTTAGAAAATGTTGACAAATTTTAGCAAGTAAAATCTCTTAAACCAGTTTTATAGTAAACATTTTTTTTTTTTAAAGAATTAACTTTAAATTAAGAGTAAGGATGACCCACTACATTAAAAACTGGTCGAAGTTTTCCATTAGTAGACTAAATATTGTACAAGCAAAAAGTTACAGATGCTCCAAGAAAATACAGTTTTTAGATGAAAACTATATCAGTGGACATATTTGTTTTAGGTTGACGAAATAATTTCATAAATAAATCGATTAGATTTAGTTTGATATAGGGCTAAGGTTTTGCTCACACTTAAGGCTGCTGGGGGGTTGGAAAGAACGGTAGGTTTAAGGTAAGGATATTGCAGATGGTAAATTGTAAGAAATCACAACATGTAAAGTGACGCGTTCTGGATTTATTTTCCACCGGGGTCATAAAGAGATGCCCACACTCTAACAAATGTAATGAGACACTGAAAGATGTAATGAAACGCTAATAGATGTATGAGAAGCTGGCAGATGTAATGACACGCTGATAGATGTAATGAGAAACTGACAGATGTAATGACACGCTAATAGATGTATAATGAAACTCTAGTAGATGTAATGAGAAAGTGACAGATGTAATGACACGCTGATAGATGTAATGAGATGGTGATAGATGTAATAACAAGCTGACAGATGTAATGAGACACTGTTAGATGTTATGGAGTTGTGAGGAGTGGCTGACAGATATAAGTTGATGACAGATATAACTGATAATACGCTTATATATTTAATGTGGTTTACGGGGGCGCTGACAGATATAAAGAGATATGTAAGGAGATGCTAACAGATGTAAGATGTATTAATACGCTTATATATTTAATGTGATTTACGGAGGCGCTGACGGATATAAAGAGATATGTAAGGAGATGCTAACAGATGTAAGATGTAATAATACGTTTATATATTTAATGTGATTTACGGAGGCGCTGACGGATATAAAGAGATATGTAAGAAGATGCTAACAGATGTAAGATGTGATATACGCTTATATATTTAATGTGATTTACGGAGGCGCTGACGGATATAAAGAGATATGTAAGAAGATGCTAACAGATGTAAGATGTAATAATACGTTTATATATTTAATGTGATTTACGGAGGCGCTGACGGATATAAAGAGATATGTAAGAAGATGCTAACAGATGTAAGATGTGATAATACGCTTATATATTTAATGTGATTTACGGAGGCACTGACAGATATAAAGAGATATGTAAGGAGATGCTAACAGATGTAAGATGTTATAATACGTTTATATATTTAATGTGATTTACGTAGGCGCTGACAGATATAAAGAGATATGTAAGGAGATGCTAACAGATGTAAGATGTGATAATACGCTTATATATTTAATGTGATTTACGTAGGCGCTGACAGATATAAAGAGATATGTAAGGAGATGCTAACAGATGTAAGATGTTATAATACGTTTATATATTTAATGTGATTTACGTAGGCGCTGACAGATATAAAGAGATATGTAAGGAGATGCTAACAGATGTAAGATGTTATAATACGCTTATACATTTAATGTTATCTACGGAGGCGCTGACGGATATAAAAAGATGTAAGAAGTCGCTGACAAAATTAAGGATATGTGAGAATACACTAATACTCGTATATGTAAAGAGATTTGAGAAGTCGCGGACAGATGTAAAAAGATGTGAGGAGAAGGGGTGAAAACTAGCTAATAAAGCGGAGATGTAGTGTGATTAAACACGTAACAGAAGGATGTTGCTACAGAAACCTCAAGAACATTAACTGAAAAGAATAGTTTTTGTTTGACCGTTACAGCAACGTCGTAGGTAAGTCGATCCGTAACGGAAGCAAATGGACGAAGCTAAATCCGCTTACTTTGCAACTGACAGTAATTGGAGTTTCGTACACGTGGGCTCTAAAGCGGTATTCCATGTACGACTGGCTGGAATTAGTGCAGCCCATCAGTGGTTTCCTCCTACACAAGCGTTTTTAAGAGGAAATTAAGAGCAACGCTAGAGTCGCTTAACTAAAGTAAACCTTAGACATACTGTATACAGGGGATATAAAGAAATGTACCCGTCACAGCTTCTTTAAAGAAGGATGACGAAGGAAATGTAACACAGACCTTTGTTAATTCGCCTGGTAACAGAAATTGGGGGAGGGATTAAGGGCATCTTCGATCTACTTTCTGCAGAGTATGTAAAGAAGAATACCAGCCATACCGCCTTGTAAGAAGGATTTATCATGATGTCTTTAGACATTATAATATCTTTAGAAGGAAGTGTTGGATTATGGAGCTATGATGATTCCCCTGGTGACGGAAATGGGGAAGGATTAAGAGCATTGGTAACATGGGCTAACTAAACTAAACTAGATCTACTCTCTACAGGGGATATAAAGAAGTATATTAGCCACACTTCTTGTAAGAAAGATAACGAATGAAATGTAGCATTACGGGGCTATAATTCCCCTGGTAACGGAAATGGGTAGGAGAATTATGCGCATCGGCAGGACGGGTTAACTAAACTAAACCTTAGACCTACTCTCTACAAGGGATATAAAGAAGTGTAACAGCCAAACCTCCTTATAAGAAGGATAGGGAGGGAAACCTAGCATAACGGGGCTATGATTCCTCATGGTAATTATGCGCATCGGCAGGACGGGTTAACTAAAGTAAACCTTAGACCTACTCTCTACAAGGGATATAAAGAAGTGTAACAGCCAAACCTCTTTATAAGAAGGATAGGGAGGGAAACCTAGCATTACGGGGCTATGATTTCCCTTGGTAATTAGGCGCATCGGCAGGACGGGTTAACTAAAGTAAACTTTAGACCTACTCTCTACAGGGGATATAAAGACGTGTAACAGCCAAACCTCTTTATAAGAAGGATAGGGAGGGAAACCTAGCATTACGGGGCTATGATTTCCCCTGGTAATTATGCGCATCGGCAGGACGGGTTAACTAAAGTAAACCTTAGACCTACTCTCTACAAGGGATATAAAGAAGTGTAACAGCCAAACCTCTTTATAAGAAGGATAGGGAGGGAAACCTAGCATTACGGGGCTATGATTTCCCCTGGTAATTAGGCGCATCGGCAGGACGGGTTAACTAAAGTAAACTTTAGACCTACTCTCTACAGGGGATATAAAGACGTGTAACAGCCAAACCTCCTTGTAAGAAGGATAGGGAAGGAAATATAACGTTACGAAGCTATGATGGTCCCCCTGGTAACGGAAAGGGGGGGATTAAGAGCATCGGCAAGACAGCCTAACTAAAGCAGACCTGCTCTCAAGGGGAGTCAGAGATGCCTACTCGCTTATCCATGAGCTACAGAGGCGAGCTGTCTATACAGTGTATTGACTTCTACCATAATAAAAACAAATCATATTTTAGGAACACTGTTTCTGCATTACCGATCCACCTTCCAAGGCGGTGCTTGAGAGATGTTTGAAGTTAAGCCATCAGCCTAATCCCCACATCACGCAAAGTACACTAATATTTCTAAAACACTCAATTATTTTGTCGGTTTAACACAACCAACACTTTGAAGAAAATAAAATTACAGGATATGTCGAGGGAGTTGTCATCAAATATTTAAGCCCTTAGCGCTCACGGCGGCGGAAGGTTCAATTACAGCCAGGCCCTGCACGCCTCTACAATTCATTATTTATTCTGCCCGCCCTCTCAGTGGATTTGGTATTGGTTTGTAGAGAGAAAATATCCGCAGGCACACACGCTGAGGGCGAATTCTGTATCTAGTAAGCCCCAGGTTTGCAAGTGAATGCAATCGTGTACCTTAATATTTGGATAAAAAGGAAGGAAGTGCATCCTTTAATAAAACTTTCGTCTGTATAGAAACTAACTATATTTGGCAAATTTAGTTTTGATGTTGCTATGAAACTTGCCAACTTATAATTCAAGTAATTTTATGAAAGTTGTTCATAAACAAATGTAGTCTATTTATAGGCCTATAATTTTCGCAAAGATGTTAATTAGTTTCATAATAACGTTATAAAGTTATACCGATCGTTATGGACAATAAATCCCCCAGAAATATTGTAAATTTTATGATCAGTTAATTTATTAAATTTAACTTACATAAATACACACTACGTTTAAATACATATGTTTACATAAATACATACTATGTTTACTTTAATATTAGAAAAATATATTTGTAGATAACTTCCTAAATGATTACAGGGTAATGGACTTCCATTATTTAAATTAAATGTAATACAATATAATGTTCCAGTTGAACCGACGATTATAATTTTAAAACCTTCATTTTAACTCCTCCAACAAGACATATTTAATTTTGATAAAACCTATTTGGTAATAATATTTTCTCTAGCTCCCGATAATATTTCATGGAATAATGTAAAATGATAGTTAATGTAATAAATTTAACAATTCTTGACAGGAAAATCGACATTTAAAAGTATCAAAACTGGAGTGAGAAGAAAATTACATACCTAATTTATAGTTACGATTATTTTTTACGGAGTCTCCTTTTTCATAACACAATATCTCAGACAACATTTTGTACATCCATATTAGATACCCTTTTTAATTGTCCGTTCAGGTCGCTATACTTGACGCATCTCGTCCGTAAACGTAGTTTAAAGTATATACATTAGCAACATTTGTTGCCACTCCAGCTTCGTTAAAATCTTTTGGCTTATACTTAATACGTCTCCTGGCAACTCGATAAGGATCAATATAGTTTTGCTGACGATATTAAACGAATTTATTTTAGATTTCATGCGATTTGCCAGTGTGACTATTACAGCCTACGAAGTTAGGAAAGGGCTGTAGGTAGCTTAAGGCCGCGGACACAGAGAAGGCAAATGGTGACGGCAACGCAACGTAAACTGAAGTTGCTATTAGAAAAGTTGTAGTCGGGTTACAAGATTGTTCATATAAAATTGTTAGTTATGTCGTCGTCAGAGGAGGATGCCGTCCTTGGGTCCTATTTTAAGAAGGAAACTACAAAAACGTTACAAAAAAAGACAATTCGGTGTAGGCCTACACCTCTATAAAGTCATTCATTCGAGACAAAGTCAATACAGTACATTGCTGTGCAAAGCTTATGAATTTACATAGACCAATTTTTTATTTATTATCGTATGAGCGTTACTACTACCATTTATAAGTCATGTATTCCAGTTGCCTTCTGTATGTGCAGCCTAAGGCATGGACGTAACACCCAGCACGTGAGCAGAGTACTTTAGTTTGCGTTGCGTTGCCGTCACCAGTTGCCTTCTGTATGTTCAGCCTAAGGCATGGACGTAACACCCAGCACGTGAGCAGAGTCGCATACCTGTTGTAGACTTTGATCTGGGTTATAAAGAGGTGTCAATCGTTATAACACCATGTAAAAACGTAAGACGGAATTAGTAGGAGAACTGGAAAGGATAAAATGATCTCCTGATTACTAGGTGCTCTAAGTATTATTTTTTTCAGGTCTCTCTTCTTAACTACAGACACAAAAATCTATTCCTAAGATAAATATTCCTTTGCTTCTAGGCAGAAAAACACGGAAGAGTACATTTCTATACAAGACATGTATATAAATCAGTTACCAGTTACGAGTCTTCGAAAACTATTCCTAAGATAAATATTCATTTGCTTCTATACAAGACATGTATATAAATCAGTTACCAGTTATGAGTCTTCGAAAACTATTCCTAAGATAAATATTCATTTGCTTCTATACAAGACATATATATAAATCAGTTACCAGTTATGAGTCTTCGAAAACTATTCCTAAGATTAATATTCCTTTGCTTCTATACAAGACATGTATATAAATCAGTTACCAGTTATGAGTCTTCGAAAACTATTCCTAAGATTAATATTCCTTTGCTTCTATACAAGACATATATATAAATCAGTTACCAGTTATGAGTCTTCGAAAACTATTCCTAAGATAAATATTCATTTGCTTCTATACAAGACATATATATAAATCAGTTACCAGTTATGAGTCTTCGAAAACTATACCTAAGATTAATATTCCTTTGCTTCTATACAAGACATGTATATAAATCAGTTACCAGTTATGAGTCTTCGAAAACTATTCCTAAGATTAATATTCTTTTGCTTCTATACAAGACATGTATATAAATCAGTTACCAGTTATGAGTCTTCGAAAACTATTCCTAAGATTAATATTCCTTTGCTTCTATACAAGACATGTATATAAATCAGTTACCCGTTATGAGTCTTCGAAAACTATTCCTAAGATTAATATTCCTTTGCTTCTATACAAGACATGTATATAAATCAGTTACCAGTTATGAGTCTTCGAAAACTATTCCTAAGATAAATATTCATTTGCTTCTATACAAGACATGTATATAAATCAGTTACCAGTTATGAGTCTTCGAAAACTATTCCTAAGATTAATATTCCTTTGCTTCTATACAAGACATGTATATAAATCAGTTACCAGTTATGAGTCTTCGAAAACTATTCCTAAGATAAATATTCCTTTGCTTCTAGCCAGGAAAACACGGAAGAGTACATTTCTATACAAGACATGTATATAAATCAGATACCAGTTATGAGTCTTCGAAAACTATTCCTAAGATAAATATTCATTTGCTTCTATACAAGACATATATATAAATCAGTTACCAGTTATGAGTCTTCGAAAACTATTCCTAAGATTAATATTCTTTTGCTTCTATACAAGACATGTATATAAATCAGTTACCAGTTATGAGTCTTCGAAAACTATTCCTAAGATTAATATTCCTTTGCTTCTATACAAGACATGTATATAAATCAGTTACCAGTTATGAGTCTTCGAAAACTATTCCTAAGATTAATATTCATTTGCTTCTATACAAGACATGTATATAAATCAGTTACCAGTTATGAGTCTTCGAAAACTATTCCTAAGATAAATATTCATTTGCTTCTATACAAGACATGTATATAAATCAGTTACCAGTTATGAGTCTTCGAAAACTATTCCTAAGATAAATATTCATTTGCTTCTATACAAGACATATATATAAATCAGTTACCAGTTATGAGTCTTCGAAAACTATTCCTAAGATTAATATTCCTTTGCTTCTATACAAGACATGTATATAAATCAGTTACCAGTTATGAGTCTTCGAAAACTATTCCTAAGATTAATATTCCTTTGCTTCTATACAAGACATATATATAAATCAGTTACCAGTTATGAGTCTTCGTAAACTATTCCTAAGATAAATATTCATATGCTTCTATACAAGACATATATATAAATCAGTTACCAGTTATGAGTCTTCGAAAACTATTCCTAAGATTAATATTCCTTTGCTTCTATACAAGACATGTATATAAATCAGTTACCAGTTATGAGTCTTCGAAAACTATTCCTAAGATAAATATTCATTTGCTTCTATACAAGACATATATATAAATCAGTTACCAGTTATGAGTCTTCGAAAACTATTCCTAAGATTAATATTCCTTTGCTTCTATACAAGACATGTATATAAATCAGTTACCAGTTATGAGTCTTCGAAAACTATTCCTAAGATTAATATTCCTTTGCTTCTATACAAGACATGTATATAAATCAGTTACCAGTTATGAGTCTTCGAAAACTATTCCTAAGATAAATATTCATTTGCTTCTATACAAGACATGTATATAAATCAGTTACCAGTTATGAGTCTTCGAAAACTATTCCTAAGATTAATATTCCTTTGCTTCTATACAAGACATGTATATAAATCAGTTACCAGTTATGAGTCTTCGAAAACTATTCCTAAGATAAATATTCCTTTGCTTCTAGCCAGGAAAACACGGAAGAGTACATTTCTATACAAGACATGTATATAAATCAGATACCAGTTATGAGTCTTCGAAAACTATTCCTAAGATAAATATTCATTTGCTTCTATACAAGACATATATATAAATCAGTTACCAGTTATGAGTCTTCGAAAACTATTCCTAAGATTAATATTCTTTTGCTTCTATACAAGACATGTATATAAATCAGTTACCAGTTATGAGTCTTCGAAAACTATTCCTAAGATTAATATTCCTTTGCTTCTATACAAGACATGTATATAAATCAGTTACCAGTTATGAGTCTTCGAAAACTATTCCTAAGATTAATATTCCTTTGCTTCTATACAAGACATGTATATAAATCAGTTACCAGTTATGAGTCTTCGAAAACTATTCCTAAGATAAATATTCATTTGCTTCTATACAAGACATGTATATAAATCAGTTACCAGTTATGAGTCTTCGAAAACTATTCCTAAGATAAATATTCATTTGCTTCTATACAAGACATATATATAAATCAGTTACCAGTTATGAGTCTTCGAAAACTATTCCTAAGATTAATATTCCTTTGCTTCTATACAAGACATGTATATAAATCAGTTACCAGTTATGAGTCTTCGAAAACTATTCCTAAGATTAATATTCCTTAGCTTCTATACAAGACATGTATATAAATCAGTTACCAGTTATGAGTCTTCGAAAACTATTCCTAAGATAAATATTCATTTGCTTCTATACAAGACATGTATATAAATCAGATACCAGTTATGAGTCTTCGAAAACTATTCCTAAGATAAATATTCATTTGCTTCTATACAAGACATATATATAAATCAGTTACCAGTTATGAGTCTTCGAAAACTATTCCTAAGATTAATATTCCTTTGCTTCTATACAAGACATGTATATAAATCAGTTACCAGTTATGAGTCTTCGAAAACTATTCCTAAGATAAATATTCATTTGCTTCTATACAAGACATGTATATAAATCAGTTACCAGTTATGAGTCTTCGAAAACTATTCCTAAGATAAATATTCATTTGCTTCTATACAAGACATATATATAAATCAGTTACCAGTTATGAGTCTTCGAAAACTATTCCTAAGATTAATATTCCTTTGCTTCTATACAAGACATGTATATAAATCAGTTACCAGGTATGAGTCTTCGAAAACTATTCCTAAGATTAATATTCCTTTGCTTCTATACAAGACATATATATAAATCAGTTACCAGTTATGAGTCTTCGAAAACTATTCCTAAGATAAATATTCATTTGCTTCTATACAAGACATATATATAAATCAGTTACCAGTTATGAGTCTTCGAAAACTATTCCTAAGATTAATATTCCTTTGCTTCTATACAAGACATGTATATAAATCAGTTACCAGTTATGAGTCTTCGAAAACTATTCCTAAGATAAATATTCATTTGCTTCTATACAAGACATATATATAAATCAGTTACCAGTTATGAGTCTTCGAAAACTATTCCTAAGATTAATATTCCTTTGCTTCTATACAAGACATGTATATAAATCAGTTACCAGTTATGAGTCTTCGAAAACTATTCCTAAGATTAATATTCCTTAGCTTCAATACAAGACATGTATATAAATCAGTTACCAGTTATGAGTCTTCGAAAACTATTCCTAAGATAAATATTCATTTGCTTCTATACAAGACATATATATAAATCAGTTACCAGTTATGAGTCTTCGAAAACTATTCCTAAGATTAATATTCTTTTGCTTCTATACAAGACATGTATATAAATCAGTTACCAGTTATGAGTCTTCGAAAACTATTCCTAAGATTAATATTCCTTTGCTTCTATACAAGACATGTATATAAATCAGTTACCAGTTATGAGTCTTCGAAAACTATTCCTAAGATAAATATTCCTTTGCTTCTAGCCAGGAAAACACGGAAGAGTACATTTCTATACAAGACATGTATATAAATCAGATACCAGTTATGAGTCTTCGAAAACTATTCCTAAGATAAATATTCATTTGCTTCTATACAAGACATATATATAAATCAGTTACCAGTTATGAGTCTTCGAAAACTATTCCTAAGATTAATATTCTTTTGCTTCTATACAAGACATGTATATAAATCAGTTACCAGTTATGAGTCTTCGAAAACTATTCCTAAGATTAATATTCCTTTGCTTCTATACAAGACATGTATATAAATCAGTTACCAGTTATGAGTCTTCGAAAACTATTCCTAAGATTAATATTCCTTTGCTTCTATACAAGACATGTATATAAATCAGTTACCAGTTATGAGTCTTCGAAAACTATTCCTAAGATAAATATTCATTTGCTTCTATACAAGACATGTATATAAATCAGTTACCAGTTATGAGTCTTCGAAAACTATTCCTAAGATAAATATTCATTTGCTTCTATACAAGACATATATATAAATCAGTTACCAGTTATGAGTCTTCGAAAACTATTCCTAAGATTAATATTCCTTTGCTTCTATACAAGACATGTATATAAATCAGTTACCAGTTATGAGTCTTCGAAAACTATTCCTAAGATTAATATTCCTTAGCTTCTATACAAGACATGTATATAAATCAGTTACCAGTTATGAGTCTTCGAAAACTATTCCTAAGATAAATATTCATTTGCTTCTATACAAGACATGTATATAAATCAGATACCAGTTATGAGTCTTCGAAAACTATTCCTAAGATAAATATTCATTTGCTTCTATACAAGACATATATATAAATCAGTTACCAGTTATGAGTCTTCGAAAACTATTCCTAAGATTAATATTCCTTTGCTTCTATACAAGACATGTATATAAATCAGTTACCAGTTATGAGTCTTCGAAAACTATTCCTAAGATAAATATTCATTTGCTTCTATACAAGACATGTATATAAATCAGTTACCAGTTATGAGTCTTCGAAAACTATTCCTAAGATAAATATTCATTTGCTTCTATACAAGACATATATATAAATCAGTTACCAGTTATGAGTCTTCGAAAACTATTCCTAAGATAAATATTCATTTGCTTCTATAAAAGACATGTATATAAATCAGTTACCAGTTATGAGTCTTCGAAAACTATTCCTAAGATTAATATTCCTTTGCTTCTATACAAGACATGTATATAAATCAGTTACCAGTTATGAGTCTTCGAAAACTATTCCTAAGATAAATATTCCTTTGCTTCTAGCCAGGAAAACACGGAAGAGTACATTTCTATACAAGACATGTATATAAATCAGATACCAGTTATGAGTCTTCGAAAACTATTCCTAAGATAAATATTCATTTGCTTCTATACAAGACATATATATAAATCAGTTACCAGTTATGAGTCTTCGAAAACTATTCCTAAGATTAATATTCTTTTGCTTCTATACAAGACATGTATATAAATCAGTTACCAGTTATGAGTCTTCGAAAACTATTCCTAAGATTAATATTCCTTTGCTTCTATACAAGACATGTATATAAATCAGTTACCAGTTATGAGTCTTCGAAAACTATTCCTAAGATTAATATTCATTTGCTTCTATACAAGACATGTATATAAATCAGTTACCAGTTATGAGTCTTCGAAAACTATTCCTAAGATAAATATTCATTTGCTTCTATACAAGACATGTATATAAATCAGTTACCAGTTATGAGTCTTCGAAAACTATTCCTAAGATAAATATTCATTTGCTTCTATACAAGACATATATATAAATCAGTTACCAGTTATGAGTCTTCGAAAACTATTCCTAAGATTAATATTCCTTTGCTTCTATACAAGACATGTATATAAATCAGTTACCAGTTATGAGTCTTCGAAAACTATTCCTAAGATTAATATTCCTTTGCTTCTATACAAGACATATATATAAATCAGTTACCAGTTATGAGTCTTCGTAAACTATTCCTAAGATAAATATTCATATGCTTCTATACAAGACATATATATAAATCAGTTACCAGTTATGAGTCTTCGAAAACTATTCCTAAGATTAATATTCCTTTGCTTCTATACAAGACATGTATATAAATCAGTTACCAGTTATGAGTCTTCGAAAACTATTCCTAAGATAAATATTCATTTGCTTCTATACAAGACATATATATAAATCAGTTACCAGTTATGAGTCTTCGAAAACTATTCCTAAGATTAATATTCCTTTGCTTCTATACAAGACATGTATATAAATCAGTTACCAGTTATGAGTCTTCGAAAACTATTCCTAAGATTAATATTCCTTTGCTTCTATACAAGACATGTATATAAATCAGTTACCAGTTATGAGTCTTCGAAAACTATTCCTAAGATAAATATTCATTTGCTTCTATACAAGACATGTATATAAATCAGTTACCAGTTATGAGTCTTCGAAAACTATTCCTAAGATTAATATTCCTTTGCTTCTATACAAGACATGTATATAAATCAGTTACCAGTTATGAGTCTTCGAAAACTATTCCTAAGATAAATATTCCTTTGCTTCTAGCCAGGAAAACACGGAAGAGTACATTTCTATACAAGACATGTATATAAATCAGATACCAGTTATGAGTCTTCGAAAACTATTCCTAAGATAAATATTCATTTGCTTCTATACAAGACATATATATAAATCAGTTACCAGTTATGAGTCTTCGAAAACTATTCCTAAGATTAATATTCTTTTGCTTCTATACAAGACATGTATATAAATCAGTTACCAGTTATGAGTCTTCGAAAACTATTCCTAAGATTAATATTCCTTTGCTTCTATACAAGACATGTATATAAATCAGTTACCAGTTATGAGTCTTCGAAAACTATTCCTAAGATTAATATTCCTTTGCTTCTATACAAGACATGTATATAAATCAGTTACCAGTTATGAGTCTTCGAAAACTATTCCTAAGATAAATATTCATTTGCTTCTATACAAGACATGTATATAAATCAGTTACCAGTTATGAGTCTTCGAAAACTATTCCTAAGATAAATATTCATTTGCTTCTATACAAGACATATATATAAATCAGTTACCAGTTATGAGTCTTCGAAAACTATTCCTAAGATTAATATTCCTTTGCTTCTATACAAGACATGTATATAAATCAGTTACCAGTTATGAGTCTTCGAAAACTATTCCTAAGATTAATATTCCTTAGCTTCTATACAAGACATGTATATAAATCAGTTACCAGTTATGAGTCTTCGAAAACTATTCCTAAGATAAATATTCATTTGCTTCTATACAAGACATGTATATAAATCAGATACCAGTTATGAGTCTTCGAAAACTATTCCTAAGATAAATATTCATTTGCTTCTATACAAGACATATATATAAATCAGTTACCAGTTATGAGTCTTCGAAAACTATTCCTAAGATTAATATTCCTTTGCTTCTATACAAGACATGTATATAAATCAGTTACCAGTTATGAGTCTTCGAAAACTATTCCTAAGATAAATATTCATTTGCTTCTATACAAGACATGTATATAAATCAGTTACCAGTTATGAGTCTTCGAAAACTATTCCTAAGATAAATATTCATTTGCTTCTATACAAGACATATATATAAATCAGTTACCAGTTATGAGTCTTCGAAAACTATTCCTAAGATTAATATTCCTTTGCTTCTATACAAGACATGTATATAAATCAGTTACCAGGTATGAGTCTTCGAAAACTATTCCTAAGATTAATATTCCTTTGCTTCTATACAAGACATATATATAAATCAGTTACCAGTTATGAGTCTTCGAAAACTATTCCTAAGATAAATATTCATTTGCTTCTATACAAGACATATATATAAATCAGTTACCAGTTATGAGTCTTCGAAAACTATTCCTAAGATTAATATTCCTTTGCTTCTATACAAGACATGTATATAAATCAGTTACCAGTTATGAGTCTTCGAAAACTATTCCTAAGATAAATATTCATTTGCTTCTATACAAGACATATATATAAATCAGTTACCAGTTATGAGTCTTCGAAAACTATTCCTAAGATTAATATTCCTTTGCTTCTATACAAGACATGTATATAAATCAGTTACCAGTTATGAGTCTTCGAAAACTATTCCTAAGATTAATATTCCTTAGCTTCAATACAAGACATGTATATAAATCAGTTACCAGTTATGAGTCTTCGAAAACTATTCCTAAGATTAATATTCCTTTGCTTCTATACAAGACATATATATAAATCAGTTACCAGTTATGAGTCTTCGAAAACTATTCCTAAGATAAATATTCATTTGCTTCTATACAAGACATATATATAAATCAGTTACCAGTTATGAGTCTTCGAAAACTATTCCTAAGATTAATATTCCTTTGCTTCTATACAAGACATGTATATAAATCAGTTACCAGTTATGAGTCTTCGAAAACTATTCCTAAGATAAATATTCATTTGCTTCTATACAAGACATGTATATAAATCAGATACCAGTTATGAGTCTTCGAAAACTATTCCTAAGATAAATATTCATTTGCTTCTATAAAAGACATATATATAAATCAGTTACCAGTTATGAGTCTTCGAAAACTATTCCTAAGATTAATATTCCTTTGCTTCTATACAAGACATGTATATAAATCAGTTACCAGTTATGAGTCTTCGAAAACTATTCCTAAGATAAATATTCATTTGCTTCTATACAAGACATGTATATAAATCAGTTACCAGTTATGAGTCTTCGAAAACTAGTCCTAAGATAAATATTCATTTGCTTCTATACAAGACATATATATAAATCAGTTACCAGTTATGAGTCTTCGAAAACTATTCCTAAGATTAATATTCCTTTGCTTCTATACAAGACATGTATATAAACCAGTTACCAGTTATGAGTCTTCGAAAACTATTCCTAAGATTAATATTCCTTTGCTTCTATACAAGACATATATATAAATCAGTTACCAGTTATGAGTCTTCGAAAACTATTCCTAAGATAAATATTCATTTGCTTCTATACAAGACATATATATAAATCAGTTACCAGTTATGAGTCTTCGAAAACTATTCCTAAGATTAATATTCCTTTGCTTCTATACAAGACATGTATATAAATCAGTTACCAGTTATGAGTCTTCGAAAACTATTCCTAAGATAAATATTCATTTGCTTCTATGCAAGACATATATATAAATCAGTTACCAGTTATGAGTCTTCGAAAACTATTCCTAAGATTAATATTCCTTTGCTTCTATACAAGACATGTATATAAATCAGTTACCAGTTATGAGTCTTCGAAAACTATTCCTAAGATTAATATTCCTTAGCTTCTATACAAGACATGTATATAAATCAGTTACCAGTTATGAGTCTTCGAAAACTATTCCTAAGATAAATATTCATTTGCTTCTATACAAGACATGTATATAAATCAGTTACCAGTTATGAGTCTTCGAAAACTATTCCTAAGATTAATATTCCTTTGCTTCTATACAAGACATGTATATAAATCAGTTACCAGTTATGAGTCTTCGAAAACTATTCCTAAGATTAATATTCCTTTGCTTCTATACAAGACATGTATATAAATCAGTTAACAGTTATGAGTCTTCGAAAACTATTCCTAAGATAAATATTCATTTGCTTCTATACAAGACATGTATATAAATCAGTTACCAGTTATGAGTCTTCGAAAACTATTCCTAAGATTAATATTCCTTTGCTTCTATACAAGACATGTATATAAATCAGTTACCAGTTATGAGTCTTCGAAAACTATTCCTAAGATAAATATTCCTTTGCTTCTAGCCAGGAAAACACGGAAGAGTACATTTCTATACAAGACATGTATATAAATCAGATACCAGTTATGAGTCTTCGAAAACTATTCCTAAGATAAATATTCATTTGCTTCTATACAAGACATATATATAAATCAGTTACCAGTTATGAGTCTTCGAAAACTATTCCTAAGATTAATATTCTTTTGCTTCTATACAAGACATGTATATAAATCAGTTACCAGTTATGAGTCTTCGAAAACTATTCCTAAGATTAATATTCCTTTGCTTCTATACAAGACATGTATATAAATCAGTTACCAGTTATGAGTCTTCGAAAACTATTCCTAAGATTAATATTCCTTTGCTTCTATACAAGACATGTATATAAATCAGTTACCAGTTATGAGTCTTCGAAAACTATTCCTAAGATAAATATTCATTTGCTTCTATACAAGACATGTATATAAATCAGTTACCAGTTATGAGTCTTCGAAAACTATTCCTAAGATAAATATTCATTTGCTTCTATACAAGACATATATATAAATCAGTTACCAGTTATGAGTCTTCGAAAACTATTCCTAAGTTTAATATTCCTTTGCTTCTATACAAGACATGTATATAAATCAGTTACCAGTTATGAGTCTTCGAAAACTATTCCTAAGATTAATATTCCTTTGCTTCTATACAAGACATATATATAAATCAGTTACCAGTTATGAGTCTTCGAAAACTATTCCTAAGATAAATATTCATTTGCTTCTATACAAGACATATATATAAATCAGTTACCAGTTATGAGTCTTCGAAAACTATTCCTAAGATTAATATTCCTTTGCTTCTATACAAGACATGTATATAAATCAGTTACCAGTTATGAGTCTTCGAAAACTATTCCTAAGATTAATATTCCTTTGCTTCTATACAAGACATATATATAAATCAGTTACCAGTTATGAGTCTTCGAAAACTATTCCTAAGATAAATATTCCTTTGCTTCTATACAAGACATATATATAAATCAGTTACCAGTTATGAGTCTTCGAAAACTATTCCTAAGATTAATATTCCTTTGCTTCTATACAAGACATATATATAAATCAGTTACCAGTTATGAGTCTTCGAAAACTATTCCTAAGATAAATATTCATTTGCTTCTATACAAGACATATATATAAATCAGTTACCAGTTATGAGTCTTCGAAAACTATTCCTAAGATTAATATTCCTTTGCTTCTATACAAGACATGTATATAAATCAGTTACCAGTTATGAGTCTTCGAAAACTATTCCTAAGATTAATATTCCTTTGCTTCTATACAAGACATATATATAAATCAGTTACCAGTTATGAGTCTTCGAAAACTATTCCTAAGATAAATATTCATTTGCTTCTATACAAGACATATATATAAATCAGTTACCAGTTATGAGTCTTCGAAAACTATTCCTAAGATTAATATTCCTTTGCTTCTATACAAGACATGTATATAAATCAGTTACCAGTTATGAGTCTTCGAAAACTATTCCTAAGATAAATATTCATTTGCTTCTATACAAGACGTATATAAATCAGTTACCAGTTATGAGTCTTCGAAAACTATTCCTAAGATTAATATTCCTTTGCTTCTATACAAGACATGTATATAAATCAGTTACCAGTTATGAGTCTTCGAAAACTATTCCTAAGATAAATATTCCTTTGCTTCTAGCCAGGAAAACACGGAAGAGTACATTTCTATACAAGACATGTATATAAATCAGATACCAGTTATGAGTCTTCGAAAACTATTCCTAAGATAAATATTCATTTGCTTCTATACAAGACATATATATAAATCAGTTACCAGTTATGAGTCTTCGAAAACTATTCCTAAGATTAATATTCTTTTGCTTCTATACAAGACATGTATATAAATCAGTTACCAGTTATGAGTCTTCGAAAACTATTCCTAAGATAAATATTCATTTGCTTCTATACAAGACATATATATAAATCAGTTACCAGTTATGAGTCTTCGAAAACTATTCCTAAGATTAATATTCCTTTCCTTCTATACAAGACATATATATAAATCAGTTACCAGTTATGAGTCTTCGAAAACTATTCCTAAGATTAATATTCCTTTGCTTCTATACAAGACATGTATATAAATCAGTTACCAGTTATGAGTCTTCGAAAACTATTCCTAAGATTAATATTCCTTTGCTTCTATACAAGACATATATATAAATCAGTTACCAGTTATGAGTCTTCGAAAACTATTCCTAAGATAAATATTCATTTGCTTCTATACAAGACATATATATAAATCAGTTACCAGTTATGAGTCTTCGAAAACTATTCCTAAGATTAATATTCCTTTGCTTCTATACAAGACATGTATATAAATCAGTTACCAGTTATGAGTCTTCGAAAACTATTCCTAAGATAAATATTCATTTGCTTCTATACAAGACATATATATAAATCAGTTACCAGTTATGAGTCTTCGAAAACTATTCCTAAGATTAATATTCCTTTGCTTCTATACAAGACATGTATATAAATCAGTTACCAGTTATGAGTCTTCGAAAACTATTCCTAAGATTAATATTCCTTAGCTTCTATACAAGACATGTATATAAATCAGTTACCAGTTATGAGTCTTCGAAAACTATTCCTAAAATAAATATTCATTTGCTTCTATACAAGACATGTATATAAATCAGTTACCAGTTATGAGTCTTCGAAAACTATTCCTAAGATTAATATTCCTTTGCTTCTATACAAGACATGTATATAAATCAGTTACCAGTTATGAGTCTTCGAAAACTATTCCTAAGATTAATATTCCTTTGCTTCTATACAAGACATGTATATAAATCAGTTACCAGTTATGAGTCTTCGAAAACTATTCCTAAGATAAATATTCATTTGCTTCTATACAAGACATGTATATAAATCAGTTACCAGTTATGAGTCTTCGAAAACTATTCCTAAGATTAATATTCCTTTGCTTCTATACAAGACATGTATATAAATCAGTTACCAGTTATGAGTCTTCGAAAACTATTCCTAAGATTAATATTCCTTTGCTTCTATACAAGACATGTATATAAATCAGTTACCAGTTATGAGTCTTCGAAAACTATTCCTAAGATAAATATTCCTTTGCTTCTAGCCAGGAAAACACGGAAGAGTACATTTCTATACAAGACATGTATATAAATCAGATACCAGTTATGAGTCTTCGAAAACTATTCCTAAGATAAATATTCATTTGCTTCTATACAAGACATATATATAAATCAGTTACCAGTTATGAGTCTTCGAAAACTATTCCTAAGATTAATATTCTTTTGCTTCTATACAAGACATGTATATAAATCAGTTACCAGTTATGAGTCTTCGAAAACTATTCCTAAGATTAATATTCCTTTGCTTCTATACAAGACATGTATATAAATCAGTTACCAGTTATGAGTCTTCGAAAACTATTCCTAAGATTAATATTCCTTTGCTTCTATACAAGACATGTATATAAATCAGTTACCAGTTATGAGTCTTCGAAAACTATTCCTAAGATAAATATTCATTTGCTTCTATACAAGACATGTATATAAATCAGTTACCAGTTATGAGTCTTCGAAAACTATTCCTAAGATAAATATTCATTTGCTTTCATACAAGACATATATATAAATCAGTTACCAGTTATGAGTCTTCGAAAACTATTCCTAAGATTAATATTCCTTTGCTTCTATACAAGACATGTATATAAATCAGTTACCAGTTATGAGTCTTCGAAAACTATTCCTAAGATTAATATTCCTTTGCTTCTATACAAGACATATATATATAAATCAGTTACCAGTTATGAGTCTTCGAAAACTATTCCTAAGATAAATATTCATTTGCTTCTATACAAGACATATATATAAATCAGTTACCAGTTATGAGTCTTCGAAAACTATTCCTAAGATTAATATTCCTTTGCTTCTATACAAGACATGTATATAAATCAGTTACCAGTTATGAGTCTTCGAAAACTATTCCTAAGATAAATATTCATTTGCTTCTATACAAGACATATATATAAATCAGTTACCAGTTATGAGTCTTCGAAAACTATTCCTAAGATTAATATTCCTTTGCTTCTATACAAGACATGTATATAAATCAGTTACCAGTTATGAGTCTTCGAAAACTATTCCTAAGATTAATATTCCTTAGCTTCTATACAAGACATGTATATAAATCAGGTACCAGTTATGAGTCTTCGAAAACTATTCCTAAGATAAATATTCATTTGCTTCTATACAAGACATGTATATAAATCAGTTACCAGTTATGAGTCTTCGAAAACTATTCCTAAGATTAATATTCCTTTGCTTCTATACAAGACATGTATATAAATCAGTTACCAGTTATGAGTCTTCGAAAACTATTCCTAAGATAAATATTCCTTTGCTTCTAGCCAGGAAAACACGGAAGAGTACATTTCTATACAAGACATGTATATAAATCAGATACCAGTTATGAGTCTTCGAAAACTATTCCTAAAATTAATATTCCTTTGCTTCTATACAAGACATGTATATAAATCAGTTACCAGTCTTCGAAAACTATTCCTAAGATTAATATTCCTTTGCTTCTATACAAGACATGTATATAAATCAGATACCAGTTATGAGTCTTCGAAAACTATTCCTAAGATAAATATTCCTTTGCTTCTATACAAGACATGTATATAAATCAGTTACCAGTTATGAGTCTTCGAAAACAGACATACAAAATTATTACAAAGTCAGGAATAGTGCGATCATATCTCCTAAAACTGTTCAGAAGAAGAAAAATAATTCGCAATTGGGTTACTTGGTAAAAACAAATCATAAAGAACGGAAAGGTAATTGAAAGAAAGGCATAAAGTGGGTAAAGGGGAAAGAAAGCAAAGATAAAACTATGTATGACAATAACTAAGCATGCTTTAAATTGTACTGCCCTACCTCTTACAATACTTGAACACTTAATAAATTATGCGAGCGCGGGCACACACAAACCCTCGGGGTGCGAAAACTCGTAGCCTTTTTGTACTATAAAAATGTCGATTCTCTTCGACCATAAATCATTGTTTTACAAAACAAATAAAAGTATTTACTGCATGCAGTGCGTGTGGAGAGGCTATAAGGGTGGGTTACACGCATCCCGGTTTGAGGGTAAACTACCGACAGACAGACGGGCGTCTGTAAAACATATCACGAACACTATAATCTGTCTAAATGAACTCAGAAAGAAAACAGTTTTCCTTATTATTTTCTACAATTAACGAAGGTGTTAATCTCTGTACCTGAATAGACCGCAGTATGATGTCACTTTATTCGGATATTGTGCAATATACAGCATTTTATGGTTTTAAAGTCTTGTAGCAACCGAAGAATCCATCTCACGCATACAAGAGTAGGCAATTTATAAGAGTATCCCTTGTAACAACTGGATAGGGTTGGAATCCTATTTTGCTCATCCACTCGAATGGGAATGGACCTCTCATCTGAATCTTGCATTGGTAATTACTATGAAAATATTTTTTTTTAATTGTCCTTCAATTTCATAGCGGAGATAATTCTGTAACTATTATTAAGTATTTTGTAACGATTCTACGTATTCGGTCACTAGTAAGTTAATACTTGCATTATCTATAGTAATCTTATCATCGCTGTGTACACCCTGAACCTATCCATACAATGTAGCTTATTTCACTGGCTTTAAAATGGCTCCCTAAGAAACACTGTTGCAGTGAATAAGGTATTTTCTTAATCAGTAAAGCTGAGTTCTGTCACATCTAACACGTATCTAATGTTTACGAGATAGAAAAATTGAAACATTATAATAAGCAAACAAGGCAACAATTAATAACTTGAAGGAACTGCAGTGTATTTTTAATTGCAGTTTACTTTTTAAACCCCTGATTCATCTAACATTTGTGATCTCTTTTGGGTTACCTGATATCTTCCTTAGGCTTTTGGGTTACCTGATATCTTCCTTATGCTTTTGGGTTACCTGATATCTTCCTTAGGCTTTTAGGTTACCTGATATCTTCCTTAGGCTTTTGGGTTACCTGATATCTTCCTTAGGCTTTTGGGTTACCTGATATCTTCCTTATGCTTTTGGGTTACCTGATATCTTCCTTAGGCTTTTGGGTTACCTGATATCTTCCTTAGGCTTTTGGGTTACCTGATATCTTCCTTAGGCTTTTGGGTTACCTGATATCTTCCTTAGGCTATTCATATTCAGGCTCTTGTATGTTTTTAAGTTTACTTCTTTAAAAACATTATGTCAAATATTTAACTGGTAAGCTAATATATCGATTTTGGATAGTTTCTTTTTCTGGTACTAAAGTGGTGCAACTTTTTCTGAACCTACCTAATTTTTTTTTCTAAATATATTATCGATAATTTTAGGGTTATATCCATAAAATTTGGCTATGTATTAAATTCGCATAGGTTTAATATCGAATCTTATTTTATTCAAAAACCTTATTTTATGGTGTTCTAAATGTAAATGAAGTCCGTAATGAACTTCATTTTGGTAATGAAGTAAAAAATATCACAAAATTGTTTAAAGGTAGCAACATAAAATTCGCATATAATACTAATAATAAATTAATAAATATAATGAATAATAATAATATTATTAATATGCATGAAAAAAAACGGTGTATATAAATTAGAATGTGATTATTGTAATAAAGTTTATATAGGACAAACTAAGACAAATCTTAGTTTATGATTTATGAATCAAATTTTGCTAGTCATTGTATTAATAATAATCACATATTTCCTAATATAGATAATATGATAGACCTACTTGTAAAAGAAATTAACAAAGGCCTGAGAATGAATATTTATGAAGCTTTAGAAATACATAAATATAATAATAATAATGAGTTGATAAATGAACAAATACAAGTAAAATATAAATTTGATAATATATTCAGTGTTTGTAATGTTAGAGCAGCAAAATAAAAAATGTTTAACAACATTGTAATTGATTTAGCATAGTTATTTATTTGATCTAATTTGCACATATGTTAATTTTAATTGTTTAATATTCCTGATGATGTTGGTACTGTTAGCCAACGAAAAGCTTTGAATTGTAAATTCAATTATAATTCTTGTATTTGTATTTTGACTTATGTTCTTTATTAATACACAAGAATACATATTGCGATATATATATAAATATATATATATATATATATATATATATATATATATATATATATATATATATATATTGAAATAAAATAATTTTCATAAACAAGAATATACGAGTATTACTTCATTTTATTGTTGATTGAAGCTTTTCGCTAATTTACATTATTAGCATGTTCAAAATTTATAAATCACTGTCCAGTTATGTGACTAGAGTAAGACTGTGGCAGTCTTACTCTAGTCACATAAATGGACAGTGATTTATAAATTTTGAAAATGCTAATAATGTAAATTAGCGAAAAGCTTCAATCAACAATAAAATGAAGTAATACTCGTATATTCTTGTTTATGAAAATTATTTTATTTCACCATACATATTCAACAAGAAAAAATAATTCATCTAAGGATTACAATATATATATATATGAGATGATGTTTACATGTTCAATATTTATTTAATATATTACCAAATATAAATTTCAATAAATAAAGTGCCTCGAACCTTTCCATCAATTTATTAAATTGACGTCAAGTACCTCTTCATCAGTGAACAGTTGAATCAAGAGAGTCATCTTGTTTTAACTGTTGACTGGTGAAGAGGCTCTTGATAATGTTAATATATTAAATTGATAAAAATCGTCAAGCCATGTTTTTATAAATCATTCTTGGTTATGAAAGGAATATTATATATATGGATGTGTGTTTGTGTGTGTGTGTGTGTGTGTGTTATAACTTAACTTATTTAAAATGTTTTTACCTTTAGGTTATATATTAATTACCTTACCAATTAATAATCAATCATATAAATTTAATATTCATCTGACATCCAATTATTACAAATTATACCACAATTACATTAACACGATACAGTGACAAAGATTGATTGCATATTTAACAGGCTACTACAGCTACTAAAAAGGTGGAATCTTGAGGCTTTAGGTTTTTAATATTATAAAGATTAATAAATACAGTGTTCGATTGATATTTCTCTTGGGTCGTTATTACGGGATCTTCTATAGAGTAGAAAGTAGTGAACAAAAGAAAAAAACTATATTAATTTCTTATATATAGACAATGAATTTAAATTTGATCTGAATTTAATCTGTTGGATAAATCTAATATAAGAAAGATTGTACTTATTGTTGCGTTCCTAGAATTTGCCCGTTAACTGCTTCATTGCACCTTTACCCAATAATTAACTCATTTCCCTATTTTCTTTACTATCTGTCTAATTCAATCTCGTAGCACTTTTAAATTTCTACACATAAATAGCTATCAATACCTTTTAAAATTTCCATAACTCTTCTAAACCAATTTACCCCTTTTTAAAACATTGCTTATAACTATATACGTCTGTACACTTCGAAACTATCCAAAACCGATGATTTTAGTTTTTAAGAACAAGATTAATATCATACCTTAGGTATTTCAGTTATTTCGGTGATTCTCATGCACCTTTACAAGTTGTTCCCACACAGTAACTGTGTGGTACTTTCCCATGCTATTCTTGGTTTTCCCGGAATACTTAAATCTTGGAAGACTTTGGACCTTTCTTTAGTCAATAGTTTTCCCACGACTGGTTTATGACTACAACTGAAATATAACAATGGTTAAGCCCTCTTTGTCAATACTTTAGTATACTACCCTTGGCCACTCCTTTCTTAATATTTCTACTGATTATTGTTATATTCAAAACTAACTAAATTTATAATATATCCCTCATATGTTTATGTTATAATAAGTATAACAGAACAAGTGTATATAAAAATTATATATATATATATATATATATATATATATATATATATATATATGTATGTATGTATACCCTTAGCGAAAAACCAAATAAGGATATTATAGCCTAGAAACATTATTCACAATAAAATTGAGTACAGAAGGAGGTTCAAAATAAGAAACCTTAAAATAAAGAAAAACAAATAATTTAAATGCAAAAAATTTACAAGAATATTAGTTTAAATAAGAAAGGAGATGTATTTAATACTCGTATTAAGTTTTTGTTAAATTTCAATTATTATGTTTACATGCCATTTAAAGGCGTTGAAACAGACATCCAATCCGTTAGCGCAATCTTTGAACTTTGTAAAGATTATTTTTGCTCAGAACATCGTTAAACTTATAGGTCAGACACTATATGTTTAGTTCCGATGTTAATAACACCAATACATTCTCTATGCGACTCGAACTAATAGACGACCTCAAGTTGGACGCAAGCTATCCTTTTTTGTTGGGTCTAATTTGGTCCAAAGCGCTCTAAACCTCAAGACGTTTTCAGAGGAGTGATAATTTACTGTAAGTAGAAAATCAGATGCCAGGGTAAGGCATGTAGTTGTCATCATAATCGTAGCAGAAAACATAACAATGTTAATGCACAATCAGTAAATTAGTTTCTTAAAAGTTAAAGCATTTAGCCACTGTCACAATATTAATTGAGGGCACTTCATTACGAAAAGAAAACACCTTAGAAACTGAAGTATAACCATCTTTATGTGAGATTTCATTTTTTGGATATAATTGTCAAAAACTAATCGAAAAAGTATCATAAAAATGACCAAACCTACTTTTACTCCTTAAAATTTGCATCTAGATATATTTAAAAGGTGGTAAAATGACACCATTTGTAAACGGTTTATATAAATATTTTCAATATAGTGGTTGTAGTGGTAGTGTTCCAACCCAGACACTTTAAAAACATATGTTTAATTTAATATTGAATGAATACAACATCAAGTAGTGAAATGTTGAATTGGCTCGAATTGATAGCATTTCTCTTCATCCATGAAAGACAACAAATGTCCGCGATTGTTATTAGCTTTAGATGCGTATCTTTGCTTTGGATATTTAGCAATATAAAGCTCCCAAAATTTGAGGCAAATAGCGACGACTGTAACTTAACCAATTATTGAGCTAGCTTGCGAGCAAAAGTACATAACTAAATGGTATGAATGCCAACACAAAACCAATAACTTATTATCATTATCTCTTATACGGTTTTGAGAAAATCCTCATCATCAGGGAGTATAATTATACAAATTATACTAAAAACTACAACTGAGAATGTGTAGTTTAGAATTTGTGTTTTATAATTAGTGAAGATAACTGTTTTTGAAACGCGCATGAGAAGATAAATTGTTAACTCGGTGTTCGTTGTTACGTAGTTAACAACGAAACTGTTTCGATTAACCTAGATATAACTTCCTGTTTTACCACCTCACATCGCAAACACAGAACTTGAAAAAGTGCGATATCGTACATTTGGAAAATTTTATACGGTTTAATTATTTTCTTTAAATATGACTCGAACTGGCGGCTGGATTTACCTTCGTACAAATTTAGGCCCCGTTAAGTTATAAGGTAACGATGCAATCCTTGTTGTGAACAAAGATTTCTTAATTGAGAACAGTCTCTAGAAGGCTGTTCACGAAAGCTAGTAACAATAATGTTTAATGTCGCAGAAAGGGGAAGTGAGAACTTGAATGGCGGTTGTAGGCAATAGACAACCTTTATACAGGTATTGAAAAATTTACTGATTAAAAGTTTGATTTAAAGAATTCAATTAAATTTGGTTCATTAAAGTTTCAGAAGTGATTAAGGACGTTTTCAATTGAAATAAATATATATTATTAATTACCATTATACTTAATTTATTACAGTAAGATTTGTTTTAATATAAATGGATATACTGTATTTACTAACTGAAAAAAAATATGAATAACATTTTAAACTCAACAAACTATATAATAACCTAAAGAAAATTTTAAAAATCTGTTTTTAATTTTAAGCCTATATCCTAGTCAATTTAATCAAATATACAATATTTCTGTGTATAAAAGAATTTAAATCTTGAAATTGTTTAAAGATATCCCACGTGGTAACGAAATCATCTGTTTTAGAGTTAATAGACTCCATTTTGCAATAAATTAAGTAACATAGCCTGCCCATTACAATTCTACAATGTAAAAACAGCTGTTGTATAATATCATATATTATAACTTAATTTAAGCTAACTCAGACCTCTGATGACGCGAACGGAAGAAATTTTCCCCGTGCCAAAATGTGTCGAACACCTTCAAAAAAGTTTTTACTTCAGAAATCTATTGTGATTACCCTCCAGAAGTATGCATACATTATTTTTACTCAAGGGAGATTATATTATCCTATGTTTTAAGCAGTTTTGTAAATAAAACTTGTTTCGTGAAGATCGGCGTTAGGTGGTTCGTCACTCGTCAGCTCTTTCTGAGGGAGCTGTTTTGTAATAAAGGAATACTTTTAATATATATATATATATATATATATATATATATATATATATATATATATATATATATATATATAGTATAGTTTTAACACACAACTTACAGTCAGTATTTTATCAGAAAAGAAAAATTTTTTTAAAATTAAACGCATTCTCACATCGGAACTACGAGTAGAACTATAACAGTAAAGATATCTGACAGAGCCGACTAAGTAGGTCGACTTGCGAAACACGTACAAGTCTTCGATAGCACTATATAATTACGTTTAACCACACCGATTTTAATTCCAGAACAGTTACACAAATTGGACTTCTAAAAGAATATCGTCCAACGGATGGGGAGCATTTGGATGATTGTCAATTTTACCCTATACCAGGCGCCTACAGAATGGCCAGATTTAATTTCCTCGCGACTTTAGGACATAAAATTCTCACTCAAATTGGTTTAGGAAATAACTTAATGAGCTTGGTGTATTGCGTAGGGAAAATTTGTGAGATACTAAGTTCCCTTCTTCTCCCTCCATGAAATCTCCGATGGAATCACGAACATTAAATATTTTACTCCGTATAAATCCTATTCCATGAACAAAATAAAGTTACACCAAGATATTCGTACCTCATTTCCAAACATGTGTTGATAAAAAAAAAAACTTATTTACAGTTTAAAAGGAAATATATTCTATCAGTACCGCTCTGTTAAGAATAGTGAGATTTTCAGTTACGTCACGAGTTTAAGCTCTATTTATGATCATATTTTCTCATTCAGCCAGATTAAGATTCCCAACCGTAGTTTGGATCCTTTTCTTCACCTATAGTAGTCTCAGGCCTAACCTTTCCCTATTTTCTTTTCCATTTCCTTTAAAAATCTCTTGATATTTTCATGACAATAGAAAGTTATTATAAAATTCGACTCCTGCGCACCTTCCTTGTGTTCTGTTAATATCTCCAGGTGGTAGCATAAATTTGCTTTTCACTTAAGAAAATACAATAAAACAAATCTACTTAGAATAAAGTTACAAGCATTGTGTAGGTTGTCTGCCGGACTCCAGACAGATAACTTTGTCTAATCCACTCACGCACGCAAGCTGCCTTTCCTTATCAGATCAGGATAACATTGTCAAACTACGATTATAAACTATTTCTTAAAATTATTTTAATGCCACACTAGCTTGAAAAACACCTCGCTTTATAGAAACATACACTGTGTGGCGGTTTTCTGAATTATATTTTAATCTTTATTGTAATTCTAGCGACACTTTCCTTACATTCCCTTACACTTATAACATTTAGCCAAATTTTATTTGATTTTTCAAAGTATGTTTTCGTTTCACCATTCGCAATCGTAACACCAGTGACATCTATTATTATTCGAAAATAATACACGCAAAAAAGTGTTTTTCCGCTGTATTGTTTAATGTCCTTTTCTTAAGACACAATAAAAAACCGCTCTGGATCTCTTTTATAGAATTGTTCTGATAAAGACATTAAAAAAACACCAAAATGAAGGCCTACTACTATATGATACCCTAATACAGTAATTTCAGTTTGGCCTTGGAGCTGAGAATAATAAATATATCGCTACCCGTAGTTCTCCAACCAAACGTTTTCGGACATGGAGTGAGTGTTTTTATAAAATATTTTTATTTATATGTATCCCATGATTATGTTGAGAAAGAATGGCATTAAGTTTAAAATTTAGTTATGCGCGAGCGAGCGTACGTGCGTGTATGTGTCACAGGGTAATCCAAGCCATTAGTGCTAATTAATTCTAAGGACTAAACCCTTGTTCTAGTACACCTATTAAAACAAGATGGTGACCTCAACGTGAGCTAGGATTGCAAGCTTATTTCATCAAGATCGTTCAACTTTCTATAAGACCCCATTGCTAACTAGTGTTATGGATAATTACAAGCAAGTGCTGCAGCTATGTGTGACATTACAAGTACACAGATTCTACTTATATTAGTCTGCCACAATTGTAGTCAAATTTCTCAAGTTTTCAAACTTATTTACAGAGTGTTTCACTTAAACTTTCCGATTTCATAAGGTCGTTGCCCGAACACGGGAGGGGGTAGAAAGTGGGGTTGGTGACGCAAACGCGCACTGACTCCGAGTTTTCAGTGTGAGCAGTTGCTTTATTGGGACAGCATCTTGTGTTCCTAGTGGAACAATTTATTCGAAATTGTGGGTTCTTGATCACAACACAGCGTGCGTTTCATATTTATTTGCTAGTGGCCATGATGCCATTCCCACTTGACCAAAATTACAAATTGGGTATCGAATTTTAAAGTAATATCACCATCAAAAAGAAAACCACCAAGCCGAATTATGACGTCAACGTCATCGTAAAACGTGGATAGAGTAGGGGCTTTAATTCAACAATCCCCCAGCGTTCTGTTCGCATACACGCCACTTCACTTGGATTATCTGCTTAGGAGGGTCTGCAGAATACTGCACTGAATAGAGTCCTCAAATTGCAGCTATACAAGATGTAATCAGCGCAAGAGTTAAGTGAGAGAGACTTGGACACATGAACAAATGTATACCACTACTTTAGGCAGAAACGAAATTACGAATACACTGAAATTAACACTGGGATCCTTTACCAATGACCACTTCACAGCCCTGAAGTGCGCTATTGCAGACTTTCGTATCTAAGGTTGTTATTTCTTTGAATAAGATGGCCAAGTCGTGACTTCTGTAGCATGTTAGAAAATTTGTTAAACCAAAATCGTATGAATTATTTCTCGACCATGCCAACGACAATATATATATCCAAAAAGATGGCACACCATCCCATTACCGCAGCTGTTCAATGGAAATTCCAAGACAAATTCTTCCCGGTCATTTATTTCCGTTATTTGCGAGGTTACATTAGGTGGCCTCGAAATCGCCTGAATTAACCTCATGCGATTTTGTTTCTCTGGGCTCACCTGAAGGAAAAGGTGTACACACATTATTATTGATATCTGAAATGTGAAACACCCTGTATAACTTTTATCTAGTTTTTAGAATTTTCCCCTGGTTGTATTTTATTATGGTTGTATTGCTATACAAATGCTTGTAGTGAAACTTTCCATCGAGTTATCCCTCCGGGAAAGACTAGGCCCAAGTTAATTATAAGAGATGGATGCATTTTAATGAACTCAAAAACCCTACACAGGCTTCACTAACGTAATACACACATGTACGACGTAAAATAACTACTGGCCAATTATAGGAGAAAGTGAACGAACACCACGCGCACACAATCACGCTAGAAAATCTTTCATCTACAGAATACAATAAACTTCCCTACTACTTGTAAATCATCCCCTATCAAGGCAGTTACACAGACCGACAGTTAAGCTTAGTTTAAACAGATAACCCATAAAAGATTAACTGACAAATAATATCTCACTAAATGCTAGGGTATTGTAGGTTATAAACTTGTCCTTCTGAGAAGGAATTAAATGAGTCACAAAATTGTTCACTTAAGCTGCATTTTAACAACACAATCTTCCGCAATAAGAAACACATAATCATTATATTTAATGAGAGTCGTGTACTTTCAGCAATTTATGCCTGGAAATTCTATCTCGTCGTTACAACGTTGTCTTTGATGATATTAAATGCCACGAAAAATGTTTATTAATAAGCCAAAATGCATTTATGATTGATTAAAGTACAGATGCCCGTCTTGGGACTCGTTGATAAAAAGAAAATGTAGATAGATGTAAAATATTTACTGATTAAAAACACTTACTCAAAGAATTTTGTTCCCCTTGCTACTTGAATGTGTGAACTTCTTAAAGATGTTTTCATTTCAAAATTGAAAAAAAAATATACGCTACCATTCATTAACATTATATTGAAATTATTATAAGATTTATTGAAATATAACGTAATATTCTTATCAATTAATATTACTATTAAAATTTTATTTTCCTATTGATAATAATTATTAATTAATAAAATCATTCTAATTTTAAAATGTACAATACGAAAAGAGACTCCTATGAGTATAAAAGTATCTGTTGAACCAAATCATACGTTATCACTTGATTTAACCAAAAATATATTTATAAATATTAAGGAAACTGTATTTGATATTAATTTAAATATAACCTCCAAATAACCTTTAAATCAAGACGAAAAAATTTGTTTCCAACTGGCATATAAGCCCCTTGGTTTCGGAAATCTTCAGAACGAATCCGTTAATCTTTGAAATATGACGAAAAATGTTATGATGCAAATTGAAAGTTGTTTCTTCATTCTAAAAAGTCAGATGCGGCTAAAAATGTTTTCACTTAAAAAACACTACCATGTTACAAGAATGTCACTAAGCACCACTGTAAGACTACATACAACAGTAATACATTTAGGTAAAATAATTATTTTCATATTAGGCCAGCCAACTATAAAATTCTACTAAACACAATTTGATTAACAAATTTAATTTAATAATATACTAATGTATACACTAGTGTTACTTACAATACTGGCGGAATTTATTTGTAAGTCAAACATTCTCCATTAGCTTACCTAAAACCAAAGACAATTTTTAAAACACGCTAAATAATAACTTAATTTTTATAGATAAGTCTTAAATTACTTATTTAGGATTATTTACTTAAATACAACATATTGGGTAATGAAAGTTTTTAAATCTTGACTCTATTCTAGTCTCCGACTTTTCCAGGCACCTGAGTTTCTTTTCCAGGGCAACGCCAGTCCCAAGGGAAGTCTTTTGTCTTCATTTCGTGGTTTATTCTTCAATCACACTGCTCCATTTTGGTTAGAAATAACATTTGCCTCTCTGGTGGAGAAAATGCATTTACTTGAACATCAAAAATATTTGTTTGTTTCATCTGAAAAAATTTTTAGAGGCGTCTGTCAAAGGATTTCCCTTGATCCCTTCAGTGGAAATTTAGAGCAAAATAAATAACAATACTGGGCTTGGCTAGAGGCTAAAATAAAACTAAAAGTTTCACCGATTAAGCTTAATCATCACCGACTACTACAAAGCATTCATTAACTTTAGCGTGTGTTACAATCTCTGACGATGACGTCATAGTCGTTTGATTTTAAAAGTTCGTTTTTTTATCACACGGTTCTTTTTACAAGTAGACAGTAAATATTCTCAGACTCCTCATCGCTTTCACTATCGCTTATAGCAACTATAGGAACTACTTCACTGTCTTCTTATTCAACTTATATAAACTAGACGTCAGTTTATATATCCATACATGAACTTAAACTGCAAGTCTTCCAGTTGTTTTACTCGAAGTTTTAAACCTTTTGTTGTGGACGAAAAATATATATTTAAGACTATGGTAAAGTGAATTTTATAACAAGCGAGGCATAAACTCAACCGATTATACAATACTGATAGATTTTTACAGCTTTAAACTTTATACCATTTCCTACTGATTTTCAACTGAAGATCTCTCTTACACTGTTCCAATTTTTACAGCTTTAAACTTATAACATTTCCTACTGATTTTCAGCTGAAGATCTCTCTAACACTGTGCCATTTTTACAGCTTTAAACTTTATAACATTTTCTACTGATTTTCAGCTGAAGATCTTTCTTACACTGTTCCAATTTTTACAGCTTTAAACTTATAACATTTCCTACTGATTTTCAGCTGATGATCTCTCTAACAGTATTCCATTTTTACAGCTTTAAACTTTATAACATTTTCTACTGATTTTCAGCTGAAGATCTTTCTTACACTGTTCCAATTTTTACAGCTTTAAACTGATAACATTTCCTACTGATTTTCAGCTGAAGATCTCTCTAACAGTATTCCATTTTTACAGCTTTAAACTTTATAACATTTTCTACTGATTTTCAGCTGAAGATCTCTCTTACACTGTTCCAATTTTTACAGCTTTAAACTTTATAACATTTCCTACTGATTTTCAGCTGAAGATCTCTTTTGCGCCGTTCCATTTTTACAGCTTTAAACTTTATAACATTTCCTACTGATTTTCAGCTGATGATCTCTCTAACAGTATTCCATTTTTACAGCTTTAAACTTTATAACATTTTCTACTGATTTTCAGCTGAAGATCTCTCTTACACTGTTTCAATTTTTACAGCTTTAAACTTATAACATTTCCTACTGATTTTCAGCTGAAGATCTCTCTAACACTGTGCCATTTTTACAGCTTTAAACTTTATAACATTTTCTACTGATTTTCAGCTGAAGATCTCTCTTACACTGTTCCAATTTTTACAGCTTTAAACTTTATAACATTTCCTACTGATTTTCAGCTGAAGATCTCTCTTGCGCCGTTCCATTTTTACAGCTTTAAACTTTATAACATTTTCTACTGATTTTCAGCTGAAGATATCTCTTACAATGTTCCAATTTTTACAGCTTTAAACTTATAACATTTCCTACTGATTTTCAGCTGATGATCTCTCTAACAGTATTCCATTTTTACAGCTTTAAACTTTATAACATTTCCTACTGATTTTCAGCTGAAGATCTCTCTTACACTGTTCCAATTTTTACAGCTTTAAACTTTATAACATTTCCTACTGATTTTCAGCTGAAGATCTCTCTTGCGCCGTTCCATTTTTACAGCTTTAAACTTTATAACATTTTCTACTGATTTTCAGCTGAAGATCTCTCTTACACTGTTCCAATTTTTACAGCTTCTAACTTTATAACATTTTCTACTGATTTTCAGCTGAAGATCTCTCTAACACTGTGCCATTTTTACAGCTTTAAACTTTATAACATTTTCTACTGATTTTCAGCTGAAGATCTCTCTTGCACCGTTCCATTTTTACAGCTTTAAACTTTATAACATTTTCTACTGATTTTCAGCTGAAGATCTCTCTTGCACTGTTGCAATTTTTACAGCTTTAAACTTTATAACATTTTCTACTGATTTTCAGCTGAAGATCTCTAACACTTGTGCCATTTTTACAGCTTTAAACCTTATAACATTTTCTACTGATTTTCAGCTGAAGATCTCTCTTGCACCGTTCCATTTTTACAGCTTTAAACTTTATAACATTTTCTACTAATTTTCTACTGAAGATCTCTCTTGCATCGTTCCAATTTTACAGCTTCTAACTTTATAACATATTCTACTGATTTTCAGCTGAAGATCTCTCTAACACTGTGCCATTTTTACAGCTTTAAACTTTATGACATTTTCTACTGAAGATCTCTCTTGCACCGTTCCATTTTTACAGCTTCTAACTTTATAACATTTTCTACTGATTTTCAGCTGAAGATCTCTCTTGCACCGTCCCATTTTTACAGCTTTAAACTTTATAACATTTTCTACTGATTTTCAGCTGAAGATCTATCTCTTTTGCACCGTTCCATTTTCACAGCTTTAAACGTTATTGTCTATATCGAACTATGTTACACTCCCGTGAAACAAAGTTTAGCATTTAGCAGTAGTCTATATTTGAATAATCATTCAAGAGACAACAATTGTTTTCAACATTTAGTTACAAATGGAGTTATACATTAAATTGCAATTTACTTTTTGCTTTATTTTTTACTTTCAAATATAGGCAAAATATATTAAAACAGAAAACATTAAGAGTTGTTTGATAAGTAAACAATTAAGTGTTGAAATTATAAATACTTTTTGTAACAAACCTTTCAAGACACTCAAGGTGTGATAAAATTGTGAACTTTTTTTTATCAAATTGGGACATTTCTACAAGTAAACACCAAACCTGTAATAATGTCCATTACATCGAAGTCTTCGTTGTCTGTTATTTTGTTCTAAATCTACTCATTTTACCATTCTAATAGCAAACTACAAAAAATGACTAAATATATTAGGAACAATTTTGATGGCTTATGATTTGCCAATTAGTATTGATACCTGGCTACGTTACCGATACAAGTTTTAAATAAATGCAATATTATAAACTTTCAACAAGTTGATAGTTAATTATTTATAATAAAATTAAGTTTGTTGTACAATATAGATGACACAGTGCATTTTTGTATTCTTAACCAAATTCGTTAGTTTTTAGGATATTTGTTACTTCTATTTAGAGTTTAAGCAGAGTACGTAATGAACAAATAGGCCTATTTAATTAATTAACACTCTGGGCTTATGCAATAGTAAATTTCACACTTGGTTACGTTAGTTAATATAAACTACGCCGTGTATTTTCTAGCTGTAAACAATAAAATAAGCCATTCTGGCTTAATAAACAATCTTGAAAATATATCAAAGACAGCTGCGTTTCAAGATTTAGTAACAACAGATTACACTGCATACATTTCCACTTCCTATAAAATAAAACCATTGAAATTAAGTGACCCATGTACAGCCTTATACAATCTGCAATATGGCTACCCAGTGGAGATTTTATTACTAAATAACTCCGTCTTAAAAGAACGAAGCATAATCTGAGAACAAGATTTATTGTATTCTATTAAATAAAAGATAGATTTAACAAAACTGCTTTATTAACCGAAACACTACGTCGGTTTTTGTCTAGTTTTAAAGTTAACAAATATAATCTCAAGGGATAAGTAGTAACTTTAAGATCACAGTTGAAAATGTTAAAGCTAACAGGTTTAGGTTCGTCTATTGACTTCAACGCATTAAGCATATTTTCTCTTACAGATAAAAGCTATTTCATATTTTAAATATTAAACTTCGGCTTACGCAGAAAATAATATAAAATTAATTAGTCAGGAGTATGTCTTAAAATAATCCCACCTTATCAGACGAAGACTTTAAAGATGAAGCTTGAAACCAATTTTAGAAAAACTCCCGTATTCTTAGACGTACAAGAGACTGGCTGGCACAGAAACAATCACTGGTATTATGTTACTAGATTTGATCATTAGGGAACGGCGATGAGATCATGCAGGCTTGTCTGTAAAGACTTATTCATTCTTAATCCATAAGACACAAATGTAGTACAATTCAGATGTATCCATTAAAAAAAATAATAATAAAACACTGGTTAGTAACAAAAATATTTAAACAAGCCAACGAAGAATATTAATGTGAACTTGGAAGCCAAACAATTTTTTTAGAATTTCATTTAAAAATAACTCCATCTGAGTGTGCAACTATTGAAAACTATGTAAAATTTAGAGAGAAAAATATACTTACCTAAAATAACTTGCCTTACATATATTGGAAATGTCATACGTTTTTTAAATCTCGCAAACTCTTGAGATATCTCGCAAACTCGTTTTTCAATCGAGTTTTTAATGTATTTAAAAAGTTTTAAAATTTTAGAAAAATATCTAATATTAGTTTCGATTCCGATTCCATCCCCATGAGATTTAGGCCCTACTTGATACAAAAACCAAATCACTTATAAAAAAACTGGCATTACATCTTAAAATAAATCCAAATGTAAAAAATTCAATAAAAATACCATCAGTCTTAGTTACTATATTCAAGTTACAATTTAAGTGCTATTAAAGTCTTGTGTGAACTAGCTCACAATGTCAGGCCACAATTTTTATACGTTAACTTGAAGGTTTATGTTTTTTTACATTGAATTTTGTGGCATTTGGTGCTACTTTATTACAATGTCAGTTTTGTAATATGTGTTGGTTGTTGCTTTAAATATGAGGATACTTGTTAATTAAGAGATAATTTTTATGTAGGCTACATATAGCTCCTGAATCGTAAGGTAGAGTATTGTTTTAAAACTAATTAGACAGTTCAAAGTTTGTTGGTCTATAATTGGTTGTATTTAACCAAATTAATTTTAATTGTTAAAACATAGTTAAGTAAATACGAGTTGCAAATAATAATCAAGTTTAAGACAGATTACTACGATGTAAACTTACATTTTGAAATATTTCTCTTAATAAACACCGAAGTTAATACTAATATACTTTCGTAACTAAAGTGAAGGGAACAATCCAGTGCCTTCTGTAGTATTTGATACATACATTGACATGCTGTACTTCCTTTGTTAGATCAGATGCAAGCAAAATGCACACTCGCAGTGATTTACAATGCGTACCCATACAACCTGAGTCAATACCAGCTCTGCCGAGTTCCATTCAGCTGAATCATTACCGAGCGGGCATAGAATGACGCCATTTACTCAATAAATGCCTGTTTCTACTTACGCGAATATCTAAAAATAAATCTTACATTTAATTTTGTTATGTTCTATTTTAAAACTTTTACAATTATGAACACTACGGGTCCGCAAAATTTAATAATACTCGTACTTTTAAAAAGAAATTATTTTGATTGGAACGGCTAAAATTATTTCATACGGGAGCGGCACAAAGACTCTTCAAAACAATATACGCTCAAAATTTTTTTTATTTTTTAAATTTTAATTATAAAAACAAAAATCTATTTACAAAATAAACAAACTTTTCCTTTTCTTAAATACAATCACCTTATAAAAAATGCAATAAAATCTTCAGCAAAGTTGTCAGTAGATACTGGACACTGAAAACACCACTAAACATTTATTGTTTTACTGTAATAAATTTAAAACTTTACCTAACTTATTCATTAATCCGGCAAGTGTAAATGATTTACGGCAAACAATTATATTTATAAAGTCATTATGAAGCCGATAAATTAGATAGTTGTATAAAATATAGCACATTTCAAGAAATAATATATTTCCTCAAGACTTTTATAGTTAATGGCATACATTTGTTATAATTTTACCTCTACTAGGCTGTTCCAATAACCCAGAGTTATATGATTACGTGCAAGGCATCCAAACACTTGTGATAGTTTAGGTAATGGTTCACTTTCTTCGGAAGTAGGAATTTTGTTATATTTAGACATTTTAATTTGAGTTATGTAACAGTTTTGTAAATATAAATAAAGTACTCATGAATGTGGATATAGAACGATAAATTACTAATAGGTACTACCCTATAATCGATAAAAATGGTTCATAATCTTTTTAAAATAGCTGTCATAGTCTGCTTAATTCAAGTGTATAATTATTAATCAAGAAAAAAGGCTTAAAATTATGTCATTAACAAATCAGTCTGTTGAATAAGTAGCCTATACTTATAATAGTTTATTTAAAATTACTTTGTATAGTTGTATTTAAAATGTATGTAAATTAAATATAATAAAACATATTATAATATAAAATGTTTTTCCTTAACTTTTATTGCTTTGAATATATTTATTCTGAACCTTTCGCAAAATTTAGAATTTAAATAATTTTAACTATAAACATTATTTATAAAATAATAAATGGTTTAAATCTATTATTCTAAGTTAAGTAGGTATAATCTGATGAATATATACTTTAACTTAATAATGTACAACCTACGTGTAATATCATCAGCTGTTGTGAGAGTCAAATATTATCACTGAATTTAACCAAATATCGATATTTGTAAAAATATAAAGGGAATTTTATTTGAAAATGGTTTAAATGTAACCTTTGAAAACAGCTACTGTCTAAAAACCGGCTATTTGGCTTTCGGAAATCTTCCAAATAATTCTTCATCTTCTAAAAAATAACAGAAAACGTTCTTAATGTGACGTCATAGCTCTAGTATCACTACCGTTGAAAAACTATCACTACTGTATTAGGGGTGTATGGGGATGTACACTTCAGAACAATGTATTTAAAGATTGGAAATGTAGTAACATATGGTAAATGCAGTCTCCTAATGCACTTCTTCCAATGGTTTTTAAATTTGATATTTATCATTATTTAAACATCACTCATTTGCATAATTTATATTAACTGACGTGCTTAAATGTTATTGTAGTTTCGTATTTTGATATTGTTGACATAGGACGCACGGGACGACGCGGCATATTTCTTGCACACGTTTATAAAACGATAGTATACATCCGCGTACAAGGCAGTCACGCACCTCCTTACTTTACGTAGTCGGGAGAGTAGGAAAGTCTGTACGTGATACTTCATTATCAAACTTTATTTAATGTGCGTTATTTGGTTACTTCAAAATAATTATAAAATAATTTACTTATAAAATTTATAATAATAAAGTTTTAAATAATTATTCTAAATTGAATAGGTATGACATGATAAATACATATATTTTAACTTAATAATGTACAAACAAAACGTAACCTAAGAGTAGTAAAATCAGCTGTTGTATGAGTCATATATTATCCCTTAATTTAATCAAATACAGATATTTGTGAAAATAAAGGGAATTGTATTTGAAAATGGTTTAAACGTAACCTTTAAAAACAGTTATTGTATCAAATATCGACTATTTGGCTTCCGGAAATCTTCGGAACGATTTATTTGTTTATCTTTGAAAAATTAACAGTAAACGTTCTTAATGTGGCGCCATAGTTCTAGTTTTACTACCGTTGAAAAAAGAACTATATTAGGGGCGTATAAGCATGTACACTTCAGAAACAGAGGTGTTTAAAGAGTGAAAATGTAGCAGTGGTTAATGCAGTGTTCTAATGCACTTCTTCCAATAGTTATTATTATTTTTTTTTTTAATTTGATATTTATTATTGTTTAAACATCACTCACTTGCATTATTTATGTTTACCGACGCGACGTGCTAAAATGTTATTATTCATGTTTCTTTGAACACTCGAGATAATTATTGAATAAATAATCAGTCGGCTGAATGTCGAGTCAAAAGTATATTTATTGCGACGTTTCGGCAACTTTGTTGCCCTTATCAAGCCTGCAGTGTTATTACACACAAAGACCTTACATTTAATGTTTGTTTAGCTAAATGGTTAGCTGAAAGAAAGTTCTTGGTAAAGTGTAGGGGGTTTGATGTTTTGCCTCCTCATATGATCTCTAAATGCAAGGACGCTGTGTTTCATAGCACTACTGGCTTGATAAGGGCAACAACTCAGTTGTCAAAACGTCGCACTAAATAAACTTTTCACTCGACATTCAACCGACTGATTATTTATTTAAAATGCTATTGTTGTTTTCATACTTTGCTATTGTTGACAAAGAACGCACGGCACGACGCGGCATGTTTCTTGCACACGTTTATCAAACGATAGTATACATCCTCGTACAAGGCAGTCACGTACCTCCTTACTTATTTACGTAGTCGGGAGAGTAGGAAAATCTGTACGTGACCGCGCACTGCTTATGCTCTGATCATGAATCATTCTATGTTAAAACGCTTCCATCACTCTGCAAGTGAATCTTAACGCATGACATTTAACGGGCCGTTACGACATGACCGTACTTGTAGTCTCCAGGTAGTGACGTATTTCGGCCTTGCCGCTCTGCCATGACCTCTTAATTACTCTATATAGGCCTAATCGAGTTCGATTATCCCAAGTATCGGTAGATCGGTGTAGGAAACAGATTGCAAGTATTTTTTGCAAGTATTACTTCCGCGATCAGTAACATTTTGTAAAGCTCCAGTGTGAACAGAAGCAAACTGAAAATATAAACGAAAGGTTTCTTTCTGGCGCAAGGAGTACCTGCGTAACTGAAAATTCTATGACGAATCTGAATAAGTAAATTATGGTACTCAACTTATCTATCGCAAATCGGCGATTATCTTAAAGTAATATCATCCTTGAGAATGCTTGAAAAAAATATTAAGTATATAGTTTACTCTATGCCTAAGTGCTCATTTTGGTGACTTCACCTCGTCACCATTGATTCTGAAAATAAAATTACCATTCTACCCGCATGCACGTATTTTATGAATATGAATATTTTTTTTCATGTGGCTTACATCTTCTAGAATATTCACCTTTAAATACATTCTTTAAATTATTAAATATTTTGTTAATTTTGTACGAAATAAATGTTAAAATTTGTAAACGAGAGGATAAAATATTTGGTAGATACATTTTAGTTCGACATTTTACAATACTAATAATATAACAGTAATAGTGTAGATACTAGCTAACCACAAAAACGAGCTTTTCAATATGAGAGGAGTTAGGAGTTTTGCTATCTAAGAAATTTTATAAACTAGCTTTAACCATCTTTAACCGCGTGGTTTATACTGGCAGGGTTTCTTTCTTGCCAGGTTTATTCATCCTGCTCTTAGCGCGACACTTAAAGTACTGTTTCATTTCACTATCTCATGATTCTTCATAAAAAGAGCTTATCAGCTCGGTTCATCCCGATTCCTTTCCCCACGGTAGGGATACTAACAGCATGCGCAAGTGATACTGAGGCAGCTCGCTAGAGGACAGCTGTTACTAGAGCTGGGCGGGTTTTGATAGTCCAGACCCGGACACAAAAGAAAACAAGGCTTTAACCAATACTTCTGAAGATAGTTACGTTGTAGCTGAAATTTAAATTTCAGTAAATAAATTAAATTGTAAATAAATTTACTTAATTTACAGTAAAGTAAATAAATAAATTTGTAGTTATTGAGTTTTAATTTTTATGTTTAGTTAATTTATTATACCACGGTTGCTCAGAAGGACGATTAATTAGCATAATTAATGTAATACTACTTAATACGGTATAATAATACGTATTATTTAGTACCTTCTTATTTAACAATAAAAAAGTAGAACATCACAAAGAAGCGGACAATTTTATGGACAAGTCTATTGATAAAAATAAACAGCACTTCATTACAATTTTTACATAAAAATATATAAAATTTGGAAACCGTCAGAACTATAGCTACTAAGCAATATATTTTACGCACGGATTTTGATGGCAATGGCAAATAAAACCTGCCCGTAAAGGACTCAGTTTACTGAAAGTTAGAAGCATATGAGCAAAAACGGCTAAAAATAACAGTTACTTGGAAAGAACGGAAACATTTTATTCCTGTAACAGGTCAAACCAGGAATAACCCATCACTAGAGTTTGGGCAGTTCAGCAATATGTGCCAAACTAGGAGGCCACAAGGGTAGGCGTGGTAGAACGGTGGGGAGCCTGTAGGCAGGGGGAAATTAAGGTAGTCTACAGCTGTAAAACGTGTTAGTGTAACAATTTAATGGTACCTATACGAGCATCTACTTTAGTGTAACAATTTAATGGTACCTATACGAGCGTCTATTTTAGTGTAACAATTTAATGGTACCTATACGAGCGTCTATTTTAGTGTAACAATTTAATGGTACCTATACGAATGTCTATTTAAGACTTTTCCCGCTGGATTCTTTTTGGCGAACAGCCAGTACGACATTTTCGCAATGAAGGGTAGAAAAGAATATGCATATATATATATATATATATATATATATATATAACTAAGAAGCGAATGTAAAATCCCCTGGCAGACGATTGAAGAAGTATAACAGGCTACGCGTGTACAAGGTCGTACACCTAAAGAAGTGTCAACTCGTTATAGCACCTTGTAGCACGAAGGATAAGTGAAGGTGTGATTAAGGACAAGTCCAAGGGAGGGACATAATGATAGGAGAATGTATGTTCAACGGGGGAAAAGAGGTGTATAGCAGAAGCCAGATTCCGGCAACTGAGGCTTATTGTACGTGTTGCCATGATGCATTTATTTTACGACTAACTATTGTGGCAGCCTCTCTCCCTTGTCAACAACGCACTACCCGCTCCCTTACCCTTTCACTTGAGAAATCGCTTTCACAGAGTATTCATTGCAGATTTAAAGTCACGAACTTGCAGTATTGTTCATTAGCAGTAAGTTAGGCGTATCATTTCCTAACACGTAAACGGCAAATATAGCTATCTAATATTCTGACCTGTTGATAGCTTGAGCTGTATTCAGACCATTAATTAAATAAATTTACTAAAACCTATTTAATCGAATTTAAAAGACAATTCTATAAACATGATGCATGTTACAATTTCAATACACAAAGTTATAATAAATTATGTGAAGTTTAGTTCTATATTGTATGAGCTTTATGCATGACTTGCTTACTTGCATGACTTTTGTGACTTGACTTTATTTTGACGTTACAAGATTATTTGAGGTTACCCTTCTGTCTGTAGTGCCACAAGTACATTGTTTTTTTTTTATAGTTAACAAAGGAGTATTTGCTACATAATTGCAAATTTATCATACTTGATATGAAAATTCTTTCCGAGATTAAATTAGCGAATGTATCAGTTGCTATAATTTTAAAACCCTTTAAAATATGAGCGATAGTTGGAATTTTTATTTACGCGGTGTCAGAATTGTATACTTTACGAATTCAGGGTGAAAAAATCTTGATCAGGTGTGCAGTAAGATACGAGAATGCTTGGCGCGGCGAGGGATTTTCCAGTGATTCAGAATGTGTTAAGCATAGCACCTAGGAGTGACAAAGTCCTGCTTTACACATTTACTTTTACAAACCCTAAGAACCTCATCTTCCATAACTACGGAAGTGTGAAGTTAAATTTGCATATTTCGTTATAACTTTTTCCGTTCCATTCCCACACTTTTATCTGCCCTTTTTTTGTTTTCTTCTTCTTCGAGTATTGTTATGCAATATAGGTTGTGATCAAAGGTTAAATGCGCTTTTAATATCCAAACACAAAATCTAGCATAAATCTATTGTAAAATAAAAGCAAAACTTAAAGTACAAAAAAAACTATTTTGCAAAGAATTCAAAGAATGTGTTGTTTATCTTTATTTCATATCCAAGAAATTTACTCAAATACTGTATTTGTAAACTATATCAATCTATAGTAATGGATTTAATACCCATCTAAAAAACTTTAGTGAACGAATAGCTCGAACGCTAACATAGAAAGATATCTCGCTTAAGGTTTAATATACCTAGGACAGTTGGCACACATCTGTCCCCGCTTTTAGTGTTTACTCTAGCCTTACACAGGGCAGGGTTTTACTGTCAGCAGCTGTGTACCCCTCCACTCCCGGACAGACTCGAGAGATCGTCAAAACGTACGACTTGCTACTTCCACATAAACGTCTAACACTATACACGTAAATTGCAGTGGAATTCCTAGTCCAAAACATTATAATGCGATAAACACGCAACAAGAAACAATTGGTCAAGCGGGTGCTTTTGTGTACGTGAGGTTATTATTTTTCTAATGTCTAAATTTTGAGCATTACAGCTCTTCTCTTTTGATTTAAAATAATAATGAATGACATCTAGTAATATACAATAAAACAGATTACCAGTGTTGGAAAATAAATTTATAATAAAGTTTTTTCGTCCAAGTTATTCATAATCATATCCAAGTTTCCTACCCTTACTTAACCATACTTATTTTTAGTACAATGTGTTTTCCTTTTTCTCTAGCCTTAAGAGGGTCTTTTATTCTAAAATAGTAATATAAAATGAAATTTTGAAGTCAATTTCTACTGAGGTCAACAAAGAGCAAAATTTATTTTAGTTACTTTTTATATTATAATTACAAGTAATATATAAATATGTACATATGACAGAATCACAGTATTAAGTGGCAAAATTGAAAGCCAATTTCCTTGCAATTTTCCATTTCCCCCTCTATACCGTATGTGGTGTTTAACTATTATTTTTGTTTGTCACTATTCCCTTTCTTTTTTCTTTTAATTTATGAAGCTGAAGGTGGGGTATAATTTCTTACTCTACCCATCTCTTGTAATGCTTCTTTATTGCAAGGCACCATTCTCTTATGATTTCCTATACATCTTTAAGAAATAGATCCGACTGAGACACCCATCAACTTTTTTTAAATTTAGTTATAAATAAATATTTGAAAAATCTGTATTAACATCAATTGTTATCCACTACAGGTTTAAAAAAAATTATGTATGAACTTGACTGGTTGAATAAACGTATGTTATTAACGGGAGAAAATTTAAACCAGATAGGCCTATATGGAGTGTGAGCTAATAGATGGAATTGAAAAATACAGATTAAATATATTAAAACTGAAGGTTATGTGTTGTCCATAAAATACTGGGATGTGAACTTTTGTCACGGATAAATATATTTATTATGCCATACGGAAACACAGAGTTAATATTCTTACGGAGCTAGGACCTTCCATCCGGCTTTTACAAGTTTCCCGGTACATTTTAAATAGAGAATTATAAAAATTAGTTTTTAAAAATTATACATATAATTCTAAACAATGAGTTTAATGAACTTCATATTTGAAAGTTGAAATTCTCAGGTATTCGAAATTACCAAAAGAATACAATTTATTGTGCAACGCATATATTTACCCTAAAATACGAAATTTGGAATAATTTCTTTTTTATTATTAATTTTTAATTTAAAAATTGGTGTGGGGTAGTGCCTAATAGGTGAGCGATAGTTTCACCGGCCGTCCTTCCAACTTGTAGGTAAATCGAGTTCCAAGGAGCTTTTTAGTCCCTGAGTATAATGTACGATAGGAAACACTATAACATGTTAGTATAGATATCAGAAGCACTCATTAAAGCGTTAATATGGGAAATCAGAAGCTGTAATTAACACATCAATCAGTTGTTATAAATTCAGCGTAGTTTATTCCAACATAGTGAAACTCGGGTTTCTAAAAACAAATTATTCAATTTCCGACAAAACATTCGGTCGAAAAAATAAGTTTCTGATCAACGACTGTGCAGACGCTCTGTCCTGGATAAAGGATACTTGTGCCTTGGACATTTGCTACAGCCCACTAGAGCAGGACTAGCAAACCTGTTCTCTGTAGGCAGAACTCCAAGTGACTCCTGCGTGCACTATCCGACTCCGACTACAATTAATTCATCTCAAAGCCAAAGAGATATATTACGTATTTAATTTATTTTCCAGCCGAAATACCAAAACTAGCCCTGTTTTAATTCAGGGTATAAAATAAGAGTTTACAGATGCTTTATAAATGGTTAAAAGCCGAGTACGGCGCAGAAAGAGTTGTGAGGTTTGTTTACATTTCCTCATACCTGTGTTTATGTTTACAGTAAATTAAATGGTTCAATGCAGTTAATCGATTATTTCTGGCAATGCTTAGAGTAAGATTGCTTCAAGGTCTCTATTGTGCATTGTTCCACACAAACAAAATACTCATCTTGCAAGGAATTAAAAAGCTAAAACATTTCACTGCCTTTTCTAGAGTCACCTTGTTTGTGGCATTTTTATGGAGGGATTTGAACCTATGCGTGGGGGGACTTCTGTGTACTTAATTCGTAATTAATCCAAAATACATCTGATTTATAAAAAAGCCTAATCAGATGTATGGCATAATTATTAGCAGGATTACTTTGAAAAATTCAATTCCGGAAAATCGCCAATTTAGGAATGATTAAGTAGAGAAAATTTTACTCCGAAACAACTCCGTTGTTCAAATGGTTCTTATGTAGAAACGGATGGATGGGGAATGATGTTGGAAAACGATAGACCAGGCAAAGTTATTACATCTGACTTATGTGAGTACAAAAGAGTCGGCCAATGCACACGCTCTCATATAAAATTCTCTCAATTAAAATAGTAACTTTATCACATAAAATCGGATAAAATTGCGCAAATAGTTAGTGCATCCGTTGGTGACACACAAGCGACAAATTCGCTTAGCGTATGTTCTTTTAACGAAATAACACCTTATAACACCAACACTATGCTTATTTATAATCGGATACCGGATAGACTAATGGCGGCTGGTGCCTAAAACCTAAAGGGGATGTAAATCGTAAAAGTGTTAGTTTTTCTCCAAGGCAAAGAAATCGTAATCATAAAAACTAAAAGCGCTGTTACAGGGAAATTAGATAGATACTGCTTAATTCTTCGTTATTTACTCTATTGAAGGAAATATATTGGAATTTTTTATTTTATTTTTACTTATTTAAAACACCGGGTATCAAGTCATGGGTTTATTTATTAACAAACCAATCTCAATTCATTCGTAATTGTGAATGTAAACATTATCGGAGCGGAGCGGGATGTATCTCTTCGGACGGAGCAGATCTTAACCGAACACTCCCGAGGTTGCAGGCAGTTTGCAACCTATGGAGCCTTACGGCGCTGCCTCACTGTTGTAATCTGCCTGAACCTTCCAATGGGTTTTCTCCGCTATCTACGACTGGTTCTGACGCTTTTATTATTATTTATAATGATGGATCATGTTATATGATGAATAATCGCTGGTAACAATGTACATAAATCTTACATAATAAATAAATTTATTTCCTTTTGGCTATTGATCTCTGGTTTGGGAGTTGCACAGCCGTACAACTTGCCCACGAGCCGCCACTGGGGTAGACATCTCTCTTTACCCAGTTAAGAGACGATCTACTTCAGGTAAGTGACCATTCCCAGCCAATGCCATGATTTTTCCTCATTCCCAGTATAAGCAGAAATCTCTTTTCTCCCTACCTATTTCCTTTTCTTAATCCTACCTAATATCATCTTCCATCTTTATCCTTCCCCTTACAAGGGGTAGACACCTCTTTATCTTACAGAAAAAGAGTAGGTTTACTTTGGGCGACGTGATGCCACGCCCTTCTACCAAGAGCTTTATGTGCCGATTTATATTCAACCTTTATTCACATCACTTTCCTATAAATCAGAGGCAGTGGTGGTTTATATTGCCTCATCGCTTAAAGCATCAAAATTATCCATTTTCAGATACTTAGCTGCGGTATTGGTATAAGTACTCCCTCTGAAATGCACCAACAGCCCCCCCTCCACACTCACACAAAATTATTATTTGTTTTACTTTTACTTGAAAGCAAACACGATTTTCTGTTATAGGTCTGAAACGTGTCATAAGAAAAACAGTTAGGCTATTTTTTCCTTTCAATATTGATACGGGCTATCTGCCTGTTATCTTAATGCACGACGCCACCTACGGATATTACCTCAAGCAGATGTCTGTCCTTTCTCAATGTCACCTTTCTGCTTGGGATCACAATAGGTCTGAGCGTATTGTTATGGAAATTGTAATTAACAATCTTATTAAAGCATTTCTTTCAGTAAAATAAACATTTCTTTACTGTTCTCGCTTGCTCGGTTCTGTTGACTCAAACAAACGCCGATTAGTATATAACCTTTAAGGTTTCGGACAAACACATTTCTCTAACCCAGTAGAAATCAAGACTCTTGATATTACTGGAACCTTCCGGAGAATGTTGGTGACCATATCATAGTTCCAAAATGCTGGTTCGAAATACCGTTATATCTGACGATTTGAATCCAAAATGACCTTTTTAAATCTTTCATCAAGAAGTTTCAACGTTATCAACTGATCTTTTCCTTTGAATTTACGCATCTATTATTACTAATATTACTTTATATCTTTCTCCTCTCATTGATATAATATCCCCAATATTACGTTTCCTCTAATTTCATGCAAAATACAATTTTTTTAATGCTATTAAAGAGTTCTAAATTCGATACTTTTTGGGCCCGTGTTAACTATGTTTCGCAGTTACATAAGAATTTCATCGCATGATATAAAAGTAGTCTAGACGCCGAGCTCGAATATTTTCTTCATTAACTTGTACCAATTCTCATCTGAAGATTTAAAATAGTTGTTGATTCAGGAAACGTTGATTGTAAATAGAAAAGGTCTGGAATGGAGTGAAGTTAAGATAGGGAGCTTTTGTTGATAGATCACACACAAAAATGCTGTTCTTCCATTCGTTAGAAAGTTTTGCCTTAAAAAGCATATGCTACTCTTCTACGTTCTTTCCGGTGTACTTAATGGTTCTTCTGACTTGTCCTTTACCATACAGTTTATTAATTATGTATAGTATAGACATTCGCGATATTTATTTGTTTAAATCTTGTGTTCTGTGTGTATTGTGTTTTGTCTATGAAATGCATTTCTCGGGAAATGCTGTTTTGTATGATTATCTTAATCGTGTTGTGTTTTACCACTTCGAAAAACTTGTACCCCGAAGATGCTCTAGAAACAAAACCTGTAGGTTTTCCCTAAAACTGGCTAAAAATGAACCTAGAACGAAAATGAACACACGTAGAGAACTGGTCAAGGAAACCGACATTACGAAGCGTGTTTATTCTACATCTCTCGATTATATACCGACATAACGTTCTGCTAAATGAAATTTTACTCTCTTATTTTCAGTACAGATACAATTTGTGATTGAAGAAAATCGCGCGAATCCCGCAGCCCGGATTTTGGGTAGAAGGGAGTCAAGTCCAAATGAAGTGACTTGACTTCATGCATTAGGATGTACATATTTTTTTATAATAGTAGGAATAAAACTTATATATATTATATATTTTTAGGTTGGTTTTTTAACAAATGAAAATTACATTTTCATTAAGTATTGAGTAAAAACTACAACTATTATCCAATATATAACTACATCACAAGAATCAGGAGCTTCCAAAAGGAAGTAAAGGAAAAATAAAAATGTTAGATAAACAAAAAAGCAATAATAAACCCTAAATAAATATAGTTACCATGATAAGGAAATAAAATTTATCTTTTCAATACTTCGATAATTTTTGTGATAAAAATATTCAAGAGGGTTCCTGAACCCTCGACTCATCTTGGCTACATACCAGCAACAAAAACACATTAGGGAAAAGGTACGTGCCGCAGTACCGCGATATTATTTCCGACGCCTACTGTACGTGTCGGGCTCAATGCGTAGGCCGGAAGTGGATCAAAGTGTTGCAGAGTCTGGTCAATTTCCGGTTCAACAGGTTTGCATTTCAATGTATAGCCAGCATCAAAGGATATATTTTGTAACTGTTGAATTATCCACGAGGCATTAGCACCGGAAGCGGTAAGATATAACTTGAAATGTTTAGAGCGCACTATAAATTAAATTTAAATTATTAAAGTCTGCCCTTTAATAAATTAATATATTTCGCTACAATAAATTTTACGTTCAAATTGAACACTGTCAATGATAACTGTGTTCCATAATAAACACATACCCTATATATATATATATATATATATATATATATATATATATAATTAGCGTCAGCTATATATGTTCCGGAGCTTATGATATAATATTTGTTCATTTGTTAAACAGTAAAAACTAAATTTGGAAAAAATATTTGTTTGCCAAAAGCCGAGATCATTTATTGTTTTATTAGCTGACATTGTAGCTTATAGATTTAAATTATTTTTTTAAAAAATGCCGTTACTATATATTCAATATTGTAACTGAAATCAGCATTACTTCTCAATACTTGATTAAAAGGTAAGTCCTTAAGAAAATTCACCACACGATACAAGGAAAACATAAAAAACACAACCCAAATTAAACTTCACCATTTACATACAGAACACACTTACAATATATGTAGTAAAAGTCCTTCACTACATCATAAAAAGCAACTCACTAAATACAACAGAAAACTACATACAAATACAGATACATACAAACACCACAAAAATACATCCACAATACATTCTAAATGACAAAACACACTCACAATGTAATACTATATTTGAAGACATAATTAACAACTACTCAATGAACAATTACACATCACAGAACACCAACATACCACAGACCCAAGCTAATACAACACACCTGACCAACAGTTTGGTCTGTGAATCACACCATTAAACAATGCACTGACCTAGTGTGAAACGCGTTTGTTGAAAAAATATCAGTAAGTAGTGGTTTTTTGCCAAGTGATACCAATATGACAATACAGTAGTAGTAATTTAAAAAATTGATTTTGCTTGTAGCAACACAGATGACCAAATTTACTGAAGCTTACATAAATTGATTAGTAGAGTAACCAATCCCGGCTAGCTGGCCTGAGTAACCGGGCGGGTCCACAGGTGGCGGATAGTGGGACGGCCTACAGAAATGTAGGTTACCTGTGAATAAGGATTCCGGAAGGTTTCTGAATATGCAGGCCTGGACCAAGGCAATGGTTCAAAGATGAGGAATTATCCCTCCTCGTCAGTCAACCAGTTGGGTGTGGTAGAAATAACTGCTCTGACTGGGGAGACTGGGGTAGTTGGGAAGTAAGTCCTCACAATGCTACTCTCACCTCCCGGGTGAACCAAGGGCAATGCGACAGTGAAGTATGGGCGGGAAACTACCCTAACGACCCAGTTGTAAAAAAGAGCTTAAAGCAGGCTGTTCGCTCCATGAGCAACAGTTAATAATGTCCTGAACTTGGGGTGTGCTTCAAGGTCAGTGACTGAATACCCAATCCAAGGTGGAAGGCATCGTGCCGAAGGACGAATGGCTGCAGGGTATAAAATGCAGTCGCACACGATCCCCTTGAGGAACCAGACAAAACCTCATTGTATGTTGTCTTGACAGGGCAGTGGTGGCTCTGCTCTGGTCGACCGTTATTTCCCCCATACTCGTGGGACGTTAATGGACCAAGTAAGTAAAAGAATTGATTTTGAGACTGCACAGACAGCGGGAGCCAATGAGACGGCAAACCGTGAGTCTGTAGCAGATGTGTCAACGGCAACCATCACTGGGGGTGCGGGGGCGGCTGTCAAGCTGCCGACTGCAGAAACCAGTGAAGTGGCTGTAGAGTTGAGCACGATGTCTAGTCCTGGGGCTGCTCTGCGAACCAAGGCAACTGCGAAGTAAGCAGAACAATGATCAAGATCCTCCAAGTGAACCTACAGCATAGCAGGGCGGCTAGTGCTGTCGTGTGTAGGATGCTGGACAGGGGAGAGGTGGACTTGGTTCTCATCCAGGAGCCATGGATTTCTGGAGGACAAATAAGCGGGCTGGCGACATCTGGAGGTAAGTTGTTGTACGATAAGGACTCCGATGTTCCCAGGACGTGTATCCTGGTTAGGAGGGGGTTGAGTGCTTTGTACTAACGGACTTCTGTTGCAGGGACTTGATAGCAGTGAAGGTGGAGCTGCAGGCGGAGGGGGGGATGAAGAGGCTGAACCTGGCCACTGCATATCTCCCCTTTGACTACGCGGGGGCTCTACCAACACAAGAGCTGAGGAGGCTGGTCGAGCACTGCGGGGCAGTGGATGAGGAGCTGCTGGTGGGGATGGATGCTAACTCCCATCACACTTCGTGGGGAAGTACAGGTACCAACACTAGAGGTGAGGAACTTTTAGCTTATCTTAGCTCTAAGAATTTACTAGTCTTAAATCAGGGGGAAGAGCCGACGTTTGTCACTAGGGCCAAACAGGAGGTCCTGGACATTAAGGTGGCATCGAACCAGATGGCTAGGTATGTACTAAACTGGCATGTGTCGGATGAACCATCTTCTTCTGACCACAGACATATTAGGTATGATATCTCCCTAAATCCAGCCATGCTTCGGCCAACCAGGGATCCAAGAAGAACAGACTGGGACTCCTACAGGAGGGACCTGGGTGTTCGGATTGAGGAGGCTGGATTGGAGTATGGTGGGAGGAGAGAGCTAGAAGACTCTGCCACATTGGTTGGCGAGGCTATAGTAGAATCCTTTACTGATAACTGCCCTCTCAGTGAGGGGAGAAAAGTAGGGGATCCGTCATGGTGGAACAAGAAGCTAGCCAAACTTCGGAAGACCACCAGGAGACTCTTTAATAGAGCAAAAAAGAACGGTGAGTGGGACCAGTATAGGAAAACACTAACCAAATACAACAGGGCAATTAGAGAAGCACACAGGAAGTCCTGGAAGGAGTTTTGTCAAGAGATTGACAAAACTCGGGAAGGGGCACGACTGCATAAAGTGCTCTCTAAGGACCCAGTTAACCCGGTGGGGATGCTAAGAAACCCACTGGGAAATATAACAAAAACTGCAGGGGAAACTGTGGAAGAATTAATCAGAACACATTTCCCTTCCAGTACTCTGAGGAAACTTGGAGGAGCAGACACTGAACCAGTTGCCAAACTCTCCACAAGACGTGGTAAGAGGGAGGACTGAGAAGTGGCAAGGAGGATAGTAACTCCACAAAGGGTAAGATGGGCTATTGGCACATTTAAACCCTACAAATCTCCAGGTCCAGATGGGATCTATCCTGTGCTGCTGCAGCAGGGAATGGATATGCTGGTGCTGGTACTTAGTAAATTATACAGGCTAAGCATTGCTCTAGGGCATGTGCCGGCAGCCGGGAAATCTAGTAAGGTGGTCTTTATACCTAAACCCACCGGTAACCAATCGGGAGGGAAAGGATACAGACCTATTACACTCATGTCCTTTGTTCTTAAGGGACTTGAAAAACTGGTTGATAGGCATATTAGGGGGAGTGCTTTGGCCATAAAACCACTGCATTGGAACCAGTATGCTTATCAACCGGGGAAATCCTGCGAGGGAGCTCTCCATCAAGTGGTTGGTAGGATTGAGCATATGATCGCTAAGAAAGGTTGTGCCCTTCCTCGACATTGAAGGGGCTTTCAATAACCCCTCAGTGGAGACGATGGTAAGTGGTGCAAGACGTCATGGAGTGGATGCGACCACTTTTGGTTGGATAAGTTCCATGTTAACAAACAGAAGCATTTCTGTAGAGGTGGCAGGGGAGGTCAGGAGGGCGGAGACAAGTCTGGGCTGTGCACAGGGGGGGGGGGGTTCTCTCTCCTCTGTTGTGGTGCCTAGTGGTTGAACTCCTGAATGAACAGGGGTACTTCTGCCTGGGATATGCAGACGACATAGTTGTTCTGATCCTGGGCAGATTTCCTGATACAGTCCTTGAGGTAATCAGAAATCCTCTACGACTGATTGAAGAGTGGTGTAATAAGGAGAACCTTAGGGTAAATCCGAAAAAGACTGCTCTATTAACTTCACCAGACAGCGAAAAGATCTGACGACCAGGATGCCTCGCTTGTTTGGTGAATACCTTGAGTTTGTGGGGGAGGTGAAGTACCTGGGAGTTACTCTGGACAGGAAACTCACCTGGAAACCACATCTTGAGAGGACAGTTAACAGGGCCAAAAGGGCACTGATGACAGTGAGAAGAATGGTGGGTAAGAAATGGGGACTGAAGCCATCAATGATGCACTTTATGTATCTGAGCGTGATAAGACCTATGATTACCTATGGTGCTCTGGTGTGGTGGACAAAGGCCAACCAGGCACAGACAAGAGCTCAACTGAGCTCTATCAGCAATGGAAGTAATGCTTAACCTCCCCCCCCCCTTGAGCTTGTCCTTAGGGGAGAGGCGAGGCTGGCGGCATGGAGATTGCGCAACTCGAACAACTGGGCTAACCTCCCAGATGTTTCTGGACATATGAGTATCGAGTGCGTGGTCAAAGAACCCGTCTTGGAAATGGGCAGTGACCACATTACTCGAACGTTTGCACCTGACCAGGCCCACCATACTATGATGGAATGGTCAGGGACATTAACATCGGGAGCTCAGATCTGGTACACAGATGGCTCCAAGATGGACTTCGGCACTGGAGCGGGGGTGTATTGTAAAAACCCAAGGGTAAAACTAGTTTTTTCCTTGGGGAGGCATAAATCTTTCAGGCCGAAATATATGCTATAAATGCCTGTCTGGGAGAGATAGCAAGAAGGGGAACACACAGGACCCGGATTGCTATTTTCTCCGACAGTCAGGCAGCAATTAAGGCACTAAACAGACATGTGGTCACCTCGGCCATAGTCAGGGAGTGCCTAAATAACCTACAAGCCCTGGCAAGGCACAATCAAATCAAGATAGGTTGGGTGCCAGGGCATAGGGGAATACTCGGAAATGAAGCCGCAGATGCGCTGGCCAGAGAGGGGTCTTCGACTCCCCTGATTGGACCGGAGCCTGCGGTAGGTATTTCCAAATCCATGGTCAAGATGGCAGTGCGAAGGTAGATGGCTCAAAGACACTGTGAGCACTGGATCAGGGCTGAAGGGATGAGGCACAGTAAGCTAACCCTTAGGAAACCTTCCTTAGGGCTTCAGAAGAGTCTCATCTATCTGTCTAGGCAGGAACTGAGGATAGCCACAGGTCTACTCACGGGACACGGTAGACTAAGGAAACATCTGCATAAAATGGGTATCTACAAAGATGAACCAGTGTGCAGATTATGCGGGCAAGAACTGGAGACCGCCACACACATCATTTATAGATGTGAAGCACTTGCCGAGAGGCGCTTCAACCTCTTTGATGCTGAAGGTAAAACACTAGTCAGAAAACTCCTAAACCTGGTAAGAGGGAAGGGGCTATTTGACTAGATCAGGGAGGTAAGTACAATATACCTTAAGGTAGCAGTGCTTTGGGCAATTTAAAACCTGCTCCCAAGTCAGGAAAAAAAAAGAGTAACCAATGGTAGTTTTTCCACAAAACTTGATAATCGCCACCTAAATTCTTGTATTTCTTTTGATGCCACCAGCAGACGGCTTCTGGCATTGCCTAATTGACTCCTCACAATGAAATATGTTTTATGATGAAAAGCTGAAGTCATGTTCACTTCTGTAAACCACACTAGCATCCATAGATGGGTTAGACACAACTATTTCCTTAGCAATAATGTAGTTCTTGTTAAAGTATCTTCCACACTCTTGGATAGCTTAGGTCATAAACCAAAAACAGCCAACTTATTCTAGAAATTAGGATATTATTGCGATTCTTGAGCCCTAGATAGATAAATGTTTTACCTTCAATGAGCTCTATTACAAGAAAGCATACCCAACACCAGATTTCACTGCTGTTTTTTCGGAAATGTAAAATTTGTATTCAATTGGAGCAATAGGTTCCTTTATAACTGTAAGTTCAATTCTTCAAGGCTTCAAACTTGTTTGCACCTTTTTTTAGTACTAAATAGTAGAATTTAAAAAGGTTCAGTATCCCATAGTGAGCCTTGTACGATTAGCAGGCTGATGATAGATCATAAAAGAAGCCATAAAGTAGATATTCTCAAACTGTTTCTATTCATATAGTAGATACAATTTATCAATAAGCCATTAATTATTGACTATGGTGAAGGCACCAAATGGCCATCTCCTTAGATCAAACTATTTGGAGCTGGGACTACCTGAAACTACTAAAAATTCTGATAAGATATTTATATTTTGAGTGTCACAGTTATCTGCAATTACAGCATTGTCGTATTGACTTTTGAGGATGTGTTTTGGAGAACATCCATCAATAGGAACTTACTATCCTTGCTATATTATAGCAGATTCTGATTGTTGGAGGTTCACCTAAGCGTGTCAACATAAGTTAATGTGACAATGCTAGGAATGGCAGATAATTTTGGCCCTCAAAATATTAATATCTAAACAGCAGAAACATATAATTTTATGAAAATTCAGATACATTGAAACACCGAGAGCACTTTATAAAAAGCAATTCAGCATAATGTATAACCTAATTTAATGACCCTAAGTAAAACTCAAAATACTTTATGCTTAATACATTACAGAACACTGAAGTTAAAATTTTAAACGTTTACACTCTAAGGAATTTATCCAACATACTTTCATATTTACAGCATCTTTTCTAAGCCATGATGTATCACCATCAACTGAATAACAGTGTCACTACTGCTTGTTTTTGTATGTAGCACAGTGCAAATTCCAATGCTACCAATCCCTCCTAATGAATCATCAGTGATACATTTTTTGCTACCTCTTTTTCTTCTTTCTTCATGCTGCGTTTACCTTGTTCACTCATCTTCCTAAAATTAAAGCTATCAGTATCTTCTAACTTTTGATATCTTGCACAATTTTTTAATTTCAGAATTTTTTCACACTTTTTAAAAACTTTTCTTAAAAGGCTTTTGTTATTTTGATGTCTGGTGGTTGACTCATAAAATCTAAATTAAAATGTTCTTAAATTAACAGTATTTACATAACCCAAATTTATGCAACAAATGTTAATTAAGAGTATACACTAGCTGCCATCACTGAAGAAAGAACTGTTTAATTTTTAAAAAGACACTTAACTGGAAATGAATAAGAGCAATATCCAGTAGAGGCTTGTCTATCACTATATTTCTTGAATTGTAGTAATTTGTAAGTTGTAAGATAATCACTTAAAATAACCCAGGGTGCTTATTTAGAGTATCATAACTATCTGCCATTCCCAACATGGAGGCCCTCCATCTGTCAGAACTTTTTATGAACTTGAGTTGATGTGAGTTAATAAAACGTTCTAACAGATGGATGACCTCCGAAACGCGTCAACGGTGAGTGTGACGATGTTGGGAATGGCAGGTATTTATGATACTCTAAATAATAATATATATATCCCAGCGCAAATGTAGAAAATTATCAAAAGTGTAACCCAGGGTTGTTATGAAACAAAACTTTTTGTTTTCAAAAGTATTCAGAGTTATTTCTCTATTTGTAAAACTAAAACATGCAAAGTTCGGATGGAAAGTTCTGAACAAATTAAAGTTTGGATAGTCATAAACTATTGTTTAAGTGATTAATTAAGATTCACCGAATGTAATGAAGTACAAAATTCAAGAATAAAACATGTAATTACTAAGCCATGATTTAAATGATTTTAGAAGGCTCCAATTTGTTTGTCCATCCATTTAACAGCAGGAAATTGTTTTCTTTAAACAGATTACAGAATTTCTAAGAAGTTTATAATTTTCTAAATATTCTCTTATTATGTCCTAAATTTATACGGTATTCCAGGTACTAAATATGTCAGAGGATACGAGAATACAAGAATACATCATAATAAATAAAGTTGATTGCAGTAGCAAACTTACAATCTAACATAAGGTGACCATCCGTCCTGGTTTCGAGGAGACAAACCTTTTTTTTAAGGTATTGACCCACTTTCCTTAAGTTTATTCAAGGGGCACCATTATGTCCAGCTCTTAGCATTTATTGTAAATATGAAATATTATTTCCTGAATCTTGCACATACGTCACTGACATAACAATATTTGTAATGAGAATAAATCTCAATTAAATTTCGTAATATTAAGAGCAATGTGCATGCTTAAATGCAATGTTGGAAAAAATTGTAATAAATATCATAAACAAAATAAACAAAGAATCAGTTTGTTTTTAAAAAAATACATTTTTCAAAGAAGCACTTTGATATGTGAACATGTACTTTACATATTTAAAGAATCTGTTTTTATATTATACATTCAATTATTCAATATGTAGTCCTTCATTAAATTTATGTTAATAAATTAACTATGTAATATTTTCCAATTATCCTTATGCAACTAGAAAACTGTGATAGTCTAATTTCTATTATTTTGTTATATTTTCTATTGAGTTTTTATAGTATTTCTATGCTTATTTTCAACTATATTTTAGGTTCTAGCAAAGTGTAAGATGTTATTTTCAGATGTGAAATTTTAAAACATCCCCTTCAAGCCCTGGTCTGAGTCAACTCAATATGGTTACCTTAACCTAACCTCTCATAACATTCAGGGATTGAATTTCAGTAACCAAGTTCATTATATCAAACCTAAATGTTTAACAGTTAAAAATTAGAAATGAAAACAGGGATTGTTAAAAAAATGTAAGCAAAATTTAGCAGTAAGTAAATATGGTAAATGCTGAGAATTGTTTACCCTACTTTAAATTGAAAAAAGTAATTTACCTCGAAGAAAAAAAATTCTTGTGGATATCATCCTTTTTGGTGGTTTTGAACAATTTTCCAAAATATTGTAGGTGTCTGCGCTTGTAAATTTTTACTGTAAATATATTTAATAACCATTACCGGCAGGTATAAACCACTTGAAAGGAAGAAGTGATAATTAGGCCTACATAAACTATATTATAACTTAGCAGAAAACATAAGAGTATATTACAGATTATTGGGTGTAACTTTTGTTTTGAAATATAGATGAAGAGCTGAAATAATGTATTACCTAATGAAATTCATTTCTCCTTTATATTGCATTACTTTATACAATTTTGTTGTCAAAATCTATGATTACATGTAGATCAGAAATTATCATATATTGTATAGACCTATATATTCAATAGAGGTCAATATAAAATTATATCAATGGGTGATTTTTAATAATAAAAATTTATTCCGATGTTTTTAATATAACCTTCATATACCTTTTATAACTGGATAATTATTATGAATATACTTCTGTATAAGGTTTATAGGATGTATACAGTTTTAGTTTATTCTTTATCAAGAAATTAACTATATTTACCACCTTAAAATATTACTACATAAAATTATAAATATCACCCATTATACATAGCAATACTTTCAATAAAAAATAATTTATGGAGAACAAACTTTTAATATGGAAATTATTAATGAGGAGCTAAATTGTTTATTGGACGTTTTTAAAATATTAGATAACTTCTACATTATATGAGGGTTTATTGAACTATATACGGTATAAATTTAACTACAACAGTGTTGTCCCTTTATAACTCTTTTAAATAATGTTAATAGATGTCTAATTTTAGACAGCTAAGGGTGGATGACTAAAATAATGGATAATTAAGAGGCAATCAATTCGTTTATAAAATTACAAAACGTACATTTATGTTTTACCTAGTTTATCCTTGTACAATATCATTATTACAAAACAGAAACCCCTAAGGGAGCAAACATAACAATTAAATCCTCCCCTACCATTTAAACATTTTAAGCCTCAGTCCACGCCCGGCGAGCTAGGCAATTCTGCAGACGAAATTATTGACAATTTCGTTTCTTAGTTTTAAATATAATTACTCAACACAACTCGAAAGTTATGTATTAAAATATAACAAAGTAAAAACAAATTAAGTAATGGAACGATATTTACCTCAAATGTTTATATACAACCACTAATACAATTAACTAAAGCACTAACAGCACTATCACAAAACTAAACACTCCAACCATCTTTGACTTTTTACACTCAATTTCACCAACATTGTAACCCTAAATATTTCGAGTCAAAGGTTTCGACCTATTGTTATATTATAATTATTTAAAGTTGAAAAATGGTAGCTCTTCACGTAGTACATTACAATATTTAATCTTTTTATTCAATTACATCTCGATTAAAAATAAAATGTAATTCTGCAAACAAATTGATATCAGAGTATTTTGGTTTGGTAGCATTGACTAACGATTAAACTCCACAGACTCACTGCTTCACTCTCTTAACGGAAAATTGAAGCTTGTTGACAGGAGTTTCGGCGGGAAAGAAATTGATAAGTTTTAAACGTATGCTATGTATAAGTTTTAAAAATAATTTATTTAATCTTCATATTACACTCGCCAGGTTTAAATTTTGCAGAAATAAAACAACTAACTTGGGAGTCGAGCATTCTCATTTATTAATTTAGTGTTGACCTTTCGATAGCTAATAAAAATGTTATCGAAACATAGGGCACTAAATTAATAAATGACAATGTTTGACTCACAAACGTCATTTTATTCTACTAAACAATCTATTTAAACTAGCATTTTGCTATACTTACTTCCTACTATGCACACCTCAGAAATTTTTTTCCGTACAACAATGATTATTATCAAGATATTAAAAGTCCAAATAATCATACTGTGGAAAAATCCTATTTGAATCTAAACTAAATGAGCTATAATATAATTTACACTTTATCCTTGCTAATATATTGTTACACAGTAAAAAAAATGATACATAAGATTGTAACCTTTATTTTTTATGAATTTTACTAGGTTTTTTTATTGAAATTAAATATTATTCATTATCCCAGACAAAACGTATTAACCCTGTTCAACAAAAATGCATTTTACTAAATGCATCATTTATTAATTGCAAAAAATTAATTTTTACCTTTCTTTGTAATTTTAAAACTTGACTTTCACATTTTTTCTCATTTCTCAGACTACATAACTGACCGAGAATTAATTTATCATTTTCTTGAACTACTTAATTACTATTTGTTCCTTTTTTCTTTTTAATTAATATATAGTTTAAATTAAAGTAATGTACCCAGCAAATATTTAAGAAATATGAATTTAGAGCTAAATATAATAGAGCTTTAATACAAGCAAAGGGTAAGGTAGTCAATATTGAATAGGCATGGAAACGCAATAAAACTTCAATAACCACAACTACGTTGATAATTAATGTGTTAACTACAAATTAATACTTTATGTACATTTTGGTTAGAAGATAATCATCTTCAGAATGATCATCTTACTGGGACATGAGTACTGCAAAAAATTACCCAGCAACCAAAATGTAAGTAAAGTGTGAATATATAGTTATTAGTTATTAAAAAAAAAAAATGATTATTTGGTTTTTATTGAGTTTAATTAATATAGGTAAGGATTGGAATTTATAAATTAGGTTTTGAATACATCTAAATTGTAAATGTAAAATTTTAAACAAGTAATAAAATTTTAAATGCTCAATACTTTAAAAACTGATCATATATATATATATATATATATATATATATATGAATGTATGTATGTATATGTGTGTATTTTTTTAATTCACAGGCTTGATTTGGGATAGTTTTATTTTTAAAGTTGCTTGTTGTAATCATCTTAAATCTACTAATTAAATTAGAAGTAATTATGGCATAACAGTGAATACTTTTGAACTTACTTGCTGACAAGTTTCAAAAGTCTGTAGCCTCAGCGAGTAAGTTTAAGACTATTCACTCAGTTACGCAATAATGACTTATGATTCTATTTTTATTTTTAAGGTTACTCAAATTATTCTTAGCTTAGTAAACAGGTAAAATAATATGCATCCTTGTACAAACCTGTTACATAATATTAACACAAGTATAATAAGCTCCCACTTACCTACACTAACACAATAGGCTATATGTTACGTTTCAAACATCATATGAACTATTGAAATATTTTAATATATAATTTTGTAAGCTAAATTTTGAGAGAAAAATTATGGGAGTTTGGAAAGTCGTAATGACTGAAATTAAAGGTATTGATACAAAGAATAGGTTTTTCTATAGAGGAAAATAAAGGTTTTTCTCAATTTACAACATGTATATCATTTTGAAGAATGTAAGGTTACCAAAAATCTTAATGAGAAATGCATTCACAAAAAATAAAGTTTATACGGAAATTTTGTTATGAAAAACTTGAACTAAAATAAATTTATTTTGTATTAAAAAATCAAATTCACGAAAGTTTAAAATTTTTTTAATATGAATAGGGTCATTATCAAACCCCTACAAGCCCCTAGTGTAATATAAATGAATATATACTATCTTATGAGTGTATTTATTTTAAAAAAAATTTAGTCACTGTTTGGGTTTTGTGGTAGTTTCTGTTTTACTGCATTTCAGTTGATTTTATGTAAATACAAATATTCACCTTCATTTAATTTTAATTTAACCACACATTTTCATTGTGGTATCATAGATGACAGGTTTACGGACAGACAAGTTTTTGAAATATGTTTTACAAAGTTTTTTTTCTTTTCTTAAGTATCTTTTTATAGATAAACTTCTTTTATACAGAAGTACTTTAATAATTACAGTTGTTGTATAATTGATGAGACAGGAGTATATTTCCATATTGTATCATATTGGAGAAAATATGTGCAAACAGACATATTATTCTAAAGGTAAATTTAAGTATTTTTTTACAGGTATGATTGTTCCTCATTTCTCTAATCTTTTTTTATTGTAATAGTGTACTATTATATTTTGGATCTTGTTTTAACCTAAATGTTGGGTTTTGTTTCTCAATATCATATTTAAACAACCAGGACTTGTTTCAAATAAAGTAGCAAAAGATTTGTGAATTTATTTTTATATGTCAAAATAAATTCCCTCAATATCATATTTAAACAAACAGGGTTTTTCTAAAAAAAATTATAATAATATAGTTGTGAATTTGTTTTGATATGTCACAATGAATTTCCTTGATTTATTATTCTCTGGATTAGTAAGCATATGATCATTTTTATAAAAACATACCCAGAAACAAAGCTTCTTCATTAAGCTACTTATTATGATTTTGCAAGCACTTATTATAGCATGGCACAAGCTTTTGCATTCCCTCTGCTAATTTAATCAAGTGAAAGTTAAAGGTTTTTTATCTTGTCCTCATTATTGAACTTAGACTTGTAAAATCAGATTTCAGGAGCAAAGAGAGAAAGACGTCACTAGGAGCAACTTCAAGACTATACTATTCAAACATTTCTTTGCTTTTTTTGCCAGTAAGGACAAGTTCCTCTATCACATAGACTGTCATCTTGATTAAGGGGTGTTATAAACTATCCAAGTCTTATCCACAGTCACTATGTTGCAAAGGAAGTTGTCACTGTTACTATTTTAATATCTAAAAAACTCAAGAGAGCTTACCTATTTTTTTCTTCTTCAGTAAGAATTTGTATTATCCAGTGAGCACAAAGTTTACAAAATTCAATATCTCTTGACAATTTCAAAACGAAGTGATATTGAAAACTTCAAAAAATCTATAATGTCCACTACACAAAAACAGACAGGTGGCTTGTTTAGCGCTGTTGCCACGTTTGGAACCAGCCTCGGGTAGTTTGGTCGAAAGTCGCTTTCCCCTGAGCATTAATTGGCAAACCTGAGCGAACAGTGTCGCCTATTTCAAGCATTGTGTTATTAAAATTGTTTGAAAAAACTAGCAGATACGGAGTTTAAAAAAAATTTAAACTTCAATGACAGCCAGATGGTGACAGGTTAGTTTGGGATCAGTTCAAAGATGTCTGTCTGAAGATAAGAACTCTCTGCCTAATAAAAAGGTTTTTGAATTTCTGAGGAAAGCCAAAAAACGAAATACAAAATTAACTGAACTAGACGTTTTTGACTGTTATTTTGTCAAGCAAACAGTGCTTAAATTTTATGATAAAAGGCAAGTTTCTGAAAACTTGAGGTCTATATTGAAAGAAAAAATTGGGTAAATAGTAGTGGTACAGAAACTTTAAAAAAGATTTGAATTTATTACAAGAAATATAATGGTGGAAGGAGGTTAATTTTCAAAAGGAAAGATATAGACTTTCCACAAATAAAATTCTTGCGGAAAATGAGTGCATTAAAGACAGAAGGCAGACCTTTAACATTTTATTTTATATACAAACCTTAGCAGGCTAGTGGTTAATATTGTAATTATTTTCTATACAACCATTTACACTTAAATTTATTTATTTTTGCAGTAGCGTATAGGTTTTGTGCAAAAATATAGGTATTTATTTTAACAACTTTTAAAACATCTCATACATTTTACGGACAACTAGAAATCTTGTAGATCTGTTGATTTTCAATTCAAATAATCTCAACAATATTACCAGAATTCCACCAATTACTATTTTGGCTTAATTCATATTTTTATTAATTAAATGCTTTATTAATCAAACTTGGCTGTGATAATTTTATAAATAATTTTTCCTGTAAACCTTAACATTAAACAAATCTTAAACTACGCCTTTATTCTTGGTAACACATGTTATTTACCATTGTTTATACTTCAATTTAATACATACAATTTAAATTTTTCAATTGACCACTACAGTCGACATTAGTTAAAAGTAACAGTTATATTAGGCACTTAATATATAATTTTCTTGTAAATGAGTCTTGTAGGATAATACAACATATGAGCTTTTCTGACCTTTCTATGAGCGATGTGGGAACGCTGGATTTTGTCCACCCCCCTGATTTTGTGCAGTGAACTATAGAAGGAGCAGTAATTATAAACCTACAATTTGTGATCTTTTCTTTTCATTGCAATACATAATAAAAAAAACTCTCAAAACAACAAAATATTACAGAACACCAAAACACACCTGAACAAAGAGTCTTGGTTGTGACTCACAGTATCAAACAATCCACTGACCAAGTGTAAAATACATCTGCAGAAAAATATCAATAATTGCTTTTTGCCAAGAGAGTTAATAAGTGAATATTATTCAGAAACCTCAATATGTACAACCCAAGAACTTCACAGCACAGATATTAAGCAGGTATGACACAAACACACACTAATCTACCTCTCTCACTCAAACACTCGCACACACACACGCCCACATACACATGCCACAAATATTATGTGTGTGAAAGTTGTTTAGTAGAATTTTAAAGATACAAAATTTTATATGTAATTAGGAAATATAAATAATTTGAGTGTTAAAAAAGAAAACATGGTATTTATTAAACATAGTCACACAAATTGTTTCAAAAACAAAATAAGGATTACATCCTGCATAAACGTAATTATATTTTACCTTGTAGGCTTCAGACATTTCATGTCATAATCATAACATCTACAAAGACTACAGCTTGACCAGAAACTGTGTATAATTGATATGTCAATGTCTAAGACACAACAAAAAATATAACTTTCTCTTAGTCATTTTATAAAAATCACAAACTCACTAACTATATTTAAATATCACAATTTAAATTCTAAATTTATAAAAAAGCTATAATTATATTCTTAAAACTACAATTTTTTTTTTTTTTTTTTTAAATGATCGAATCCAATGTTTATGTTTTACTTAAACAACATATCATTAATAGTTAAATAAATAAAACATGCACTGATTTACAAAAATTAGGTATAAATCTTTATGTACATCATGAATTTATTATCTGTATCTTCAAATTTGAATATTTCAAACAGATTTCTTGTGTTCTCATTATTTTCTAAAACAATTTTATAAAAATATTTATTATACATTTAATACAAAACTTTCCAAATACAGTATAGCATTAAAAATAGTTTTAATTCATAACTTCAATTAAAAATAATAACAGTAAATAACAGAGAAATACTGTTATAAAATTTTTAAAAAAACAGATAAGTATTTATATATCTATATTAATAAACTTTTAAATCTTAGTTAACTTCTGCAACATCTTAAAATATCTTTGAAATAAATAACTGAAAAAAACAAGAAAAAGTTCGATACTAATGTAAAAGAAACAAATACTATTGAACTGATAGAATATAATCTTAAACACAAAACAATAATTATGAGCAAAGTTGAGAAGTACAAAACCATTAAAAAAACATCTCTATATAATTATTTTAAAAATAATTCTTTTTAACATTTTTGCCATCAAGTAAAGTACTTGTTTTGAAAGAAATGAAATAGTAATTTGATCATCCCGCTTTGAATTAAGCCAGAGGTGTATTTGGGGAACAGTATCATATGCTACTTCTTAAACAATTGTGATATTATATATATATATATATATATATATATATATATATATATATATATATATATATTAGGATTAGATGCTTGTGCAGGGTTATGTAATTTTTATGTAAATAATCTGAACACTGAAGAGGTGATTATTTTTAAGATTTTTAATATTTTATGCACTTTTTAGTTCTGTTTATGGTCTCAAAGAAATAGTAATGGTTTTACACAACAAAATTTCTTTTGTTATTTTGTCATTCGAATTAGTTTTATAACATTTAGTTTATATGATGTGTCTAATACTTACACTATAGACTACTTTTAAATAATTTAAATTATTTTATAATAGGCCCAAAATATATGTCACTAAGTTTGTATCTTTTATTTCCTATACTTATTGTTATATTGAGATCCTAAACTATAGCAAGGAAACATACTACAAGGAAAACCATTTTAAATAAGATCTTGTACAATTGTTTAGAATAAAATAAAATATTTATTTTGTGCTTTTGTTTTTGAGAAATGTTTTGCAGACAATTTCTTTATCCTATACCCTTTAAACTAGTAAACATCCCTAATCACTTATAACTACCAAATGAAGTTCATTTTACTACCAAACTGATACCATATTCATCTGTTACAGTAAGTATAAAAACAAACTTTCAAGGAAAAATGTTATATTTGTTTATTAATTATAAAGTATAATAAATATAACAGTCAGAATATATGGATTGGATACTACATATTACAGTAGAACCATATTAATCTAAACTAACTGGGATAAGGAATAATCCAGATTAACTAGAAATATAAGTAAAGTTTTACTTTTTTACAGAAAATGTCTGCTTTATGGTTTATGGTCCATCATAAAATTATCTATAAAAATTTTCTATATGTTCAAATGTTTTCAGATGATAATAAGACAGACCCACTCTTACCATTCAGTGTTAATTAACAGGTACCATTAACAGAATTTTTATTTTTGCATCATTTAACTGGTATTAAAATTAAATCTTCAACTGGTAATTTGTAGCCCACACCAAAGTGTTCTGTTGATAATGAGTGTTAAACTCGGTAGGAGATAAGGTTTTTTACTATGTAAAAACCAACAAATATATTATATAAATAATCATTTTAAAGTATTGTAGTATTCCACTTTTTTAAGCTATTAATTGTAATCATTTTAAAACAATATTCTTCAATTCTTTTCAGAATTCTAATAAACGAGTGACTATTTGTAGTTTTTTAACCATAATAATTTTTAAATCACTACGGACTTTAAACTTGGAATCCTATATTGGAGTACCTGACTCACTTAATTGACTAATCATGTGACATCCTTTTTGTTTCCTAAATTAAAGAGTTTGTGGAATTGATTCATTTTTTATGTGGAGCCAATGTGGTCTGATTTAAACTAGCCACTGCTGAACAGAAACTGCATGACCATCAAAATTGTAGAGAAGCTAATATGGCAATCAACCTTAATACCCCATCATTGCTAACCATGCTGCAATATATCTACATAAAATCAGCCTTTTTCTAGACTACAATTTTTCCTAAAATATATTTAAATGAATGAAGGTGCTATAGACATTGAAGACATTAGTTTTCAAGAAGTTTATAATATTACAACAAATATAGAATACACAAACAAGGTTTGTGCTCTGCATGACTACAGAGCTATACACAATACCCATACCATGGTTAGTCGTGGATATTGAGCCCTCTCTAATTTTTATCCGTCAGGCCCCGCCCAACAATGTTTCTATAAAAAAGGGAATAAATGCTTGAAATATAAAAACATATTTTACAATTCAAGCTGAAAGTGCCATCCTCACACTTAGGTGACTATTAAGCTTGATTACTTCTTGTACTATTTATGAAAAGTGATAGGGAATTATGATTTTTTTTATTGGCAAATATTCTCATAATAACACTGTAAACATCCATACAAAATTTTTTTAAATCACTGTCAAACATAATGAAATTCCATCAAGCTACTTCATTTATGAAGTAAACATTAAACAACTATTATTTAACATTTGTTGATTCCATCTTCGCGTGAGCTACTAGTAATCACTAAACACTTTTAAATGTTTTAAACTTGCCTATGAGTTTACGGTCTTATGAGTCCTAGGAGTTACGGTCCGAGTTGACAAAGGGACACATCTCCCGAAATGGCCGTCCTCAACAAGCAAAGTAAGTGCTACTATAGGCAAGTTTAAAACATTTAAAAGTGTTTAGGCATTATTTAACATTACTATTTTAAATAATAAATAAAGGATTTTTTTAAAATAATGAAATGATTGGCTTGGCAGACAAAGGTTAGTACATAAAACAGGTTACTTTATACTACCATTACTACAGTAACATCTTTCACTTAATTAATCCTCTCCCATTAAGTTAATCATTTCAATATTAAAATATGAGGGATGATAATTATTTAAATTAAAAGAATTATTGTTGAACATGTTGCCATTTAGTTAAAGAAAGAATCCTAAAGTAACCTATTAATTATTTTGAATATTTAATAGAGTTGTATATTAAAAGTATAATGTATTTATTTCTATAAATTATCTATATATAACATAATAGGTTTAAAGTTTAGTAATAAAAAAAAATGTTTTTAGGCAATCCAATGTTTTTTAAAAGTTGATGCTTGTGGAACTACGTACTACATGTAAACACAGGTGACCTGATTTCTTGAAAGCCAGTAAAATTTATAGGAGTATGTGATATGCTGGGACTTTAAAGCTGAACTATAACATCTAAATCTGAATTTTGTATAATGTCAACTGTACAACAGAGAATATTAAGTAAAACAATTATTAAAATTATAAAAACTTTTCTTTAACAATTATATTATTGTTTAGTCCAACATAATGGGAACTTGTGGGGTTTCAACCAAACAAACAAAATAAGATATTAAAGTTCATATTTTCATATATGTTATTTTTATAGTAACTAGAAAACATTTTTTAATGAAACAGTCTGTCTGTGGATTTATGTTATTTTTCGAATGTATCCTGATTATTTAGAGAAATAATATTTTTTAAATAAGAGCTTAATAATAACTAAATTCTTATTTAATTACATAAGTTTATATAAGTTTAAGTTAATTATATCAATGAAAAGGTCCTTGAACAGTGACAAATATGCTTGTTATTTGGTGTTGACCCAATAGTATTGAGCTACTATAGGATTGAGATAGATGATTTATTTATCATCAATAAATAAATGATGATTGAAAGTTGTTTAACAGAAACCAATTTTTTTCAATAATTTGAAAAGTGGAAACTATTACTATTGTACCAAAAAAATTATTTACTCTTAGATAAAAAAAATACCTTGTAATTCCTGAATTATTTCTAGTATTAATCGCTCTAACATTTCTAGTAATAATAATAGTAACATTTCTAGTAATAAAATTCATTCCTAAAAATTTAAGGTAAACATTTGAAATAAACATATAGTTTCAAACTAAAATACGATATATATTTAATTTACCACTATTACGCTTTAGTTTAAGCTGTTTTATTAAATCTACTGAAGATGGATGTTTATAAAAATTGTCATAATTAATTTTCAATTTAGATTCAATAAAATGTTATTTTTAAAACCATTTTATAACTTAAATAGATTTTGATTACATCATTCTAATACAACACAGTATTTTCAAATGTATTACTACATATATATTTAGTAGTTATACCAAATTACATCTACATTAGTAGTAGTCATACTTAATATACATTTGAGTACATTTTTCTGTCTTTCGTAACACTAAAATATGTTTCTTTGTTAACACATTACAAAATAATTCATTTCTACTACTTAAATTTTAAGAATGTTGTTATTCTGAAACATATAAATATATATATATATATATATATATATATATATATATATATATATATATATAATTTAATGTTAGGAAAGACAGAATAATGTACTCAAATGTATACAAATATTCCTAACAAAAGTGAAGAAGAGCATATTAAGAAATTCAGTAATTCTTGAATTTATAACAAATTATTTAAAGAAAACATTTGTCTATATAAAGAAATAAGAGAAATATGACAGTACTGAGTAAAGAATGAGACAGAAAAATAATGTTGATAATTTTTTCACACATAAGGTAATGGGAAACTAATCCAGGGAACTATGTTGAGTTGCATAGATTAGCAGATTTTAAATCTGCTACATAATTTGAAATTTTATAAGTATTAATTATAATGGTATCATTTTATTAAAAATTAAAAAAATGCAAAATCAACTTCATTATAGACAGAACACCTTTTATTCTATTTCAAATAAAACCTATATCTGAAACTTTAATCTAATCATAAATTCCAAATGCACTAAAGTAAAGATAATTTTGCATTCTACTACAATCAATAATTTAAGTCTAATTATAAGTTGGACTTTGGATTGTAGATAATTATTACTTTTAAATAAAAAAAAACAGACAATGCAATGGAACAAACTTTTGAAACAATACAATATGCTATTAAAAAAAAGATCCCACTTTTAAGTATAATTATTTTCAAATGTAAGTGCGCCACTGGCTTCTGTAAACATTTGTAATTCTTCAGCACTGCAAAGAGGAGTATCTACTTGGTATACTGTGTGGAATTGACTGTAGTCTACCTGATATGACTGCCTATCTTTACTGTAAGTAACAATTGGGTGGAAACGATTTCCCCAGAGTATTTCATTTGGTAGGTAAGATGATCTTGCTTGTGTAGTTTGGCCAGTAGATTCCGTTGTACCTTCAAGTATTACAACAATTTCAAACCTTTCATGCATCATATCAGCAGCGCTAATGTGGTAGAGAGGACTGGAAGAGTCAATTTTGTGGACAACTATTTTTGGCCAGATGAGAAAAATGTCAGAACTGTAGTCATCTACATGGAGCTGGAAATCGTAAAGAGTTCAAATTGTTAAACATTGTATTCACTTTATTCCTTTAGTTATTTTAATTCTATTTTTTGTTATAAAAAAACGAATAAGAAGAAAACCAGAATATTAGTAATGAAAAAATAATGAAGGAGATAACTTTGGAAGAAAACTGTGGTATTTTTATACTTTAAGACATTTCTATACACTTTTTATAAACAATTTCTGTTTTGGTTCCACTAAAATCAAAAGTTATTACTTTGCTATCCTAGTTCAAAACACAAATCCAGCTAAGTAATAAAAACTTTCTGATAATCTGTCTTGCTTCATAATACTTCTATATAGTCTGTAACTTTATAGCATATTATAGCTATATAACTATAGGAGTGATTAAAATACTCTTTGGGTGTATCTAATTCATTTTAAGAAAATGACAATATGTTCAAGACATACACAAATTATAATAATCTCTTGAATTTTGTAGTCCATTACGTTCGGTGAATCATAATTAATCCCTTTAACATTAGTTTATAAATATCCTAACTTTAAATTTTGTAAAAACTTACTGAGACAGAATGTTTTCGATCACTATGTGGCGATCTTCATCAGTGTTTCCTGCTTGAAGATTTGGGTTAAGCGGTGATGGTTCTAAAGGCAGGCTTTTGATAGTATCAAAGAGTATTAAAAACCTGTCTTTAAAATTGCTACCGCTTAACCTAACATTACCAAGCAGAAGACACTGGTGAAGATTGCCACATAGCAGTAGAAAACATTCTGTCTCAGTAAGTTTTTACAAATTTACAAAATTTAAAGTTCAGATAGTCATAAACTAATGTTAAAGTGATGAATTATTGTAAAAATCTGAAAGTACCATTAATCTGAAATTGCCCATTAATTGGTATTCGATAGCAGGGAAGCAGAAATTACCATTTAAAGACTAATCACTTTTACATTAGTTAATGACTATATGAACTTTAAATTTTGTAAATTAGTAAGAACTTACTCAGACAGAACGTTTTCGATTGCTACGTGGCGATCTTCATCAGTGTCTTCGGACCTGATGAAGAAGACACTAATAAAGATCGCCACAGAGTGATCGAAAACATTCTGTCTCAGTAAGTTTTTACAAATTTACAAAATTTAAAGTTCGAATAGTCATAAACTAATGTAAAAGTGATTAATTAAGTTTCACCGAACGTAATGAACTACAAAATTCAACAGTTGAGGATATTACATGACTTCATTGTGGAACACATCCCATGTGTAACTCCAAGTTTGCCTATGTTAGAATGATAATTTAGAGTTTCCTTTGAAAATAAATAAAATGTTTTTTCCAAACAAAATCGCTCTTCATTCAGTAATACTCATGCCTAACCAACAGCGATCCTGGTAAAAGAAACAATCATATAACTAGGTTTCATAATGGTCCAAACCTGCATATGTTCCAAAATTCAATCAATAATTTTGTGAACACAAAAAAATCTCCTTTGTAAATTTATTTTACAATTAAAAAAAAGAATAAACAAATTAAAGACTTGTTTTCAAGACAATCATGAATACTAAAAAATCATAAAACAGAGTTTAATCCTTACTATTTAGTCAAATTTTATACTAACGGTCAATAAGCATTGTGATGTTTAGAAATGTTGTAAAAACAAGAAACAAAAAATTTTATACTTTCCCTCTTACTGAAAATCGGCAAAAGTTATCTTTCTTCCAAAACCTTGTAAACCTCTAAACCTCCCTGAAAACTACCGACCATCTCCCTCCTAACCACCTTATCCAAAATCTTTGAACACCTCCTCTATGCCCTCATCTTTCCCCTCCTAGATGGTGTCATTCACCCGGAGCAATTAAGATTCAGAAGAGATTATTCCATCACACAATAACTGCTATGAATGACGAACATGGTAGTGGACAGGTTCAATAAGAAGCAATCCACAACAGCAGTCTTCATTGATGTCAGCGAGGCCATCGATCGAGTGTTCCATCCTGGTCTCCTCTACAAATTGGCCACCAATCCAATACCTAAACACACCGTCTTCCTTCTCCGCTCCTACCTGTCTGACAGAAACCTTACCATGTCTGTCAGAAATTGCCTCTACCTTCCGTTCTATCTCTGTGGGTGTTCCGCAGGGTTCCGTCTTAGGCCCGCTCTTCTATCTCCTCTACACCAACTACAACCCCCTCCTTACAAACATCTTCCTTTTCCTCTATGCGGATGTCAAGCTCCTGGAGCATACCCAAAACCATAAAGATCATCCAGATGCAACTGGACTCCTTGTCACTGTGGCTCTGAAAGTGGAAAATGGAGGTCAATACTGAAAAATCAGAAGCTATCTGCTTCACCAAAAAGCTACGACCGCAAACCAGAGCCATCCTTCTTGATGGTCTGTAGGTCTTCTGTTAAATACCTTGGCGTCATCCTAGATAAGTACATGTTCTTTTCCTCTCAAGCTTCCTCAGTCATTACCAAAGGTAGAGCTATCCGTGCTAAGCTCTACCATCTCCTCTGCTGCAGAAGTACCATCCCTCTTAAAATCAAACTCAATTGGACCCCCTCTTATTTTCCGTCCTCGTCCTAAAATCCTTCTCGATCCTCCATAACACCTCTGCAACTCACACCTCCTCTTCCAGCCGTCTACCTCTTGGCTCCTAGCATAGACTACTATTTTTTACGTTTTAGTCTTAGTATGCTTAAATTGTAAATAGTGTTTAACTCCTGTTTGTTTATTCCTATTAATCTCATCATGTATCTGTTAAGTTTTATCATGTAAAATGCTAGTCAAGTTAAGTTAGTTTAAGATCATTCATTACAACTTTGTTATTCCATTCTAGCTCTAAGTTTTATTACACATATTTACACTATCTTATGTCCCCCAAACACCCTTACTACATACATGACCTGACATCCACAAAACAAAAAATGTCAGTCCAGATGTTTAAAATAAAGGTCCCCCAGAATAAAATCCTTACTACCATCCCACCCAAAAATACGTTCTGCCTTGCAGATACCCTTCCTACATCCAGCCCTACCAAAAGCCTTGTTCCCATATTCCTACCCGCAGCCATTGTCGGTGACAGACGCTGAATATCCTTGGGGTCACCAAACCCCCTCCTTCTCTGACTGACTGGTATATTTATAGTGATTCTGAAATATTTTTCTTAAAATTTACTATTGAATCAATGATAATATTGATCTCTAAGTTTAATTTTAAAGATTGTACAAATTTGTTTTTATATTCATTCTAATAAAATAAATAGATTATACTTACATCCAGTTCACACAATGATGGTGACAAGTGCTCTCCTTCTTTAGTGTTACGAGGTCGTATCATCTGAGCTCGTACTTTAGCACCAATCAGATGAGATTTCTCTCTCATATCTCCAACACGGAACATTAGACATAGCTCACCATCTCGTTGACAGATGACTGCATTACGGCTGAACAACAAAGTCTGTGAACGTTGTTTAGGCCTTGCCATCTTTGCAAATATTATACCGACCATAAACGCCTGAAAGTAATTACTAAGGTTTAAAATTTAGCAGAGTAAGCTACAGTATGTTATACATTAATTAATAAGGGAGCTAACATTTGATAATAGTTTGTTAGCTTTAAAAATAAAATAAAATACATAAACAATTGACAAATCAACATATAACAATACTACAAGTAAATATTGAGTAACTAAGCTAATACTTTGAACTTACTTGCTGACGCGCTTCAAAACAATCATTTTATTTACAAAGCTGAGACTCTACTGAGTAAAGAAATGATTGTTTTGAAACACCTCAGCAAGTAAGTTTAAAAGTATTCTCTTAGACACAAAAATTACTTATAACTGAAACACTACTTGTAAATATATTACAAACTTGCATATAGTAGCACTTACTTATATTTGTTGAGAACGGCTGTTTCGGGAGATTTGTCCCATTGTCAACTCTGACCGTAACTCTGAGTTGACAATGGGACACATCTCCTGAAACAGCCCTCCTCAACAAATATAAGTAAGTGTTACTATAAGCAAGTTTGTAATATATTTACAATTAGTGTTTTAGTGAAAACTAGTAGCTCACGCGAACCTGGAATCAACAAATATAAATTACTTATAGTTTACTCTGTGAATTCAAAATGATTACAATAAGCAACTTTTATACAACAATAAATATCATATACGAAAAATTCACGAATTGAATTACCACTCGGTGGATCCCTAATAAATTTCTTATGAAATGCACAATACACAGTAATTACTGTCGTTGACACATGAAATTCTAACATACAACACAACTTCTCATTTACCACTGCTGTCATTTTCTCTACTGTCTACACCTACTAGGCAAATGGTTATATGCTGTCGATAACACGTATGGAAAAATCTGTTTGAGATAACTTTCATAGAGTACTAGGTTCATTCATATTAGTGAAAGAGATTTTTGTAATTACTTTTCATAACACCTAAGATTATTATGAAATAATGAGTAATGTTTATTGTTGTTGTAATTAACTCTTCTCTCCCTTATGATATTTTAATTTTTTGTAATAAATATTTATACATACAGGCCTACAGTACTTTCCCATCCTTCCACCATTTTCTTTTGTCACTCATTTCAATCTTGCTAGCTGAGTTACTCAGTTTTATTTGTGACGTGAGTTTGTCTTGCTGTGAACAAATGATAAAAAGAAAGTGTTCAAGTGTTACAGAAAAAGTAAGTGTTATAAGAGAGATTGATGAAGGTGTAAAAAAAGTTGGATGTTACGAAAAAATTCGGTATACCTCAGAGTTCGCTATCAACTATTTTGAAAAACCAGGATCAGATTCTAAAACAAAATGTTGCATATAATTTGCAAAGAAAGAAAATAAAACTTTGACATATGATGATATTGATAATATGATGATTAAATGGGTTACGATTCGCGAGGAAAATCTTCCATTGTCAAACAATCCGAAACATTCTGAACAGATTCAAAAAACATGTCTTGATTTTCAACAACTTGAATTTTTAAATAAATTGAGACATAAAACATTATCCAATATTAACGTTGGTCTATTACGCTACCTATACTCATGATAATATACTGTATTCCTTTTATTACTGACAGCAAATTTATAAGCTCAGTAAGATGGGGTGGGAGTATTCTTGACAAGACAACCTCTCAATAACGAATACCTCTCTACAACAAATTTTTTTCCTGATAATCGACTTCAATATGCAGAGGTTCAACTATATGTAAAACCCATTTCAAATACATTATAAGCTAAATCAAATGGGTGAAATCATTGCTAAGTATCAAAAAATGCTTAAGATGGGAAAATTTTATATTATGGGAAGAAACACAAATGTCTATTGAATTTGAAAATTAAAAAAAAAATGTTGCTTGTGTTTTCAATGACTGTTGGAAATAATTGTCAGGACCTAAAAGCCCTTTATGGTAAGAAGTAGAAACAAAAAGAAACTACAACTAGCTTTCATAACCATCATAATTTTTATGTAATCGTCAAGACTGCGAGAAATTTATCACAAAAATATAAATGTCTAAAATGTCTAATTTTTTTTGTAAATAAATGTATAAAAAAACTATCTAGCAATCTGATTATAAAAAAGTATTTTGAACAAGTTGCTCAAGAGAACACTTTCGAGTTTAGAGAGTTGACTGACAGTTTATTGTCTATATAAATGTCATGTATTTTGTCCAACTGGCACGTTCATGTCTCATTACAATTGATAACTCGGATGAGTGAAGTTTAACAAGAGATTTCAATACATCTTTATCTTGACCAACTTGATTTAGGTTTTCTAAATCTAAATTATATTGCATTTAATTTAGATGTTTAACATCCTTTGTTCATCTCATTTCTGACATTCTTGTGAATGCCAAAGCACCCAAAATAAACAATGCTGCTCATTAAAATAATGTTACATGTTTACTAAATATGGGTGTGAGTCACTGATATCCTAGTATTATGAAGCCTTTTAGTTTTACTAATATAGCCACATATCTTGCAAGGCTTTTATTTTACACACATGCCCACGCCCACACCCACGTACACACACACACACACACACACACACACACTTATTTGGCAATAATATTATTTAAATTAATTTATGAAGAAAATTATCTAAGTAGTAGAAATAGTTTATTGTATTAACCCCCTAATAATGAATTAATACAATAATTAACTTTTTTTATTGATTTTCATTTAAAATGACTAATTGATCATTTGTTAGATGCAATATTAAAAATTGGGAAAAAGTATTTAATAAATACAGCATGTACAATCCATCAAAAATTAATTTACATTTTATAAATACCCAGAAGGGAATTTCAAGGTATCTCATAATTACAAGCAATAGAAATGTGATTCAATGCTTGTCCAAATGAGGTGACAATACCCTTGTGAAACATAGTATTATGTAGAAATCTGTAGATATCCCTACAAACACTAAGGCTATTTATAGGTTGTAAGTAATAGTCTAATACATTAAATTTATACCTTGAGCTCATCTACTCATCGGAAGTTAAAATATTTATAACGTGGAATATATGTTGTTTTAATGGTTTTGAAAATTAATGTAGATATAATCGATTGTAATTTTATAAATACTAATAATTTAAATATTATTATTGAACACATAATTATAGCAATGGGATCTGATAAAATTTGATTTTTTAAATTCAATTGTAATTATTGAATAAATAAAAACATCAGCAATAGCGTTATTTTGAGACAAATTTATTGATATTAAATTTTGAAGATGCATTAAAATATAACAGAACAGTTGAAAATATTAATTTAATGTACAAATTAATTATAGTTTAAATTCATTAATTAAATTTATATTTAAAAAGACCATTACTGTTCATACCTGTATCATCATTCCCCATATACTCTGCATACACATAGCTATAACTGCTTCAGGACATTCTTCCGTTGTAGCTCTGCCTCCATAACCAATTGTATGCTGGGTCTCCAGACTGAACAAGAAACAAGATGTGAAGCCATTAATGTTGTCTACGCAGTTGTTCCATGTATCATTGTTTAGATTCTCTATCTCTAGGTCTCCATGTGTATATGCTATAAGCCACCAGATGCAAGCAAAGGTAAACCAGCTAAGCAAGAAGCTTAGGGCAAACACAAGAATAGTCCATCGCCACTGAGTGTCTACTAATGTCGTAAAAATGTCCTGTGTAAATGAAAAAAAAAATTTCTAGGTTAAATAAGTTTTTATTTAGACATTTTTGGTCTGAATACTATATGTAACTAACATATACTAATTATATATAGTAATTATCCCCATTAATCTGTTGTAATACTTATTCTTTTGATTTGTTTGCCTCTCATTATTTGCTATTGATAATGATACTCAGAAGTTATACTCTTCAACATAAATTGGATTACTAGGAATGTCAACAGATTACTGTACTTAACGTAATTACATAATATAACAGAAAAATGAATGTATTAAAAAACTGAAACTGAAACTGAAAATTAAAATGTTTATAATTTATTTTATACAGTTTGAAGGTTTTAAAAGTTTGAAGGAAAATAGATGAAATGTAATTCTGGATTGATGACTGTTTTTTAAATTATAGTTTTCCTTTATATTGATGGCTTAAGAAATATCACACACAGTAAAAATATCAGTAATGAAGATGTATTTTGGGATGGATAAGATCTACAGTACTGATGTCCTGACAATTCAAATATAATAGTATTAATTAACATGGTTTGATTCAATCATAAACTTGATATAATACTGTATATTTATGAACCTTTGAATATATAAACATGTTCAAAAAACACTTTGGTATATTATGAGGATTGATAGTTTTGGGGGATTTACCAGTATAAATTTGTTCACACAGACTGGAACTGACCTTTTTGTTTTATGGAGAGGGTAACTAAGTTTACTGATGACATTCAACAAACATACATCAACAGAATCACAAACCTAACCCAACTAATAACCAGAAAGGTTTCCGCAAAAGAGCCCAATGGGCCACACCTCGCCAATTTAAAAGAAAAGACGAACTTGAATAATTACAGTTCTTAAATCTTTTTTTGTGGTTGATAAGTAATAGTGATGCAACTCGCTTGTGCAACTAAAGAAGGATAGATTACCCCATTACATACCTCGCTTAACACTGTCTAGAGATCACTTACTCCTTGCCTAAAGTAAGCAATTTCTGTGTCACAATCTATATCATGAATGTGTCAACTTTATCTGCCCCTATAGGCACTATTCAAAATCTACATGCATCGCCTGTGTAAACTCTTGTGGCGTAAAGTAATTTACTTTTATGTGTTTATATATTATTTATTAGTACAATAATAATGTTGTTATTGTTTAATTTATTATTAATATTTGTTGATTCCATCTTCCCGTGAGCTACTAGTAATCACACTTTTTAAATGTTTTAAACTTGCCTATAGTAGCACTTAGGCCTACAACGATGTATAGTATACAATTAAACGAACAGACAAACAAACACATAAATTCAACATATACTGAAAACCCACCAGCACTAATACGACCATACACAGTTCCTCAAACCACCCACACCATCATAAACTAGCTGCTTACAACACCATGATATATCACCTCCTTAAAACACCACTAGACAAAGATGAACACTACCAGGAGTTAAACACCATAAAATATATAGCACAAACAAATGGATACAACCCAACAATGATTGATAAATTATACAACCGCCTAAAAAATAAACATAATAACCCAAATACAAACACACAAGATGACAATCGCATAAAATACTTATCAATACCATACAGATCATCCAAAACCCACAATCTAACCAACACATTACGAAAATACAACTACAAAATAGCTTACTCCACACACAACACTCTCAACAAACAATTTAAACCCAACAACAAAATCAACGACATTTACAACACCACTGGAGTTTACAAACTAACTTGCAGTTCATGCCCCAGTTTTTACATAGGCCAGACAGGGAGGTCATTCTACACACGTTACCAAGAACATATAAAAGCACTAAGAAACAATTACTACCAATCAAACTTCGCCGATCATCTCAACTCCACAAAACATGACTACATAGACATAACATCTAACCTACAAATTCTTTATAAACAACACAGAAATAACCAACGCTACACAACCGAACAATACGAAATATATAGGCACTTCAAACTACACCCTACACACATACTCAATACACAATTACATTACAACTCACACACCCTTTTTGACATCATAACTACTAATACACACAAAATACACCCACACCACCAAAATATCCCACCCCCACCCTAACCTACATAAACCTTGAGATCAGTTACGGTCTGAGTTGACAAAGGGACACATCTCCCGAAACGGCCGCCCTCAACAAGCAAAGTAAGTGCTACTATAGGCAAGTTTAAAACATTTAAAAAGTGTAAGAAATTTATTATTATATTATATGTTTCATAATATAAATCACTAAAAGACCCAGCGTACAAAAAGTCACCAACATCACCATCTAGAAAAAGTAATTTGCTTGAAAACTCTTTTAATTGCATCATTTCAAACATGGAGCACAAAACGATTTCACACCAAAGCACATTTCAGACATTTTTGATACAGTAAGTTTCATTCTACTATAGTTGAATGAGGACATCCAAGTCAAACTGACCATCCCAGGGTTTACCAAAAAGCATGAAGAGATTCCACTCCAAATCTGATAATGTTGTAAGAGATAGAATAAAACCAAAATTATTCCAGCTCATGCAGAGTTTGTAGATATTCTCACTGATCGTGAATATTGGATATTAGCAGAGAAAGTTTACAATAGACACCGGACCACCAAAGAGTTGACTCTGGAAGCTTGAAATAAGAAATAAGTATTACGTGTTTTATAATAATTAATTTCCATGAATACAATGGATAATTTAACTTAAACTTCGTTCTATAATTTAAAATTTGAGGAAAAATTGGTTTAGTTAAAAGGTTTGGGGTGCATCAAACAGAAGATTTTTCTTTCTTTCAATAAGTGGTAAAAAAAATTTCCAGTAGATGGTTTACGAAAAAGCCTTGATTAACTTTTAGTGTGAAAAGGAATGATTTGATTAGGTTTTATAGTTTACAGTCGGCCTTTCATTATAAAAATGTGTTGAAATATAAAACTTTTGGAACAATAAATATTGCAACACAAATTGACTCTCTGTTAAAATTTTAGTTAAAAAATATAATGAACAGGTGTCAAAAAACAGACACATTCTTAGTAGAGTATTCATAAACTTTCTTTAAAGGGTCATACCAAGACCAAATCTTCATGGAAATCATCTTCATTTCTTGGATTAATTGTAAATAGTAGGCATACTAGATAGTGAGCTGATAGATCATCTGACAAGTTTCTCAACCTTCAAATACACATCTTATAAAATAAGAAATGAACTCTCTGTATAACCCATACATAAATGACAACAAATTAATACATTTTGTTTATTTTTCTTATATTCAAAACAAACTGATTATACTGCCTTCAATTTGTAATGAAGCATTATCAACGACTTCTCAAACATGATGGAACTTCAAGCTATGAGTTGATAGCTTATTATACTTTTGCTATTACTTGCGACCAGACTTTTTGTTAACTAAAGGTTGTTAAAGTGTTACACTTGGAGGAAACGTTTTCATCTCACGACTTCATCAGCCTCAAAGCCAGTAGACAAAAACGTTTCCTCCAAGTGTAAGTTAACAATTTAACAACCTTTAGTTAACAAAAAATCTGGTCGCAAGTAATAACAAAAGTCTAATAAGTAATTAACAACAAGCTTGTCATGAACAGCAACAAGATTTCGATATGTAAAAAAATACATTGATATTTTTTTCAACATAATTCAAATGCAAATTGCTGCCAATTTATTTGTGTCATATGCATTCAAACACTTCCTGATAGCTGAATCAGTAATCAATAAGACACAAACAATCACAGAATAATGTCAAAGTACTACAACTATTAAAGATGTGTGTTCCCATTCCCTAAACAATCGATGTAAACAGGCATTGTTTGTTTCTGCAAAAAAAGTGTTTAATATTACTGAACATTGAATCAACTGAAAAATTGGTTTCAAAATTTCTAAATATTTCTAACACAATTATTTTTTAATTGTTGACATAAAAATGGGTTTTCTCACTGAGAAATATTTCTAGTTACGCAAATCAACACATTTTTTTCAAATAATATACAACATATTTTTTCTATTAAAAGTGGAACTATGAATTGACTGTAATTTATCAAAATGAGACTTTTAGGATTATGGTTTCCTTGAACATTTGATTTTTTTGTTGAACATTTATTTCAAGATTTTTTTTTCCAAAAGATATGGAGTTTTTCAAATTGCTATAACTATACCAAATGCATTAGCAGAGCTTGAAAGATAATTCAGTATGTTGAAAATAATAGATCCTGTTTAAGGAACAGATTAGACACAGGCCAATTTAACTGTTCTATTGGTTAAATTCTTTAACTGTGTGTTCTATTCATAGAGATGTAATAGAAATGACAAATACAAAAAGAGAGGAGCTCAATGTCTCTACAAATATAAAAATAAATTACCCTCCATGCTATTTTCCATCTTAAGGGCTATATTTTATGAACTAAGCTTTTTCAATACCCAGTAAATAAGAATAAACTCATTTCATTAGTTTAAAGATATTTATTTGACTCAATGATATTGCTTCAAGAAAGCTACATGATGAATAAAATATCTAACTTTAGAAATACTATTTTAAGTAACAAATAATTAGACTTAAGGGTGGTACACCATAAATAATCATTGTAATTTATGTATGGTGGAACTAAGAGTTCCTTGCCTCTTTATTTATAAGTAGTCCTAACAAAAAGAAAATACATTTATGTAAAGAGCAAAAAGGAACAGTACTATGAATTTGCAAGTTTTGTAATGGGAAGTAAATCTTTAGAAACACCAGCTTAGCAGCACTAGGGGTAAAGATATAAGAAAAGTGAAAGATCTGAAGCCCTAAGGGGTCTGTAAAGAAACCTACATTGGATGGAAATGATTATACAAAGAGCTGAAGGTGTGAATTATCAAATAAATAATAAATAAGACCAAGAGAGATAAGGGCAATAAGAGATAATTCTGATACTGCAAAAGTAAAGACATAATGAGATGAGCTTTAGTAGGACAATGTCATGATGTTGCAACGTCATAATCCTAAAAGTAAAATATGGAGTTGATAGAAAGCATGTAAGTGATTCTACTCAAATCAATTAATAATTGTGAATAATTAATTAATTAAATTTTAAATAGGTAAAGGGTTGTAAAGTGACTATGGAATAAATTACTGTATTAATCATTGAGTATAAAAAGATTTGGCAAGAGTTAAGTTTTAATTCCCAGCCATAGAAGGGAACCTCTTTATTTAGTACCTGGAACCATTTTTCAGATGTCAGTCAGAACCTTACTCCTTACATTAAGAGGCCAAGGTACTAAGTGGTTAAGAGTAAGATTATTGTAACGAATGTACAAAAAGCGCCCAACCTACCTGACCGCCACCAAGGTCAAGGTCATTGAACCAGGGATTTCCATCCCTTTTAACAGCATGGCGACAGGTTAACTGACTGTAACCACTATTGATGTAACCTTCGTTGTGGGAAGATCATGCGTCTAAGTGCGAAGTGCGGCAAATTCAGCGCTATATTTGTTTGTACTATCAGTTTGTTTTCTATAATGGAACTTACTGCAACTAAAAAAGGTAAGCAGTGCGCATTTTATGACGGCTACTATTATAACTTTAAACGCCAAAATTTGGAGAGAACTGTATTCTGGCAATTTTCAAAGCAGAAGTCTCAAAGGCGTCGAGGTGACATGAAAAGTAAAAATGTCGAGGTAGTGACTACGAGTGAACATCAATGTGGCACTCCAGATGAGGCACCTTTGGAGGTAAACAGAAGTCTTCAATCAGCGAAGAAGGAGGCCCAGGAAGAAGACACGGCTGTCTCAAAATTCTATAATCAGGAGTTAGGTGTGATTTTAAACAGAAGCTGCCGATTCGTAACAGAGATTCCAACTCCGCTTACTACAAAAAGAGTTCTGCAACAGCAAAGAACTATAGCACAAGGAAATCAATTAGAACTAGAGAAGCGTGACATATTGTTTGACGACAAGACTCTGACGATGAAAGATGCCAGCTACTTTCTATTAGCGGATGAAAAAGCAGGCGACAGAATTATGACTTTCAGTGGGAAGTTAGGAAGAGACGGATTGACATCATGTAAACACATTTTCATGGATGGAACTTTCAAAATCTCTAGTAAACGATTTTCACAGATCTACTCTATCAACGCTAATTTTGGTAGCTCCCATATGATGTTACTCCCATATGAAAAAAATGTTTGTGGCGGAAAGTTCAAGATCTGGGCCTTACGTGGGACTACAAGGAAAACGAAGTAGCATGCACAAGCATAAAAATATGTGCATCTCTTGCATTTCTCAAGCTCGAGAATGTCATCGATGGGTGGTTGGATATATATTCTCAAAACCCAGAAAATAAGAGGTTAACAGAGTTTTTTTTAATTATTTCGTTGAAAATTGGACGGAAAATAAGCAAAACGATATAAAGCTACTGCATTGCTAAAACAGGCAGGATATGACCAAAAATTCTGTTGAAGGTTGGAACAATAAACCTTAATAGTATGTTTCAAAGAGTTTATACCAAGCTCAAAGAACTGATCAATTGTTTAACGACTGAAGTCGAAAACTCAGCATGCATGTTTATGGAAATTCAATTGAACATGAAAGGAACATGAAAAGAACATGAAAGGAAACTTGGGATATAAGGGTTTGTCTCTGCACTCTCTCCTACCTTCAAAAGCTTGATTAAGAAGACAGTCATAAAAAAATCAAAAGACATAAAAGCAATTTAAAACACAAAAATATTTAAAAAAATTAACAAAGCAATCCCAAGGCTGATTTTAAACACGCCTGAATGATAGAAATGTATTACTACCATTTAGCCAGTCCAAAGCCTGAATAAAGTGTGATGGAAATCAGACCCAGACATTTGAATACGTTGAAACACTCGTAAGAAGAACAGAGTGGAATGCCTAGGCCCGGGTATTTTCTCTTTCCGCTGGGCGCTTTTTTTCGCTACACCATTGTAACTGTGAAGTATAATTGGTAGCCCAGGGATTGTTAGAACAATTACATAGCAATAATTATCTACACAGTGACAAGTCATTAAAGGGATCTGTTATATAATGTAAATAAACACAAGAAGGGTAGATTACTTATAATATATACTAGGTCTGTCTGTATATATGTAAGTGTGTGTGTGCGTGAGTGTGTGTTTCAATCCAGAGCCGTTTTAATGGATATACTGCTAAGAATTAAATTTGTTTGAGTGAAAATTTTATCTGTGTAATATATTCTTAATTTTTAACTTTAATGTTTATCTATATCAAATTTTTGAAAATCTTACATAAATATTTTACATGCATGTAATATATTTAAGCAGTTAACAAAGTCTTTACATTGTTATTGTTACTTACCAGGTATTTAACAGTTGCCATATTCATAAGCCTTTAATCTGTTACACTAAATCAGTACCATCCTATACATATACTTAAATTTAATGTTTATGAGTATTCTTGAAATTTGGAATGTATTTAAATTAAGGAGAAATTGAATTTTGTTATTTTTTATTTTCCAATGTTTTTTTTTATTTTAAAAATTTACATTCTGGGCATAAGAAATTTATACTTCAAAATGTATGACAACATCAATCAAGAAATGAGCCTAATAGCAATATTTTAATGTTTAAAAAAATAAAAATTGTTTTTCTACTAAATTGTGTGAAAGTATATTTATTTACCTGTAAATATCTTCTTCTTCTTTTTGAAATATGACATTGTACAACATTACATTCACCATTCTTGAAAACAGCTCGTCGTCTCTTCCTATTACCCGAACTTCCTGGGCCACGAAATCTGCTTCTGTAAAAATATATAGGCCTATATAAAACTCTACTGCAACATACCGTACAAAATTCATTATGATAGTGTTTATTTTAGACAATGAATATATAATAAAAATAATGGCACACAACATAAAGTTTCAAAAAGATTCTTATTTCAAGAGGATTATTTTTTTCAATGTGAAGAATGTATGAAAGTATGAATGTATTGTATGGATTTAGTGAAAGTAATTTCTTACTCTACTTTCATTTCTCTCAATCTAATTTCACTAAGAACTTTGAGAGAAAAACTTTTCAAGTTCTTGTCAAATAGGTATTTTTCAAATAAGTCCTTGCTATTAAACAAAGACAAGATGGTAGTTGACATTTTCATCTCTACATTTCATAGAAAATGTTGTATATTTAATTGGATAAAATTTAGTTAAACCATTACTTGCTAAATTTTCAGCATATATGTATTAAAATAAATGAACTCTTCAAAGTTAAGAATCATGGATAAGACTGTGATCTTGTTTGGAACTAGCCTCATTGAACAATGCAACAACCAAATGTGATTACATTGTGTAAGTGGGAAACATATGTACAGTACTGAAAATATCCGTAATTGATTTTTATTCAATTGAATATACAGTGATATAAAAAATATGATGAACAACATAAGTTGCAATGAAAATTGATTAAAACATTCATCAAAAATATTATAAACAATTAATTTTATTCCTTATTGCCATTAATTAGTATTTAGATTAAAGTAAATTTACCTTTTCTCCATGTAACATTTGAAAGCTTACTGTCTACCACAAGATTATTATTATTGCAATTATGCATATCTTAAATCTGTTATTTGTAAAAAGTGAAAACATTAGGATATTTCTATTTGTTTGTTCAAGAGAATCAGAAGATGTCATTTTTTAGTGCAAAAAGAATTGTCTGTAAATAAAATTTTCACATTATAAAATTCACACTAATCGAGTTTGTTGTTACTGAGTTATTTTGTTGTACTTGAAATGAAATGATTATTTCAATGTATTTTCCAACTGTATATTTCATTTATGTATTTTTTTAATATGATGAATGCTGAAATGAAAACCCTGAAGTCTTGCTTGATAAACTACCCTCTGAAACGAGTAATATTCATTAAGATTGACAGAATTATTACAATTTTTCGAAGTATTAATCCTTTAAATTTTCACTTCAAAACTCAAATGAGAAATACTAACGTATAAATAAAAAAGAAACCTTTTCTCCACCTTATCGTATAAATAACTTTCCCAAGAGCATATAAATTTATACCAGCCTTCTGGACGAGGCGGAAGATCTCCTGGAATAATTACTCCTGGAGGATCTGTTGCTCACTACAGTGAGCTGACTATCTTCTTCTTTCCATTCATTTAAGTTTTCTTGCATTACTAACATCATCACATAAAATAATTTACACGTTCTTTAATTTCTTTTTAAGTAGAATAATTTTATACAGTTTCTAAAAATTTTAAAACGTAATAAAAGTAATGATTTTTTACATTCTCCTGTTGATTTTTTTGTAAAATTATTTTAACAATTTCTGAACCTAAATAATTTTGAAATTTGAAACACACATTTTTAGGATTCTATTCTAATAAAAGGAATCAATTTATGTATATTGTATTTTGAGTAGTAGTATAATAATAGACTCCTTTTTATATCTTTGACGTGGTTGAGGAGAGACAGTGTAGAGCACTGAGTATGAAAGCCATTTGTTATTCAAGGAAAGTATTGTGAATAGAATTAATTGTCTATTATTATCCCAGGTTTGTCTCTAGGTTTAGGACCTCATGAAGCACATTGAAACCTATGGCAATTCCGGGGATCGATCCAGGACCTTTACGCATTAACCAACTCCGTCACATATTTGACCCCCCCCCCATTTACGCACTTTCTATGAATGTATGTTATACCTCCAAATGTTTTGAATGATTACTAATTTTGTTTCCAACAGAGGAGGAACTATGAGTAATCTAGTTATAAGATTTTTTAAAATTATTATAATTTTTTAGTAAAATCTTTCCTAGCAAATTGACATTCTAATAAATTAAACCCGCTTAAAGATCTTATAATATGAATTTAAACTGAATGAAGTACTTTACAATAAAATATGTATAATATTCCAGCTATAAATTACAATCGATTTAGTTTATATCTCTTAATTAAAATATTTTTTTAATTTTTCCTACTAAGTATTCCTGGGGAAGAATTTTCATCTATGATAACTAATTTCAGTTCGGTTTGTAACAAATTAATTTTGAATTTTAAAATAAATTTAAATTCCCAAATATTAATTAAATTGTAGTCTACGTAAATACATACATGTTCTACGTAGTGATAGAGTAAAGGTAGTTGCATTATTAAGAAATTAACATTTTAAAATTATTTATTGTTTGTAATATTAATTTTGAAATATGTTATCGTTTGAAATATATAAGTAAAACAAAAAGGAAAAATATTCAACTAATATCTAATGAGTCTGTACATAAAAAACGGAATAGGATACTAAAAATTATTTTCAATATGGCGTCTAATGTGAGTAATAATTTAAGACCCGATTTTGAATAAATTAGATTGCAAAATAATTATTTAATCTTACAGGATTTTTAGATCATTTAAAAAATATAATTACATGATTTCAAATATTACAACTAAGGCTTAAAACGGGGCGGGGTACCGTAATAAGAAAGTACATAAATAACCCAACATTTACAATTATCTATACAATTAAATTGTTATGTAACAAATATGTTATATACTACTAATGTATAATATATTATACTATATAAAAATTTACAAAATTATATTTAAACCATTGCACATTTATTACACGTAATTTTCAACACTGATTGCTACATTTTTATTAAAAAAAATTAGAATAACTAAATATTATCGACCCTTTCTTACAAGGGTCGTGTCAACAAATTAGAAATTCACTAATTTGATTTGTTTACATTTATATATTATTTTCAATACTAAAATCCAAGACGTATATTTATTCAGTTTTGTTATAGTAAATATCAAAGGAGCCAAGTTATTAACTGAGCCCTACTCTAGTACGTCCTCTATTTGAATATGTTTATAAATACAGAGGTAGAAAATATTGGGAAGAAAATATAAAACGAAAAAACTCAAGCCAATAAACTATTTAAAAATATTTCTGACACTGTTTTTTAACATATTAAAACTTTATATATGAGTTGATCATCCTGAAAAGTCTATTCACTCATATAATTTGACTTTATCTTCAACCTGAGATAATGGTTTGTACTGGTATGATTCATCACATATTAATATATAAAGACTTGCGTATAGTAACACATAGTTTTTCATGAGGACGGCAGTTTCGAGCAGCAGCGCACCCAGATTTCGTTAAGGGGTGGGGCAAGAACATAAACAACGGGTGGATACGTCAACTCGATTGTAAAATTGCCCCAAATCAATCAAATTACTTTACGTTTTACTTTAGAATGCAAACTTAATTGTGTTTTTTAAGAGATATTCCTGAAGCTTTTGTTATTGATGCATTCAAATATTATCAACATTCTAATTTGCTAATTAACTAATGTTCCCGAATCTTCAGGCACAAATAAAACTAACAAATGCAATAATAACACCAATCTTTGTAGTTTATATTTGTAATTATATTGTAATTTATATTCGACGCATGCGCACTATACTTTTTCTATTGATGGATGACGTGCGTAATTTTGTTTACTTTATAGGGAGGCCAAGGGAGGCCCAGACCCTATTAACCCCCTTCGGTGTAGCCTTTTAGAGATGGGTTACGGGAGAGTTTTTTGCGATGAGTTACGGTCCGAGTTTTAATGGGCACATTTCCCGAAAATCCAGTAGGCAATTAAAAAAAAGTAAGAGCCTCTATAGCCAAGTCTTTACACAGTAATATATACACAATATCAAGAGCACATAGGTACAATATATTACAATGAAAATATTGGAAAGAGCCCCAATACCACAAAAATAACAAATAAAACAAGTTACTTAAGATTAAACCCTTATGTACATTTCGATGAGCTACATCACTCTAGTTAGTAACTTCTTGTTTGATAGATTGTAATTTTGTAATAAGACCCTCTGATGATGATGACATGGTTATCGAAATGTACATAAGGGTTTAATCTTAAGTAACTTGTTTTATTTGTTATTTTTTTATTATTTTTGTGGTATTTGGGTTCTTGCCAATATTTTCATTGTAACATTAATATATGTTAAAGTTAAAGAATAAAAATATGGTACAACTCACAAATATAATTTTTTTTTTTTATTTCACACGCGTTTCAACGACTAATTTGTCGTCATCCTCAGTGAAGCTACACAAATCAAATTAACTAAAAAAAATAATAATATTAAACATAACCTATAAACTTTGTTAAACTTGTTAAAAACTTGTTGTTTTTACTTTTGTTAAAACTTTATGAGTTATGTTTAGTATAATTTTTTTTTAGATAATTTGATTTGTGTAGCTTCACTGAGGATGACGACAAATTAGTCGTTAAAACGCGTAAGAAATTAAAAAAAAAATTTTTTTTTAATATTTGTGAGTTGTACCATATTTTTATTCTTTAATTATAACTTTCACACACAAGCCAGCTCGAATATTATTTATATGTTAAAATGCATAAGTTTTTTGTTCTGTTGTCTGGTTGGTATAGTTTTGTAAAACCATAGAGAACCCCCTATTCTCTGTGGTAATAAAAATAGTCTCCTATTCTTAGAGGTAACAAGTGACAAAAAACGTTTCATAACATAAAAACTCAATCCTCGCCTTGAAGAATATTTATATGAGGAAAATTTCAAGAGCCTATTAAATCATTTGATCTTAAACATGCACAAAAAATTGCCAGACGTAAGAAAAGTTTAAAGAATTTGTTTACATAATGCTAAAACTAATAGAAAATAGAATGTTTTACTATATAAGTTTGGCATGAGTTAAAATATTTACTTTCTACAATTCTTTTATTATGAATTTTCATATTTTAACAATTTTTATTATAAAGATAATCTAAAGTGTAAAATAGTTCAAAATGTTACTTTTAAATAGTTTCATTTGACGTATTCCACCAATTTAAGTTAAAAAAAAGGATTTCAGGTGCATGGCAGACTTGATATTATAGCCATAAAATACTCAAAAACAAAAGTTGTAGCAAGGAATTGTCTTTTAATTGATCACCAAACGACTCATAAATTTAGGTTTATAGATCTTTTGAAAAAAAAGTAAAATATTGGAGTAATTTAATAATTTTTAGAAACTTTTAATTTTTAGTTAAACTTAAATGAAGATTAATCTTAAATGAAATCGACTCTACGGAGATACGATGGTAGGCAGGCCTATCTGCGGCACGAATGAAACACAGCCATGTCTTAGAAAATTTTTAAAATAGTTGTTGATAACGAGTTGCTTAAACAGGCAACAATATAATTGTATTTATTCTGAATTCTAAATATTTTAAAATCTGGAACCAATTTTATACATAAAATAATTTCAAAATTAGATATAAATTAACATATTATTGAAAAGCGTAATATTAAAAAAAATCTAAACAAATGATTTGTCTGGGTTATTTACAAAAGAAACGGATTGCTAACGAATCAGATCAATGCAATTTCGTAGCTCTACTTCTAAGTCTCTCCTCAGAAAATATTCCCAATATACAGATACTCCGAGCAATCATAAAATTACACAATATAATTGACAATTCACGAAATCTAATCAAGGCACTATATTTAGACCACTATCAAAGCGAAGCACAAAAAAGACACTATTTCTTCGAAAATACACGAACACTTGAACCAGTTTTAACGCCTCAGCATTACTGATTCAACTCATCTCGCAATACGGTTATCTCTTTAAGAAGATTAGGAAGAAACTTAGATAACTTTTCGATTAGCCAACGGCTTGTTTTGGCCAATTGATTGGCTATGTTAACAGTATAGGGCCGTATAAAATGACGCTAGGGAAATAACATTACCAGTTTATCGATAGTTATTTCTTGGATATCGGAAAAGTATTGCATTGTGTTAAACATGGGATTAGTGAAAATAAAGATAAAGTCAGCACTAGCTCTAATACCATTTCATTGGAAACTAGTCACGTGGCCGCTTAACTTAGAAACTAGCCACTTAACCGTCTCAGGCTAGTTTTGTGAACTGAAAGGTGTACGCAGACAATATAGTGACCTAAGTACTTTCTAGAAAACTTGAAATGTCTGTTACAGTGCTGAAAGTTTTGTAGTTTATAATTTTATTCAGTTATTGAAACTAGTTTTAAACCTCATTTTTATTTTTAAAACAATTGCAATACATACAAACACACAGACGCGCGCGATAATGTGTATTATATTTGTATATATATTAAGTTGTGTTGACTACATATAAGATATAGGCCTATAAATAAGGACGGGAATTGGGAACAAAGCAGGGGAAATCCTTCCCCCCCCCATAAATGATTACAATTAAAATATTGTATTTTACTCAAAATTTCTTACTTTTATTAAATGTTAAAGTAATATTTACCAATATAATTTTTTTAGATATTATTTTAACACATAATTTTATATTGATAAATTGTTTCTATAGGGAGAAAGTGAAAACCTGAGCAGCTTTTTTGGCTTACTCAAAACTACATTTGGCGAAATATCTATGATATTTTGTGCTATGTAATGTGTGTGTGTGTGTGTGTGTGTGTGTGTGTGTGTGCGCGCGCGTGCGCGTGTGTGTGTATTTATGTATGCATATATATGAAAAACTAGACATATATAAATCGAATTTTGCTATAAATAATAATCATATATTTCCTAATATATAGATAATATGATACTTATAAAAGAATTTAGCAAAGGCTTAAGAATGAGTATATATGAAGCTTTAAAAATAAATAAATATAACATTAATAGAAAATTGATAAATGAATAGATACAAATAAAATCAAACTTTGACACTATATTCAATGTATGTAGTGTTAGGGCAGCAAATTAATAAATTTGACAATATTGTAATAGATTTGGCAACATTGTTTGTTGGATCTAGCTAACACTTGTATGCTTGATTTTCTTTATTATATCTGAGGATGTTGATACTGTTTGCCAACGAAGAGTTTTGAATTGTATAATTCAATAAATTATTTTTGTTTTTGTATTTCTTTTATTTTTCTCATTGTTACACAATTTATATTTTGAATATATATATATATATATATATATATATATATATATATATATATATATAAATATAAAATACGTTTTCTTGTTTAATAATTTAAAACAACATAGGTTATTCAAATACAAGAATATTTTGTATTTGAATAACCTATGTTGTTTTAATATATATATATATATATATATATATATATATATATATATATATATATATATAAACATAAAGTATGAGGCTTTAGAGTAAATTCAGTTAGTTGATAAAATAAATCATCTGTAGAATTAAGCAAGGAAAGACACAAATAGTTTTTCTAGTGCGGACAAAGCAGGTACCATGTCATTATCTTTGTCCAGGAAAGCTATAAGTTGAGTCCGGCAACCATAGACAACAGAGAAGGGTCCATAGTGGTTAAGATGAGAAATCCAGCGGCCGATATAGCCTGGGAAAATAACCGTGTACCGTTAGGTTAAGCTAATTGTAGAACTGTGGGAAACTTACAAAGAACGGTTGTGGTAGTGAGAGAGATTAGGGATTTCATAAAAACTAAATGATCGGAGAAGTTAAGGGAGTTTTGAGAGGAGTCTCAGAGGAAGGCAGGTTGGTGGGGACCAGGATGGAAGTGTTGTAAAGGGAGAAATTGATTAAATTAAGTAAAGAGTTTTTTTAATAAGTAAAATTTAAAAAGTGCGACGTAAAAGTTTTTTTTTAGAAATATAAAGTAAGTTTTTTTGTGTGTCAAGTGTAAGTGCAGAAGGTAATAACCAAGGCCAGGATTCCAGGGTCTCTTCAGAACAATAAGTATTATTTGAATATAAGTGTAGCCAACAGACATCTATCTTTTAGTTCAGAATAAATTTTAATTTCATCAAAATTTATAAAAATTATTCTAGTTTCACCATTTCTAATTTAAAAGCAAAGTTCCTGTAATAGCGACCCGAGAGCAAGAATAAAATTTTAATACTGTTTTTTTTGTTATGTTATTTTATTAGAAATCTAAAGCCTCAGAAGTCCACCTTTTATCATTGTAATATTAGTTGAGATATCAATCATGTCACTGCTAAATATTAATATAAATTTGGAATAATGTGTAGAGTTAATTGAAGAGAATAAATGCAAGCGATGTTTAAAAATTGATAAGATTGTTAATTCTTTATAAACCTGAAGGTGTGACATTAATAGGTAAGGTAAATAAATAACATTTAAATATAAATTTAATTATAACAAAAGTTAAGTTATAATATATATATATATATATATATATATATATATATATATATATATATATATATAATGAATGAATTACTTAAACTAATAAATTGGTATGATTCAAGTCTTTAGCCAACCTAATGTTTATTCTAAAAAGCCAATTGAGATCATATATACATGTGTTAGGTATAGTTTCCTGGATCACGTTAACGTATATTGTAAAATAATGTATAGTTTATCAATAAATAACAAAAAATTAAAAAAATCTATTTAATTAATCTTTTGGGCGAGCTTACTCAGTTGCGGGGTGGCCAAATGCGACAGCCCAAAACAGGTCCAAGTTACTTTTATTGTTAATGTATACTTGATCCCTTGATTACATAGATAGAATAGAAACAACCAACCATTTTACTACTTGAAGCTTGAGAACAAACAATTAAGTAAAAATATTATAGTACATAAATAAATATATGTATTAATTATAATAATAAAATATATGTAGGTCTATATATAACTTTAAAAAATAAAAACTACAAAATAATACACAGCATTACAAAAAAGTAATTTTTTTCAATTGTTGGTGAAACATGTTCCATAATATCAATAACATAATCTTTATTTACTGTTACTAATTTTTGTCAATACTAAAGGATTCTGATTTGTTTTGTTTTGTAGTGCTTCATAGGAAATATCAAAACACAACTGAATGAAGAACAGTAACTTGACAGTGGATAAAAACATTACAAATGGGAGAAAACGTTTTCTAGAAACTGTTTCCATAGAAAGAATTTGTCACTGATAGAAGATTGCGACTATTTATTCTTATATATAATTAAATATAAAAATGAAATAATCTCAACTTAACAAAAGTGGTAGTTGTTTCGCTTTTTAGTAGCTTGATAGGAAGTTATCAACCCCGGTCTCTGAAAAATTCAATGCTCTTTAGGTGACTACTGTTGGCTAACATCCAGCGTATTTAAATATCAATGGACTCGGAGATTTTTTAATGAAACCAAAGCTAAAAATAATTGCAATCTTAATTGTAAGTAGGATTCTAGGTTCATTGTTGTGTACTAACGTTACGACCGGTCCACGTAATACTCTAACCTTTACAACGACCGACAAAGACAGTATTTACGTTAATTTGTAAATACGTAAATAGGATACGTATTTGTAAATAGGATTGTAAATACGTTCTTTGTAAAATGAAAATAACTTAGAATTTTTCGTTATTGTATTTTTCACGATGAAACTAATAAATAGCTACCAACGCCTGGTAGAATCTCTATTTGGGGGGGGGGGGTTTACGGCTAATTACCTGCACATGAATTTTAGATTTTACTGAATTATAGATAAAACATTATGACTCGAGTGGGCAGGGTAGTTCGCTGACGTATACCGGTTGCCTATCGTAAACCTACAGTCACCCTCTAACCACAGCAATCACCTACAATGTTAAGGTCTATAAAACGATGTCTTTTGATTAATTTGTCTCATTCTATGACTTTACTTGCAACTACAAATGACTGTACTTGCAACTACAATTAACTAAACGTAATTAATGTCGTGTTGTTTGATAAAGCTTATCGCCCGGACAGTCCTTGGCTAGTCTAAACAATCAATTTTGTTTTTTTGGTCTAATGTCTAGAGAAGCGCTTTCTTTTTAGACAATTTGGCGTTTTAATCGTAAATTCTGTAGCCAAACAGTTTAAATTTCATTTGGAGTGTGTTCAACTTACGTTTTATACTCATACCTAGGAACAATTTCTGTTTTATTATAACTACTTTGTCATGCTGTGTAATTCGTCACAGCTATCGGAGTCAAGTCGTCGCAACTCATTCGTCATAAAACACCCCATCCTCAAAACTTGTTTTAAAAAAAACCCTATATCAGTTTGTTTATTTTTCAAGTAGCCCATATCGACCGTGATTTTTATAAAAAAATGTAGAAACGCTTTGAATAATATACTGTTCTGGAGCCTACGAGAGGCAACAGGGGTTCACATTCTTTCAGGGTTCGGTTACCCTACTGACCGCTTTCTTAGGTCATGTCTAACCCCAACATTTTTGTAAATAGTAGTAAAAACAGAATATGAAAGTGGGGCTGGTTCGGTTGGCAAAAGCTGGTTAAAGTATTATACTTCAGATAATTTTATACATAACATTTAATTTATACATAACTTTACATAAACTAAAAGTGGAATTTTCCACTTACAACATACTTGTAAATGCATCACTAATATTACTACAACACTAAGGGTATTCATTATTTTTTAAATCAGAGCATCTAAGTAAATAATACACACAACCTCTAACCATAAAAATGTTTTATTATTATTTTTTTATTATAATAGTGGGGAAGCACTAAATAGAAATTTATTTAAGGTATTATGCAAGTAACTTCCGTCACTTATGCAAAATTAATGAGCGGGCTGGCACTGTTTGTCCTTCACAAGCGTTTTAACATTTTGTTGTAAATGTGACAAAAACACATATCAGATGGCTTCGTTGTCCAGCCTTGCTCAATATTTTGACTTTATGTACATCAGCGAAGAAAATACAAATTCATAGACAGATTTTGAAGAAAATTGTATCAGAAACTTTGCAGCTTTCAAAGCAGTTTATGGATAAACTACAACACTTTGAAATAACTTCCTTATTTGGGAATCCAGCGTTTGCTTGGGAATCACATTTCCTGTTCCTGAATATGCCCAGGACGTTTATATACTTCGATTTTACAAAAGGAGGAACCTTTTGCCAACATTAACTTCCAACTATCTGAACTACTATCTAGAAAGTAGTCATCAATTTCATTTTTGTGTATAGCCAAACAGCACTTCAATTTATATTTTAAGTATAATGGACGTTTTTTAGACTATCGGGAGGTCATACAATCTTGGTAAAGTTGAAAAGATTTGGGTTTGTACTCTGAAGACATCGACACCATAAACCTTTTTTTCTGTGTAGATAAAAGTCTTTAGAACGTTTTCTGAAATTCATAAAAGCTTCAGAGAACCTTCAGGATAAGGGTATACTAGCCCCAAGGGTCCCTGAATGATCTGTCGCGTGATTGTTCTAAACAGCTTTTTGGCAGGTTTTTTCATCCCTCTCTTAACGCGACGCTTATTATACTGTTCATTTCGCTATATCTTGATTTTTCAAATAAGAGCTTAGTACATGGGCAATCTTTCCTCATTCCTTCACTCGCGGTAGGGATACTAACCGAAAGGGAATGTGAGACGGACGCAGCTAGCTAAAGGATGTCTATCGCGAGGGCTGAGTTGGTTTTGGGAGCCAGACTCGGGGCAAAAAAAAGAGCTTTGGGGTATAGGTGCATATGGTATAATAATGATGTTAATAATAATATAACCGCAATCGCCACCCCCACAACAACAGCAACAAAAGTAATAATAAGCCTTTAGGTCGCAGAGCGAAAATAGGTTAATGACTCTGACTAAACAATGCTATCACTCGTGAGTAATTACAGACAGTACATGGGGATATATATTGTAACTAACACGCTGTTTAAACTTATGGCAGCCTAGTTAAAAACTGAAGTGAGAAGACAAATCCGATGAAGTGAGTAAGCGTTGAGATAATAATGGTGTATTCTCAACACAGATTCAGTTACAAACTACTTCCCACATATTACCTTTGTTTAAAAATGACCTTCCTTAAACTACGTGGAACTCCATTTTAAAATATTTACGTAAATATAAATATTTTACATCAAATAAATAAATTTTCAAAATGTTGGACTAATAACAAAATATAAATAGATTTTAAAATATTGTATAGTATATACAAAACATTAGTTCCAATTTAAAAAAAAAACACTTTAACAGTTTTAGTTTAAACAATTAATTTAAAAAAACATTGATTAATTTAAATTCGTATTTATAAATGAGTGAGCAAAAGGTAAATAGGCTGAGGGCGCTACGGCAGCTGCAGGTGCCAAGTTGGACACGCCTAGACTATACACTTTTTATGATCACCTAGTAGAATCGAAAATATTTTGTCTCAGTAACTTTTGTAAAGATTTATTTTATTTATAACTTCACCCTAGACGTATTATTACTTCATCAATTACTTTTTCTTATCCTGTAATTCTTTGACATGGTCTATTTTGTTAAATCTCTCCCCTCGTCCCTGAATGTGATGAAGCAATGAGATCCTACTGTACTTATGTGTTAACCTTATCTTTGTTTTCTGCATCGAACTTTTCTGTGAAACTTTCTCTTTTCCAGACTTTTCCAGTTCAGTCGGGTTTTATTTCTGTAAAAACTAGTTTTTTACATGTTCAACTTAGCTACACTGCAAAAACACTGCACTACATAGACCTAATGTATACATAGAATTAAAAAAAAAAAAAAATGTAAATAATTATAGGCTCTATGCATTTCATGTTAAGTAAACTGTTGATGCTCGAAAATGGAGATACTATCAATCTTTGAAAGTTAACTCGCATAAATACCAAGTAAGATTCTTGGTTAAGTACAAATAGTGAAAGTGATAAGTGAATAGAAGAAAACAGTGTTGCAAAGTTATATATATATATATATATATATATATATATATATATATACAATATATATACTGTATGTATATATATATATATATATATATATATATATATATATATATATATATTAAAAAAAACTGTTGTCACTCCTGAAAAGAACAAAAAATACACACACACACACACACACACACAATTACACATTCACGAAGTGCTTTAGCACCCATAAGTTTCCCTCTGGCCTTCGAGCGGCGAATGATAGCACGCGGGGGTGAGGGAGATAAGAATCAATCCTGTTCTGCAAACATTGGTTTTCTTGGAATTCTGACTATTCTAACGAATTTGTAAGTTTGTAAATTAATATTGTTGAAATGGAGAAATTGTACGGTTAGTGTAGGAGGTTAATAGGAGTTATTCATTCTGTGTAGAAATCACAGACTGACGCTTAATGAAACGGAATTTCAAAACATACAGCTGTACATATTTTACCAACGTTGGACGTATAGTAGGACAGCACAGTCTGAAGCGGCTGAGCCAGAGCGGAACTTGCGCCAGTAATACACATCTTGACTTCTACAACTCTTCCACAGAGATAAGACCCTGTACAGACATGATCCTTTTTCCGCTCTTAAACCAGAATATTTCTTTTTACTAATTATCGTACTTAGTGTCAAAAGGCTTAATATTTTGTTTTTATTATTAAACTCTGTTCATGATTCAGAATTATTTCAATGCAGATTCTTAGAGACAAAAGTTTAAAATCAACAAAAGTCTTATTAGCAGGTAACTGAAGTGAATTTCAATTCTCATAGGAAGAAGAACTTACTATTATAGAAAGATATGCAAAATGCTTTAATTTTTCTCCTGCCCTCTTGTTGTGTTCTTGAAATCAATATTCAAGAAGTTAAGCAACTATGGTAGGATTAAAATTTAAAAAAAGTATATAGCCAATGTCAAAGACTTTTTAATGCTCTTTACAGCTTTTCCCCCAATGACGGAATTTTTAATTTAATGACAACAAATCTAAACCTTTTTCCCACTAATGTAACCTTCTTGCTTTAGAACACAGTTCCCAAACTGGGGGGTCGTGAAGGCAAGTCAGGGAAGGCGCGAGACCAGTTGGAAAATTGTAAGATGGATTCACATTTAGTATTTAGTTATAATTTAAATACACAATTTATCCAAATTTAACACTAAATTTACCCCTCATATTTTCTATTACATAGGTAATTTTATTGACCATGACGCTCAGAAAATTTAAGTGAAATGTACGCATTTATAAAAGAAATATATGTAAAGGTTGTGCAAATTTTGTAAACTTGGAAATAAATCAACATGGCAGCTTGAAAAGAATAATAGTATCGCAACAGCACCACAAAGGACAAATCTTCATTTTTGATAAAACACTTAAAAGTGTATTACAGGCAGCTCTTCGATCATACTTGCTACCTACTTGTGCAAAAAAAAACACATTATTTTCAGCACTTACTGCAATAAAAACAAAATAAACAAAATATAGGAACAAACTTGAAGTTTCTAATAACTTGCGTTGTGCCCTTGCTAAAATACAAACTCAAATAAGAACGCTAGTGAAAAAAAATTAAAGCTCATCCATCTCACTAACAGATTTTTCTCTTGTCAGTTAAAATTTACCTTGGAAATTAAAACTTTAAATGTTATATCATGTTTCTTGTGAAAGTATGTATAAATAAATGAATTGTTTAATATACATATATATATATATATATATATATATATATATATATATATATATATATATATATTAAAGCAACATAAGTTATTCAAATACAAGAATATTTATTAATTTATATTCAAAGCTTTTCGTTGGTAAACAGTACCAACATCATCCCCTGCTTGGGAACACCTGCTTTAGAACATAAGCCCGTTTTTTGTTGATATAGTCCTTAGAAGATTAAATTTGTAAAATAAAAATGTACACAAGGTCATTCATTTACAGGTTCATTCATCAGTAAAAGAAATATGCACGCATTGTAGGATAGTGATTTTTATTTTTCAATCTTAGACAAATGTGGTCATTAAAGCAAGAATAAACAATATGCCTTCATATCTCCTAAATGGCAATCCTCATACAACAAATTAAGTGCTACTTTTAGAAAAGCGAGTATGTTTAAAAGTGTAAACAAATACATATTCATATAAACTTGTTTCACGTACCGAAATCACACACCCGATACTTCTGACCTTGGGTTTCTCTGCCGCAAATTGTACGGAGTCAACTCATTTCCTCCCATTGTAAGCAGATTCTCTAAAAGAGACATTTAGGACGGCGGGCGGCGGTTACGTAAGATCTAGATGCAACAAGAGCTTTTGGTATTCTATAAATACAGGTCACTGTGTTACGGCACACTCTGTGTAACATTACCCATAATAAACATAATCTAACACCACACTTCAAGGAAAACCGCTTCTAAGATTACTTCCGGTACGGTAAAGATTTTACGGTTTTACTTTCACATTACTAACGTGAAATAATATGAGCATTAACAATTCACCGATTGCCTCATTTTATTAGATATATACATTACGATTTTTAATAAAATAACATCGATTATTGTATACATCTATTGCTTACTTTAGACGACTCTTTCATTGGTAAACTGTTTAATGGGTTAAGACAAAATTCACACACATGTATTAAAAATATTTGTGCTCTAATACGCGAAGAAAAAGTAAAAGAAGAATAAAAGATAGTAAAAATAAAAGAAAGCAGTCAATTCGTACGTAGCCTCAAACCTATAAATTTATATACAGAGAAATCTAAAAACCTTTACACTCACGATTCCGACCTTTTAAAAACGATTTTCGTCATTAGTGCAAACCTAAACACGGAAATCTTGACATCATGATTCTGTCGTACCAGTATAAATAAGTCGTAAAGCTATTGCAAGGCTTAGACTGGCCAGCTGCCCATATGCAGCAGGGAAGCTGATTCAGGGGCTAAGCTCAAAATTTTAATTATTTTGAAATACCAATAAAAAAGTACGGAGCGTTCTGAGTATGTTGGTCATGTTGATAAAATCCCCAATCCAGTTTTTGTCCAGAAAAGTGTTAAAGAATGTTTTATGTTGTATTCTCCACACATAACTTTCCCCAATAACTATTTACAACCCTAGAAACCGCCTCCGGCTCTGCGCCTCTTCACCGATTGTCTCATTTTATTAGATATATACATTACGATTTTTAATAAAATAACATCGATTATTGTATACATCTATTGCTTACTTTAGACGACGCTTTCATTGGAAAACTGTTTAATGGGTAAGACAAAATTCACACACATGTAAGTAAGATGTATGTAAATTCACGCACATACAAGTGACTTTCAAGATGATGGTTATGGAGGATGTAGCTTCAAGTTATATGGACGATAAGTAAAGGTCGAGTGCTCCAATGAATGTCTACGTTTACGATCGCTTTCCCAGAACTATTCAGGACATTTCCAACCAGGAACTATAGAACCCTCGGGCCCAGTTTTTCGTTCCACAAGTTACTCTTTCGGTCCAGATATTTTGGCTTACGTAAGTTCCAGATCCACAGAATACAGAGTTCAGTTGTTTTACAGTGACGATGCGGAAAACTAGCTCTATGAGAGTTCATTAACAATAATTTGTCAGTGTGGTTGTAAAAAAAAAATTAAGATAAAATAAAGTAAAAGAAGAAGAATATGGGAAGAAGTATACCTTGAATTCCTTTGGCCAGTAGTGCACAAAGATAAAAGGAAATGTGGGTTATCTAACACCCAACACTGCTTCCTCCATGATAAGACCTTAAACCCTATACTCCCGAGCCGAAACGGTTAACTTTCTGCTCTTCTCTCCTAAAATGGGAGTACCAGTATAAAAAAAGCCAAAGACACTACGTTTAGACCTTCGTTAGTCACCGGCCCTCAACTACAATTTCTTTTTACATTAAAAATAGTAAAAATAAATCACTTGATCTACCTCAACGCCATAACATACGGAGCATGTGCCTTACGTTTGGGACTGAAAACATTATAATGTTTCGAATCTACTAAAGAAAAAAAACAATGGAAAAATAGTTTATAATTAAAAGCAGTGAACCCCTTTCTTGAGGTTTTATTATTCGAATACTTTTCCCGATAAGGGCTCATATTCGCCAACTAGGGCGGTTTGGAACGTTTTTCAGGATTTTTAAGAATGATAATTCAATTTATCTGTCTTTAATATTTGTCATTTTAAATTATGAATAAACAGGCTATTGTTTCTTATCTAATGTCATCGTATTGTAAGCGGTTTTCCCAAAGTTAAATGGCCTAGTATACTGAACTGTTTTTTTTTTATTGTTAATTTAATCACAATTAAATATTTCAGGGTTCCTCTTGTCAGAGTGACATATGATAACACTAGCAATAGGTCAATGATAAGAAGGGCCATCGCAGTTAGCTTGGTATGAAAAAATGTCACTTGGGGATATTACTGCCTACCAAACAAAGCCCTTGGCTTAGATTTCTTCTTAGAAGATTGAAAGCTCGTTTAAATGATGCTGTGGATGCAAAGTCTAATCAGAAACAGGGTGTTTAGACAAATTTGTACACGTGTTGACTATTTACAAGGCGTAGCAGAACTCGAGTATACCTTGCTGAGCCAGACCGAACACTTGAACTGACCTGATAATAAGATATCTAAATGGAAAACAAAACGGGTTTTTTGGGATCTTACGGATTGTGGAAGATTCTTGATCAGTTCATATACAAGGGGCTTTTAAGGTAATGGTTATGGAGGATATAGCTTCAAGTTATATGAACGATAAGTAAATTCAAATAAAATTATTTGTATGACATAAGTCCCTGCTCTAGGATATTGGAGGGATTTTAGATCACGTGATCAGGGCACATACAAGTGACTTTTAAGGTAATGGTTATGGAGGATGTAACTTCAAGTTATATGAACGATAAGTAAATTCAAATAAAATTATTTGTATGACATAAGTCCTTGCTCTGGGATATTGAAGGGATTGTAGATCACGTGATCAGGGCACATACAAGTGACTTTTAAGGTAATGGTTGTGGAGGATGTAACTTCAAGTTATATGAACGATAAGTAAATTCAAATAAAATTATTTGTATGACATAAGTCCCTGCTCTGGGATATTGAAGGGATTGTAGATCACGTGATCAGGGCACATACAAGTGACTTTTAAGGTGATGGTTATGGAGGATGTAGCTTCAAGTTATATGGACGATAAGCAAATTCAGATAGAATTACGGGTATGACTTATAAGTCCCTGCTCTGTGATATTGGAGTGATTGTGTATGACGTGATCAGGTCACACACTCGGGAGCATGGCCAAGTATCCTCGTGGATCTGCGCTCGGGGAATTGATGATTTTCTTAGCACTACTCCTCCTTCAGGATATATAAGTGTGAGATAGTTATTGTGCTGAATGTGGTGATTCCTGTATTATGTGTTGTGGGACGTGAGTTTTACTGTAACCCGCTAAGAGCGTCAAATCTGTGCAGTTTAATGAATAATTGCCTTTGGGAGCTAAATACTCTAAAACTGTTCATAAAATACCAACATGAATGCTTAAGTAATGAGAAATATTCTTTTAATTTGTTACATAATACCAACTAAGAATTAGTGTCTATTGATTTTTACACAACCTCAGACTGAATCCACACAACAGGCAAACAATATAATTCTTTAGTGTTTCTACACATTATCCAATAAAAAAGCGTAATAAAAACTTCGGCTCTGCAGTAATGATTCTTGGATGGTTTTTCTGGAATATTGCGTTTGATAAACCTGCAAGCCATTACAAATGCGGTATCACGAATAGCCTACATTTACAAGCCAGTCTATTGTACTAATAACAAGCATTTTATCCAACCTGTTAGATAAGGTGGGACGACGTGACCTTGAGATGTGACGCGCTGCAGTGTACTATACTGAGACAAATAATGGCGTGGGATGACGCCAATTTCTGTAACTAACACTGACAGTCTGTTTCGTGCTTCACTGAGTTTCGTCGATATAAGAATAAAGCGTCGTAGTGTGTATGCGTTATATAAATGGTGTTATGGCGTGAAGAATACTGCTTCTAACTTGGAGTATAGTTATTAGAATACAATGGACTTACACGTTTATACGTCAGCTAAAGAGGTTGTTCAGACTTAAATCGCAAATCGCCGGACAAATTTATCTTGATGGAGTACTATATAAAACACTTATAAAAAACTCTTGCTTTTGAAAAAACAAAAATTTCCGTCGCGTAGGTCAGATGTAATTTTTAATTATTCCTCACGGGGGTAAGATGAAACTATTATACTGTGGTATGCTCTAGAAACGCCAGTACTCAATCAGATCAAACATGTTTCGGCAACCACATTAACATCATCAGGTATGAACATAACCTAGATTCAAATAAATATCAGTGACAAGCTAAGCTTAAATACCATAATACCAAATATTATAAACAACAATTATCGCTCTCAAACCAATAAATACTAGACAGATGATGTCAACACTACTTTCCTTTAACAACGACTTTTATCTAAAACAATTTTCAGAACTTTAAGAGAGTAGTGCATCTTGCAATCGTTTTAATATGATCGTAACACAATTCAAACAGAACAATGGAAAATGTTCATAATGTCGTTTTGTTTGTGTAGTAGGTAGTTGTCGATAATTTTCTCCTTGTTCATTGAATCAGGTCGTGATATATGTTACTTCGTACAGTCAGGTTACTTGAAGCACCTTCACAAACAGTTAAGATCGAGAGAACGAATGATGAAAATGTGGGAAATGAAAAGACAAATGTGAAGAATAAGGGTAGACGAAGGACGAGCCTTCAGAATATTCACTGCCAATTCCCTGGTCTAGCCAAGTTGTATACATAAAAATTGGGCAAAATATCTTTTCTTGCAATCACTTTAACTTGTGTATGTTTTTTTACTTAGGATTTAAATGACTTCCTTTTATACAATTAAAACGATTTCGAAGAGAAACACAGCACAGCAGATGAATCTAGGCCTTAAACTATCCAAGGAAGATAACGAGGCATCACTATGCTTCAACATTCCATTGTTAGCCTACCTTAAGCATTCATTATTACATACTGGACATATCCGAGAGCTAAAAATTTCCAAGAAATTATCCAAGAGCTTTAGTTCAAACTAAACAATTCAGCCGAATGTTTTTCACTTTTAATTACTCTACGTGAAAAACAGAATGGAAAATATTATTAACATCTTATGCAAAATAGTGCGTATACAAAATAATATGAACTTTTAATTTTATACGTAAAAATAGTCATGTTAACTCAACGATTTTTAACAACACAATGTGTATCAGTAAAGAGGACAGTATGACGAAAGCCAATTGGAAAACAATTGTATTGTTTAAACCGGAATATTATCAATAGCCTTGATAAGAAACGCTACCGAATTAAAAGTGACAAATACACCACGATAGCCTCGTGTATAGAAACTATAGAGTAGAATTGTTTCAGTTCAGAACCTTAAGTAATATAAATAATTTCCCTCCCACATCATGCACTAGAAAACCAAAGTTACTTAGTAGCTTTCGCTGCTTCCCATTATTGACATGTTTTATCTATTATTCTAGAAGGCGTTGAGGCGTTTCTCACGCTCTGTTCTTACGCTTTACAAATGTCTTTACTTACGTGCAATATATCAATGTAATATTTTTACATTTTTATTTAAAAGTTATTTTATAATCACCGCGGTAACACACGATTAGTACAATTTTACAACTAATAAACCTCAATAACAAGAAATAACTAAATAACAACCAGTTTTCTGAGTTATAGTCTATATAACTAGGCCTATATGCCTTATGTACATGTCGATTGCCATTTCAGAAGCTTTTGCTACAATACAATGTTGTTCTATTTAATGGTCGGCAAGATGGTCTGGTTAGGTTACCGCTGGATGTATGAAAGACTTGTTAGGAGGCCTTGCTATACTATCCTTGAACGAATTGGATTTAGTTGTATTTCTTGCGCTTTAGCAACAAAAGAAGTGAGGTGGTCATAGAAATTGAACGTGTGTAGAGTCCATAAATTTGTTTAACTTGTTATAATGTGGAGTCATTTTATTACAGTATATTTCCTGTTTTCAAGGTTTATTATCTTAATGTCGATTGTACTAAATTTCTTATTTAGTTCTAAATGCCCATTTTGATAATTTTAAAACAGAACTGAAAAAATAATTATTATACCAACTACTAGCAAAGAATATAAATCGTATGGTAAGTAAAGAAAAATTAATCAAGCTACTTCAATTCGAATTAATAATTTTATATGTTTTTACTTCGTGATTAGAGAACTCGCATGGAGATTTAAAGTTTTGTGGTGTTTTATATTCGTTTTTATTTTAAACAGCCCATTTACCCACAGTCACTTAGAAAATCACAACTGGTAAAGATCGAAAATAACTAGACACGATAATTATTAGATGCAAATAACAACATGATTTTTTTAAACTCACGTTTTCAATTCTTTATTTTTTTCAAAAAATTACTACACTACATTACGCTAGCTCGGTCTTCGTAAGCTAAAAAAAAAAATGTTTTTTTTAATGTACTAAGCTTATATATGAGAAATAATAGCTGCTTGACCACCTTCACCACTGCACCTCCAATGGTATCCCTCAGAGGTCATAAGCAAACTTCAACAGGAAAATTTAATGCAGTACCATGAGTAAACCCAAGGTTTGTTTTATTTTTCCTTTAAGCCCCAGTTTTGAAGTGAACTATAAAAATATTGTATAATATCCTGTCAATCTAATACTATAATTAATTTACTCTATCTTATTTTGCATAGAATCTATGCAACTTGCTAAGTTTTGTTTATCAATGTAATGTGCTATAAAAAAAAAAAAATACTATGTATAATTACAGCGGTAAGATGATCGCAGCAATATGATTTTTACAAGACTAAATGTAAAATGTAGTAATACAGTTAGCATCATCGGTAAAATGTTACATCTGACATTTCTTAAGAAAATCATTTTAATTACATTTTTCAAAAGGGGGTAACTGTTTCAGAAATTAGCAGTACGGTTTTGTCACTAATTAATTTTCTTTGTAGACAAACTACTTATTGAACAGCAGTATATATATATATATATATATATATATATATATATATAAGTTTTCAGTTACTATCAATATTTATACAATCTACTTATACAATCAGAAACAAAACCTTGACTTGTGAAATGCTTGAATCCTTTTACATCTCATACAAGGTACAAATTATGAGTAGGGTTCAATATTTCCTATATGCTCAAATATTTCACACAAAAGAAGGTAAAAAGGATTCTTTTTATTGAAGTACAGCAAGGAGAAGTAATGACGGAAATTACATAACACAGAATACAAAGGAAAGCAAATTAAATTAGATATAAAAATATTGAACACTTCAGTAGAAAGTTCGTCAACATTGTCTTGCCAACGTAAAACGTCTGAATGCATTGCAATACAAAACATTATTTTAAAACAAACTGTTCTATTTTTTTGTTGTCAATATGTCGTAGGTACTCAGCACACAGCTGTATGTACAAAGCACACACGGCTTTTAATTTATAATCAGTTAACAGTCAGGTTGTAAACGTTTAAAAATGATTTCAAAACAAGGACTATTGTTGCGCCATTTTGCCAAGTAGAGTGCTAGCGTGTTATTAAAATTCATTTAACGGTTTATCTTGATAAAGTTCGCACTATTGTAAGTTCATGCTTTGATACAGGTAAATGATTGCTTTGTTTGATTTATACCAGGCGCAATAACAGTTAAGGTGATTAGGCCCGATCTCATTTTAGGTGGAAACATTTCAGAGTAAAAGTTTTTCTTGTTTGCCAATTACAATATTTTACAATCTTCATATCAACATCCTAATTTGTATATTTTACTATAATTTGCCTTTTTTGCTTTTAAAGTTGTTTTTGGTTGAAAATTAATACCGAACTCTCTACCGCGTTCATTAGAAATATAATTAATTCTGGCGTAACTAACCTGTCACATTATCAACATTATTGATTATAAAAATTAGATAAACTCCTTAGTTCTTTCAACTTTGTTATTGCAAACTATAATTTTCAAAAATCATAGCAAGAATTAAATAAATGCCAAAACTATTGAAAGCTAAATTTATAGTAAAATATATAACTCATATAGTAGTTAAATTCCTGGGGGAAGTAATCATCCTGAGTCCATAGATGGTCTAGATCCCATGATTCCATATAACAGCTATTTTTTAGGTATTTTACATTATATTAGCACTAGGTTAAAACGTGCTAATGAGAATTATAATATTTCCTAATGTGTTAATACTGTATTATTTCCTAAATATAGTTATCAAATATAGGCCTACTCACCTATTAATGACTTAAGCTATATTTAACCTATAAGTTCAATTACTAGAACTCAAAAATAAAATTTAAATATTTACAAATTAGTTGAATTGTAAAAATGTAAAGTTATAATATTAAATAAGGTTATATTACGTTTTGTATAGTATGTGTCTTATCCCTTTGTTATAGAATATTAAAATATTTAAACAAAAATTTGAAGTATATAAAATATTTATGTGTTATGTATCAATATTATCGAAATTTAATGACTTGTATGATATCGCTTTATTTAAAGTTACATTTCTCTTATTAATTACACGACTTCAATGTCTTTTTGAAAATAATTTGCAAAAAATATTTCATTCATTAATGTTGGAAGTTTTAAAAGTACAGTAGAACCGACAGCGGAAAGGGTGGGTTTGTAAACATTTACTCATCAAAACATTTATAAACACCAGATAAATTAGTATTATAGATATTAGTAATATTTCTACAATATTTACAGTTCTATGGCAGCGTTTTTAATTAAATGCCACTTGATAGAAGATACAAACGACCGTGTCAGCAGCGGTTTACGCATCTTGCCGGCTCGGGCTGTGCGACGCCTGTTTATGCATTTGGCGGATGCCATGATCTATCTACAAAACACAGTCCGTTATAAGCGACGTCCGGTTTAATAAGGTCCGCTATAATGAGGTTCTACTGTACTTTACAAAATTATATCTGTATTAAATTAGTACTACTCTCATTATTGTTATTACTCTCAGTTGTTAGAATTTTAATACCCGAATAAACCATAAAACCATAGGCGATTGTTGGGATTTTCCTTCATGCGACCTCAGGGCGGTAGCCTATACTTTACGAGTTCAGGGTGGAAAACAGACGCAAGGTTGAGGGAGCAGAAAGACACACGAACGACGGATCTGTCCAGGTTTGTTTATCTTGAACTTTGGAACAATACCTTTGCCTGTTATGTTTAAGTCCAATTCAGGGGAAATTTAAGATCAGAATACCTATCGCACAAGTGTATTGTCAATGCCATTCTTACTCTTCCCACTTACACCAAGTGAAACGTTGCTCGAAGCAGAAAGGTCGAGCGAGACTATCATGACGTCTTGTGTATCCGCTTTCGCCTTTAATACACTTAGAAAACATGCTTACAACCTTTAGTTCTTTTAATTTTAGTACTGCAAATTTTAAATTGAAGGTAAATCATTCATATTAAAATAAAACACTGCGATTTAAAATGAAATTTTTAGTGAAACTTTCAACTTTGTGACTAGTTAATCTTTTGTTACAGATTAAAGTCCAACCTTAGAAGCCAGTCTATAGAAAGCCTAGTTCCTCCTCAAAATTAAAAGAAGGAGGTTCATTTCGCTGGCGAAGCAAGGAGATATTCCGTTGGCACTGGTGACGTAGATTAGGAAACGAACTTTTGACGGAAAGTGTATGAGGGAAAGAAGAGTCAACTACTTTGTCGCGTATTAAAGAGAATTTTTAATAACATTGATATGTCCGGAAATCGAAATAATGAATACAAATTTGTGAAGAGCATCTTCAGATTAAATTCTTCAGATGTTTTGTTTACAATATGTACCGTATATATTTTTTGGTCATTTACTTTACTTCCAACAAAAACCTAATCACCGAAAACAAATTAATGCTGTTATAAATTTTCCTTAATAGAAGAATAAAGTTGCTGTCATTGCGTCGCGCACATGCACGAAACTATATTTACACAATTCTACGAAACTATTGCTATCTAGCTCTCAAGAATTAACCATCGACATTTACTTTGCTTCCAACAAAAACCTAATCACCGAAAACAAATTAATGCTGTTATAAATTTTCCTTAATAGAAGAATAAAGTTGCTGTCATTGCGTCGCGCACATGCACGAAACTATATGTATACAATTCTACGGAACTATTGTTATCTAGCTCTCAAGAATTAACCATCGACGTTTACTTTACTTCCAACAAAAACCTAATCACCGAAAACAAATTAATGCTGTTATAAATTTTCCTTAATAGAAGAATAAAGTTGCTGTCATTGCGTCGCGCACATGCACGAAACTATATTTACACAATTCTACGGAACTATTGTTATCTAGCTCTCAAGAATTAACCATCGACATTTACTTTAACCGGAAAGGGAGCGGAGGGACTAATGTTCGACCAAACACTGGCTTAGAGCGTGTTAGCAATCCCAGCTACATTCGGCGACTCTTTTCTAGCTCAACAGAGAGCTTCTTGCGCATGGTTACGACGCTATGCGCCTGATAGGATTCTTCTCACCGCCTCAGCAAGACCACTCGCTAATCTCTTACCTTGCTAGCTGAGTGTGCAAATACCATCAGTCGGACTATCTTCGAAACCAATTCTAGCCAAGAGCTGTACGCTATTATACTCTGAATAAAACTGTGAAGGGGCGGAGAGGGACCCTTGTCACTCACAGCCGCTAGGTATTCCCTAGGTACTTCATGTTAATTTGATTAGTAAGAACCGATAGGCTCCTACAATAATTTTTATTAAACAAGTTTAAAAAAATATTTGTATTAATAGATTAAACTTAATCGTTGTTTATATATTGGATGAATATCATTCTCTATTAAAAAACCCATGTTTTACTTAGATATATAATAAGCGTATCCTTGAGTAATTTTGAGGGCTACAATTGATGTAATTTAAATAAAAATCTTTAGAGCTGATGTTTTTAGATTGAACTTATTGGTTTTTAGTTATCTTAAGAAACATTAATAATTATATAAACCAATTTCGTTTAAAAAAAAATACACGGCAATCTGATAATTCGCTCCATTCGTCTCCATTGAAGTGAGCATTCACACGTACGGACATTTTAACAAATATTAATATTTTCCTAAAATCTAAACAATTATTCTTTAATGAACAATTGTTTCTGCAAACATACTGAGATATAATGCAGTCCTATAAGAGAAAATAAGAAATAATAAGTTAAACCTGATAATTATAAATAAACATTTGAAAGCGCAATACATTGGCGGATTGGAGTTCGACTTAGAACTAACTACAAAGGCCCGCTGACCTGCTAATGGATAAGAACCCAAACCACTATTTCACTTTCGTAGAATTCCACTCCAGTTTAATTCAGACTATAATGATCTATCTGGCTCCCATGCAATGTTTTTCTTTATCTCCATATTACTGCCTTTTGGTGTATATATCAGTTTCACATTTTAGTCTTGTAGTTTTACATTTTACAGGTTTGAATATTTACTTATATTTTTCCATCAACCTGATACCGTATTATCTCCCGACCTTATACTCATCCTAATGTTAAATAATATTATTAAATCTAAGAAGAATTGAGGCAATGCATATCCATAGTATTCCAGATAATAATGTAACAATGAAAAATATTATCCACCTCTATCATATAAATAATAATACTCAGAAGGGAACAAGAATTTGTCTAAAAGAAAACAAAAAATCCCATAAAATAAATAAAATGAAGGTTTTCTATCCTAAATCATAGATTAAATATTTACAAACAGCTATGAATTGGGTGAAAAACGTCGTCTTTATTTTATTAAAATAATAATTTATTTATTCAATCGTAGAATAAACATGTAGATTTAATCACCCAGCAACAATTCCATGATTCAATATCTATATTTTTTTAGTATGACATTATCGTGCATATATATATATATATATATATATATATATATATATATATATATATATATATATGTATATATATATATATATATATATATATATATATATGTATGTATATATATATATATATATATATATATATATATATATAACAGAAATTATTGTCAAGATTAGATAAGATCAGAGTAGCGGCGAAACTTACTGATTTGAGATATAGAGAACGTCTGGCATCAAGTACACAGGCCCGTCGACCTTTCACACAAAGCCAACTCCAATGGCTGTCCATTCGAACTTTCACACAATGCCATATGTAGTGGCTGTGCCTTCGACCTTTCATACAAAGCAATGTGCAGTGGCTGTCTCTTCGACCTTTCACACAAAGCTATGTGCAGTAGCTGTCCCATCGACCTTTTATACAAGGCCATATGTACTGGCTGTGCTTCGACTCTTCACACAACCCCATGAGCAGTGGCTGTACTCTTGTCATTTCACGGGTAGTTTCAAGATACACAAATTATTTCACAAAGTGACTACCGCAATCTCAGTCTTGTCTATTTTACCGCTTCCATCCTGTTTACGTATCGCCTTACTTTTTTAAACTATTCGTGATTTTAACAAACTTATATAGAGTAAATATCTTTATAATATTAAATATTTTTCCCAGGTCTACCCTAATAAAACATATTTTCAGTTTTGGTCCGCTACGTAAAACTGTATTGAGAAAATCATAGATTGACCTTGAATGTTCTAAAAAACTACGCTATTTGAAATTGAATTATTAAAGATCTAGTAATTGGAAGAATCCCAATTACTGTCGTAAATTACCATATACATTAAGGAGCACGGATTTCGGCATAGAGATATTTTGTTATGATTTAGGCTTTTTTGCTTTTAAATCCATGGAGAAACAATTAGTTAAATTGGGATAAAAAATATAATCAAATGTACAAAATTAAGTCTCAATTGAACGTAAAAACTCAAATTAATTTTTTTTTATAAAAAATGTTTTATTAGAGACATACTTACTGTGACCATAGATCTCAACTCTACAAGCTTACTAGTATAATGCTTGTAGAAAAATTGTGAGTTAAGCAATGCTTTAATGAACGAATTACACATCTTTACTTCAGAAGTGGCGTCATAAAATTTTACAGTAGCACGTTTATAATACTGATAAAGGCTGTGTCAACAAACTGGTATGTCACAGTAAGTGGATATTGTAGCATGTAGGTATAAATACATTTTCGCGCAGCTTATTGAAGTAATAATAAAAACTGAGGTGGCAAACTGTATAGGCCTTCTGTTTACTCTGGCTTAGTGTAAAACAAACCTTTCACAGCAATAACAGCTTCCCAATGTACACATAAGATAGCTTGAACTTACGGAAGTAAACAATAGCCTCTCTTTTAAAACAATTATTTAAACTTACATTTTATTTTGGTATTCACGAATTTATATACCTAAATGCTTTCTTAAATTTACAATGTATCTAAATTTAATAACGCTTTCGAGGTAGTTGTTGATTGCGCTTAAAGATTTTTTTAATTACCATATCCTCAATAATAATATAGTAATGTGTTAGGCTAAATCTGTCAGAGAAGAGGGAAAGTGCCTTACAACTTACATGTTTGAATGAATATGAATGTAACGGTATTATTTCGGATGCACGGCTGAATAAAAACAAGTAATATAAACACACAATTTTTAAAGTCAATTCCTATCTAGATCGATAAAGAAGAATTTGATTTTAGTTACTTTTTGTTAAATAATTACAATTAATATAAATAAAGTAAAATAACCTATGTGTTAGAACAGCTATTCTTTACTAGTCTACCATAACCTTTAATATAAAATCAGCTGTTTTATGAAATCATGTTATCACTTATTTTAAGCCAAATAAGTGTTATTTATAAGACGAAATAACTATATTGCATACCTTGCCCCATTGGTGAAAAGTTTTTCTCCTATATAAAATTAATTCCTTAAATTTGATTAATTAATTAATATTTGAAAAAACTATTTTATCTAGTTCTAAAAAAATGTAGGCCTATTTGAACTTGAGTGGACGAATAAAAGTATTTTATTGACGATGGAAAATTTGAACAAGAAATATATATAAGGAGAGTGTAAACTAAGAGAAGGAACTGAAAAACACCCCGTGTGTTAATTTTTGCGTCCATTTCATATCTAAAAGCGTTAGGTTTATGATTTTAATTAGACTATGATTAATAATTAGAGATTATTTTTACAAGAAAAGTTGAAACATTTTTATCTACAAAAGTAAGATTTTTTTTGTTTTTATCTGGATTAAATTTAAAGTGTTTAAATTAAAGTTAAATTAAAAATTTGATGTGTTTTTGAAACGACGTAATGTTTTAATGTTGTAATATACTATATAATCACACAAGGCTATGGTGGTTTGGATCAGGTTATCGGTTGATAAAATATAGATTTATACGTTAGTATACAGGACACCAAAGCCGTAACCAGGAGGTTTTTCTGGGTAGGGTTGTCAGAGTCATGAGCAGAAATTTGGAGGAGTGAATTTTTTAGAATTTAATGTGCATGCTCTCGACATTTTTTCAAGTCGATATTAAAGTACAATTATAAAACAAAAATGTAGTTTTAATTTACTTAAAAGGTTTATACTTATGATATATCATATTTATAAATGTGATATTTAAATTTACAAAACAAGGTTTAATTCTGTTGGTAAGTTGCTGATATCAAGATGAATCGACATGAGGGCTAACCCTGTCCACGTGTGTTTCCCAAATACAATGTTATGTCCGTGGAGAAGTTAACAAAGATCCTTCGACATTCAAAGTTGTGACTGGCGCAGTTGCAAAACTGTTCAGTAAAATTAATATATTAAAAGAACTTCATTTTTACACTCCCCAGAGCTTCCACAGCAGGTGACGGACGGCAATTTCATTCCACTTTGCCAATTCAATTTCCCATGTTTCAAATTTTGTTTTCAATAATGAGGGGCCCCCCTTTCTTTTTATACATCTTTAAGCTTCCACGATTTTTATTGAAGTAGAACATTCACTATACACTAATGATGACAGCAATGCATTTAGGTATGAAAACCTCTTTGTGGTCTAGGAACTATTATTTAATTGTTAAATGAAATTTCAATAAATGTATTGATGAATGTGTAAATATAAAGGTATATGAGAAAAGAGTGAACCTCTCATTATTGAAAGAAAAATATGAACTTGGAAAATTTAATAAGCAAATCGAAATGAAACTCCTTTCATCGTCCATCACGTGTTGTGGAAGTAGGGATGGTCGATCCAGTTACTATAACGGATCGGCGATTTTAGTGACAACGCCATATTTGAAACAGTGACTTTAACCGGAGACAAGGTATGCTAAGACTGCTCTGTAAGTGCCGATAACAAGCAGACATACCACACTGGTGAAACGATTCCACGCCTTGCTTTTATATTTTAGGAAGGCTCAATCTATTTAAAAATAAACTACGAAATTAAGAACAAACTGTTGAGTATGAAATAAGCGTCTACTGTTCACAACACTATTACTGTCGTCAAATCCGACATAAATCGTCCACCCATACACGACGTAAGTGAGTAGAGCCAGTGACAGCGACAAATCAACCAATGACAATCGTGGTAAAATATCAGTAAATTTTCAATCGCTAAAGCGACATTTTGCCCAATCACACAAAGACAACCCCTCCCCTTCAGTCAACGACACTACACGATAATCGGCGCCATGAGAGCAGAACCAGTGACAGCGACAAATCAACCAATGACATCCGTTTCATCAAGTGACTGCGATGTTTTGCCCAATCACAACACAGGCAACTTCCGATCGATCCATTGTCACCGGAACTGCCATTTTCCATATTTTGTAACTGGTACCATCAGTGGCAAAGGAATATCAGTGACAAGTCACCGTAACAGAAAATATCGACCATTCCAACGTGGAAACTCTGAGAGAGATTACTATTATCATTCCTATAAGGAAATAATGGAGTTCGTCAAGGAATTCTAATTTCGTCATGATAAAATCTGCAGCCTTATAAATCTTCAAAAAATCAATATTTCTAATTTGAGCTTATAAAACAATAAGTTTTTAGTTTCATTCCTTCGGAGTGTTCTAATCCTCCGCTGAATACGTCTCTGCGGGGATCCTTATGCATACATTAAATTCCTATTTTGCTTAGGAATAGAAGTTGTGACAATATTAATCTGTAGTAAATGTTGATCGTTCAGCCTCAGTGTGTGGCCTTGAACTAACCTTGACAATTAGTGGCCACCGGAAGAAAACCCGCCAAAACTAACTTGACCTTCACCTCCATTGACAAGGTCAACTAATGTATTAATTGATCAACTATCAGACTCACAGCTACCTCACAGGATAATCGTAGCTGAATTAATTTGTAAATTTTCAACAAATTAATATTTCTGTCGTTAGTAAAATCTAAAAAATTTCAACATCGACCTCTAGCTGTTTATTTGGCTTACTCATTCCTAATTACAATTCTTCAGTTTCCGGGACTAAAACACCATGTATCTTGCGCCTTGGATTTTCCTTTGCATTTTCCTGTACATTTCAACGTATCGGGAAATCAAATTTTCAACGTTTCAGATTTTGCAACAAATAATAAAGATGATGTTTTAATACTTACTACGAAATTTGTTTAGATAGTTTCCGTATTGTATTCCCATATTTTTTGTCTAAATTTTGTAAAATTGTTTCAAGTATTGTAACAATTTATTAATTAAATACACAACTATCCAGTTTAAATAAAGTAATATTGTTTGTGTTAATTGAGATATTAAGGACAAAGATAAAACATTATGGTCTCCCATGAGAATAGCGATTTGCATACAATTAGCATTAAAGTTGGCACGTCTGTACATAAAATGGATGTTAACAAACTCATCGCTTAAAACGATCTTAATCTGGAATACGATTTAAACAATGAGTGAAACTAATAAGGGACAAAATCTATAAAAATAAGTGGGTTATGTCTGTAAGCTTTTAAATGAATTATCAACTGATTATGAAACTATAACAACTTTATTAGTGTATTTTTAATCGAAGAGGGTGCTCAATATATATTTTAATATTTGTTTCTTTTTTCCGTAGTGCAATAAAGTTGAAGTTAAAATGTTTATAATAAATAGGCTGATTTACTCTTCTTATATACTTCAAGTGTCTCTTTCTCGAGTTATTACACTTTGAAGATTTTGTGTGACCGCCATTTTGTAGTAGAAAGTAAGGTTATTCTTAAACCTTAAAAAAAACACAGGTTTTGGTTGGATGAAAAATCGTTTTGAATTACCTTTACAGCCTTAATTATATAAAATGTGTTATAAAACAGACAGGCAAGTGGAGAACTAAACAAAATAAAAAAAGTTAGTTTTATATGGCATTTCTTTTACATTCTAACGTGACAAGTATCTCGTGAAGTTTGGTAGGAGAGAAGCATACTCGTATAGTTCTCTATAAGCTAGTTTGTGCAATAGAAAATATTTCAACAACAGGATTAAATATTATTAAAATTATGATTTGAATTTACATTTACAATTATTCAAGTGATATATTTATTATTGAAATTATAATTTGAAAAATTCACAAGGTTCAAAACTTTTCACCGACAACTATGCTAGCGTCTTCAAGGCCTTTGTTTATTGACTAATTACCTAAAATTTAGTAGTTAGTAGTCAGAAGTAGGAGCTCTTGAAGATGCTGCCCCTGCAGTTAACGTAGTACTTTGTGAATTGATAAAATTATTCTAGTTAACGAAATAGTTATATTACGTATATGACTATTATACAATTATATAAAATAATCATGCATACATACATACACACGCATATATATAAATGATGATGATGAATAGTTGATACATGGAATATATCCGTTCATTTTTAATGTGCATAAAATCGCAGTCCCCATGTTTCAAATTTCATTTAGCATTAACGAGGTGAACACAACAACAGTTGAAGTGCGAATCAATTGTTGTTGGGTTCACCTCTTCAATGCTAGATGAGATTCTAGCGAAACGTGGGAAAAGCGATTTTATGCCCTGCAAAAATGAACGGAATTACTCCATATAATAACTATTAAACATATTTTTCCATTCGTGAAGGAATGCGTATTATATATATATAGACTATATATATATATATATATATATATATATATATATATATATATATATATATATATATATATATATATATGCGTGTGTGTGTAAATACATTCTATATAATTTTTAAATATATATTGACAATGAAATATTGAAATAATATTTTAAACTCTTTTAACGAACAACCATTGATGTTAGGGTGCTAAAACCGGCAAACAGGAAATTAAGTTGACATCAAAATGTAAACAATATTGTTTTGCCGTAAAATTACCTCATATTAGAAAGATATTAACAAATGTTTAGAATTCCAAAACACCACTGGTTTCGGACAAAACACATGTATTGCATTACCTGTAAAATCTGTCAATTTACGAAAACCAGAACCGGGTGAAGTGCGAACCGGTTGTACAGGATCACAGGGTGTGACTGCGTCAAGGCCAGTATCACGTTATGCAACAAAGAAGACGCGACGGTCGGAAATTCGCCCAGGTGAGTCGTTGACCTCGCAACGCTATGGGAGGCTTCTAAAGAGATTTTTACCTTATAACTATAGCAGATAACTCCAACAAAATGTGTCGAATAAATGGAATACAACGTAATTATGTTATATTTGCGAACCTTCAAAGCAAGAAAGAAACTGTACGATTAGAGCTATCTAGTAAAAACGTCCTAAATGTTAATTTCCTGTGCGTGCGCGTGTGTAGGTACACGCGCGTGTTAAAGCTGTAATGTGTTCTTGATATTGTTACAACTCCCACGTAATTATTTTGTACAGCTACCTTGTAAGCCTTGTCTAATGTATAGAGACAAGAATTCGGTCGTGACCAGTCATAGTAATGCTACCAGTAGCCTATTTGGCACAACTTCGTTGCAACATTACAAACGCAATCAAAAGTTTAAAGAATCGTGGAACAATGTAAAGTTTGATTCTTTAACAAAATAATTAGAATTAAGAGTGGAATTAATAAACAATCTAATGTGACAGTAAGTTATAACGTAATGATAAAAAAGCCTTTTGTCGTATAAGAATCAGTTTACTGTTGTTGCCACTTCACTGGAAGCAATGAATGAAACTATAAAAGTTAGAGCATAACCTACGTGACTGTTTAGCTGACTCGACGTTTTCCGACGCGGTTTTAAGCGTTTGTTAATATTTTTATCACTTGCATTTTCTCACACAAAAATCGAAAACGGAAGGAAAGCTTGGTAATTCATACATAAACCTCTATATTCGTTCTTGCAGTTGCTATAATATGAAATTAATTGTGCATTTTATTGTCCATTACACCCGGCGAAACTTCAACTTTATTAGTTATCTGGTTCATAACTTGTCCAACTTATAACCTAAGTAAATTAAAAAAAAACATGAACTGAAATAAAACCTTTCTAACCTCCCAAGTTATATTTTATATAACCAATGTATTTCACTTTTTATACCTAAAATTTTCTTTGTAACATCATAGTAACCTCTCAACCCGTAATACATTAGTGAGTATACGACTTTTGATTTTTCACTTTGGAATTTAGAATATTCAATAACAACAGTCAGATATCGAATAGGTGGCATCGAATAAGTATCGAATATTTATAAAAACGGACAACTATTGATTATTATTTTTAATAAGAATTATGGGTAGATTATCTCTTTAATATTTCACCAATGTTTTCATTGTAAGAGCTTCTCATCTGTGAAAGCCTAGTTGTAAATCCAGCTCAGTGTGGTTGTCTTCTGGACCTACTTTCGAAATTTGGCCGGCATTGTAACAGCGCATCGTCTTCCGACCTGGTATCTCGCAACGTGTCCTGCATAGACCCACTTGAACTCTCGCTTGCTACCTATTTACTTTAGTCATGCTTGGAATCAAGTGTTTTCTTGACAGACCAAGCATCTGCTAATTCATCGATCATTGCGTCACCCTCATGTTCACTGTAAGGGATCTCATTAAGTGTTTAGTAAAGGTAAACGTTTGGGGCTATTTCGGTCAACACTTGCAGGATACTCTGATCAAATCAGCCAAACTCGCAGAATTCTTCAAACCCCTAAGATCCACAACTGAATCTTTTTTGTTATAATTTTGATTATTTGGAGGTTCCTCCCCAATTTAATCACGCAAATATTATTTATTTGATCCACACTGAATAAAATACAAACCCATACTATGCTTTCCAAATGAGCTAAAACTCAATCCTTTCTTGTGATAATTTTTGATATTTGAGGTTTCCTTTCCAATTTAATCATGTAAATATAATTGTAAAATAAATTGATCGAAACAAAAAACCTACTAAGCTTTCCAAATGAGATAAAACTCAATCTTTTCTTGTGATAATTTTTGATAATTGTGATTTCCTTTCCAATTTAATCATGTAAATATAATTGTAAAATAAATTGATCAAAACAAAAAATCTACTAAGCTTTCCAAATGAGCTAAAACTCAATCCTTTCTTGTGATAATTTTTGATATTTGAGGTTTCATTTCCAATTTAATCATGTAAATATAATTGTAAAATAAATTCATCAAAACAAAAAATCTACTAAGCTTTCCAGATGAGCTAAAACTCAATCCTTTCTTGTGATAATTTTTGATATTTGAGGTTTCATTCCCAATTTAATCATGTAAATATAATTGTAAAATAAATTGATCAAAACAAAAAATCTACTAAGCTTTCCAGATGAGCTAAAACTCAATCCTTTCTTGTGATAATTTTTGATATTTGAGGTTTCATTCCCAATTTAATCATGTAAATATAATTGTAAAATAAATTGATCAAAACAAAAAATCTACTAAGCTTTCCAAATGAGCTAAAACTCAATCCTTTCTTGTGATAATTTTTGATATTTGAGGTTTCCTTTCCAATTTAATCATGTAAATATAATTGTAAAATAAATTGATCAAAACAAAAAATCTACTAAGCTTTCCAAATGAGCTAAAACTCAATCCTTTCTTGTGATAATTTTTGATATTTGAGGTTTCCTTTCCAATTTAATCATGTAAATATAATTGTAAAATAAATTGATCAAAACAAAAAATCTACTAAGCTTTCCAAATGAGCTAAAACTCAATCCTTTCTTGTGATAATTTTTGATATTTGAGGTTTACTTTCCAATTTAATCATGTAAATATAATTGTAAAATAAATTGATCAGAACAAAAAATCTACTAAGCTTTCCAAATGAGCTAAAACTCAATCCTTTCTTGTGATAATTTTTGATATTTGAGGTTTCCTTTCCAATTTAATCATGTAAATATAATTGTAAAATAAATTGATCAAAACAAAAAATCTACTAAGCTTTCCAAATGAGCTAAAACTCAATCCTTTCTTGTGATAATTTTTGATATTTGAGGTTTCCTTTCCAATTTAATCATGTAAATATAATTGTAAAATAAATTGATCAAAACAAAAAATCTACTAAGCTTTCCAAATGAGCTAAAACTCAATCCTTTCTTGTGATAATTTTTGATATTTGAGGTTTCCTTTCCAATTTAATCATGTAAATATAATTGTAAAATAAATTGATCAAAACAAAAAAATCTACTAAGCTTTCCAAATGAGCTAAAACTCAATCCTTTCTTGTGATAACGTTTGATATTTGTTTTTTGTCATCATTTTAATCCTATAAATATAACTGAATAACTTGACTTTAATTGATCAAAACAATCAGACTCGCAGAATCCTCCAAACCCCTACTGAGCATTCCAAAAGAGTTACAACTCTATTTTTCCCGAGACTTATTGCTATATGGTTTATCGTCATTTATTTAATGATCTACATATTATTGGTTTATTTGTCTGAAATAAATGTCAACTGTCTACAATTACTTATATTTCCGTTAGTATAATTTTTTCATTAGTATGGAAGACATATTTAATAATAATATCCGTTAATAAGAAACGTTAGCAGAAAAAAACTATTGTTATTACCCTGAAATTTTATAATTTTAAAATTATAGAAATGTTTTCACTAGTTATACAATTTCACCCGGGTTGAGAACACGTCTATTTCAGATGGTGATACTGTCCATTCGATGTTATAGATGATTCCCCCATTCACTATATCATACTATATCATAGATGATAGTACTCCCCATTCACAGAATCAGATGATCATGTACTTCTAAACTAAATTCCTTTTAACCAAAATCCAATAAAACATCTATTTTCTTCTCCTTAAAATGCTTACACTCTGAAATTATATGCCTCCCAGAAAGAGTAAGTCTACCTCTGGTACAAGTAAAGCCCAATTACCCTAAAACTGTCATCAACTAACTAGATACCTAGCAACAAGCAGAAACTAGTAACTAATTAGAGGTCTAGCGACAAGCAGAAACTAATAAGTGTAAATAAATAACTATTTAGCATAAATACGATTTTGTTCAAAAACAAATTTCATCGGAAAGTATTTCGTTACTACGAATAACGAATTTGTGAATTTATATCGCTTATATCTTTAAATTCCTACAAACGATCGATACAAAAGCTTTAAAAGTTTTTTTATGAGGGTTATGCTATAAGTAATAAAATATTAATAAATGTAAAATATTGTGAAAACTATTATAACATAGACCCTGCAATTATATAACATGGTTGAAATACTGTATTGTGAACCTTATGTGGTACAGTCATAAATGAAAAAATAATAGTTTACTATGAACTAGATTTTGCAAAAAACAACTTTGTCGTAGCGAGGCATATATCAGAGACTTGGAACCTAAAAGCATCCAACAGGAAAGGTCGTTTTAGGCTAGGCTTACATTGAGTTCATTTATCGGAAAGGGAAGCAATTGACTTTTAAACCATGTTTCATTTTTTTTGTTTTCAGGGCATATTAAGGCGTCGTTAGATCTAAAACTAATTCCCGAGTAGAACTCCCCAAGAAACACAAATCTTTGTGAACATAGCGTCAAAACTCCCATATATGTGATGCAGTCGAATTTATTCATAAAAATATCAAATACTGTTTTTATAAAACTGTTGATAGATTATTTTCTATTGTATTTCGTAATTAATTTCTAGTTTTTAAAAATATATTGCAAATTTTCTTTCCTTTTGGCTTTACTAGCAGTCCCTTCTTTGATCTGCAGTTGATTTTTCTCAAACATTTTTGTGACATTGTTTTACACAGAGGACTAGTTTTATGTCTTCGAACTGGGAAGGGTGTAGGCGGGGAGGCTATGCAGTCAGAATAAAAAGAAACAGAAATGGTACCTAACAGAAATCGTCTAGACATTTACTTGTCGTGTTTGCCTAAACGATAGTAATAACAAAAGATCAACCTCTATTTGACCGGAGGTCTAGATCGACAAAAAGCTCCCATCATATACGGTATAGGATAAAAAACCAGGATTTCGCCTGGGTTAAGTTAGGAATATTATGTAACCATTATGGTTTGCTAGAATATATATGTGGTCCCTACACCTCTAATATCAGAGAACGAGCCATAACGAAAGTGGAAGGAACAGATTTTCTTTTTATGGATTCACAATATGTATGGAAATCTCTCGTTTACATCTAACCTCAAGAGCCAAAGCTACTAACGGAAGACAGCATATTTGTGAGCAAAACGCTGGCAGTTATTCCGCCACGACTCTCGGCACAACGATATATTCATTTTCATACAATCCTTACTACTACTACTACTCAGAACATTGGTTAGGGATTTATTCAAGATTTTGTTTCGTTCCTGGAGGATGCTAGGGTCATAGCCAGTAGATGGGTGTGATTTTTATAACTTTCAAGGTATGGCATGCTCAAACATGATTCAAGTAAAATACAGGGTTGAAAATTTACTCATATAATCGGTCAGATCCCTATAGTGTTCCGTACTTTCTTATGTAAACTTTAAAATCATCTAAATTTAAAGATTCTTTCCAAACTTTAAGGAAGATTTAACCCCCTTTGTAGCCTTGCAATTGGTTAGAGGGTTTCTTATACGTACAACAGACCAAAAGAGTAAACAGCAAGCTTCAAAGTGAGCACTAAAAAAAATATATAGGCTATATTTTGGTAAGATATGCCATTTAATATATAATAAATTTACTATCATAACATGAAACTTATAACATAAAACTAACCTGTCAAACTTGGTAGCGCCAGTACCGTGACTGATAGCGCTGTTGTATGTGGCAACTCTTACCAGCGTCGGCTGTGGGTGGCTAGATGCAGGCGTCATAGGCGAGTTCTCCAGGTCGGACTCTACATCGGCGTCGAAGTACTGGAAGTCCTCCTCCTCTATAGTCGCTGTGGGCGCTGAGGTTTCCGATTTCGGGCTGGCCGATTCAACTCTCCTTTCGTCCACTTTGCCGGCCATTGTTTCCAGTTTAACAAAGCCGCCGATCATAACCCCTAACGATTCCTAACCTCAACTTCCAACAGGCGTCCTCATATGGATATTAATTTAGGTTTAATAAGTTTTAAAGTGAAAAACTATATATAGGCCTACGTATATTTCGGTTTAAAAAATTTAATTAATTACTTTCAATTCTGAACATGATTATTTTTTTAAAATTTAAAGTTTGTTTTCATTAAATGAATTTTTAAAATTAGCCTTGAATCACGCTTTAAATCTTATTTATCTGTTACTAAATACACCAGATATTTTGCGATTACTTTCTTGTTGAATTTTAATAAAATTTTCAATGTTATCGCAACTGTACTTCTGTAATGTAAAGTAAATTACTGTAACATACCTAACCCACTGCCGTTTTAATCAGACCGGTAACTCGCCGGGCCTTCCTATCTTCACTCTCTTTATCTAGTTTATATCACTTTCTCGCTTTATCCTAATCATCCTTGTTAATTCCCTTTTTACGAATACTCCACACTTCAATTTATATAATCACTGTCCCACTTTTAACACCACCTGTGTCATATCACCGCGCACTCAACTTTAACTCCAACGCTACTAAATACGAACCTAGGTTAGGATTGAAATCAACTATGAAACTTGACGCATGCGCAATAAAGATTTGGCACAGTTCAGGCGCGCACAACCTGTTCTCACAACACACACGACGGCTATATAGTATCAAAACACTCGGAGTATCGAAAGAAGACGAAAAGTTACTAGAAAACTATATGGTATTTTATCGAGTATAAAAATTGCAAAAGGGTATTTATTTGTTCATCTTTGGTAACTATACTTTTTTCTCAGGTATCAGCGACATCTGGAAGCAAATAAAACAAATTTACAGTATTGATCATTTGAATAACAGAATTATATATATATAGTAGACAGTCCAATCTTGTATCCCTTAGTAATTGAAAATAACCATGTTACGAACATAGGTAAAAAGTAATAAATATATAAAAGCTCATAGATCTCATTTATAAATTGTAAAATGAATTATAATATGCTTTATAATAAAAAAGTGTATAGAATAATAGTAGGCCTATATGATTGGCAGAATAATTTTAAAATATTTAAGGAGACATAATTTTAAAATATAAACAATCGATTTGTATTATTTTCTCCTAAGAGTTACATAGAGTTATAAATCAGGATTTTTAAAGGAGAATAATTTACATTGCATTTGATTTATGTTTTAAATTCCATGATAAAACTTTTAATTTTTAATCTATTACTATGTTAATCTTTTTAAAAATATATGTATATATTATGTATGTAAATATATATATATATATATATATATATATATATATATATATATTTATTTATTTATTTATTTATTTATAATTATATTTACCACAAAGTATCAAAGCCATTGGGAATTTATGAGTACTGTATTTTAACGTCCTTAAAGTAAAAAAAAAAACATTGAAAAAGCTTCGCAGCCTGACCTAAGACATATTGCAGTTGTAATATAAAACAGTCAGAAATCCCTTCTGGTGAGGGGGTTGATATTGATATTCTACGAGGGAGGTTAGGGGAAACTAATTTGTACCACAAAGGGAAAACTTTGAAAATTAAATGTCATTTTACATCATTCTAACGCTCCAAATTAAACACGAAATGAGGAATTGTCTGAAATAATGTTAAAAAATTATTAATTCGCGTGCCCTTTGCCGTTCTTCACACATTAGTCATTTACGGTCATTAAATATTTGTTAACACCTTTAAGGTTAGTGTTAAATAGTTTTATATAAAAAACTATTTTTAAAAAGGAATATTTGGAATCTCTGAAAAGAGTTTGGAATTAAAATGAAACTGCAGTTTATTGTAAAACTGGCTATTTTAAAGTGATTTGTTCAGCGGATAAAATGTTAAAAAACCAATAAATAATTTATGGAGTTACCTCCTGGTTCTGAATATAATGTTAACCTCTTTTAAAAGATGTATCGTGAGGGACACCGCATGTTTAAAATAGATCCAGCCAGCGTTGATTTCCCACGCTTCTTTCTTACTGACATCGACCTATTTTGTTCTTTCTTACTTCATAACAGACCGCATATATTAAGATAAACCTTTAGGTAACATCTACGTGTAATGAATTGATGAACTTGGCAGATGTTTGTTCATGCACACTAACAAGTAACGTGACAGTTAACTTTAAGCTTTGTATAAGCTTTAATAAAACCAAACTTTTAGATCACCCATTACTATTTACGTTTCACAAATACTGTCAGAAATGAGGCTTTGTGTGCAAGTGACGAAAGCGGTGTTATTTGATGAGAAAGTATAAATTAAAATAAACACAAACGAACGGAAGTACAAAAAGGATGCTGTGGTGTAATCCGGTGGTAATTTCCTTCCTGTATTTAAATTTTGAGGTCAATTATATGTTACAATGTTTGTAAATAAAAGTGAATGACATTTATTAGCAAATTAAAATTTTACCGAAAATCTTTTGCCATCCAGAAATCCTTTCAATACCTGGGTGGAATTAGGTCTTGAGTTGTAATTTATCGCTTTTTTGCATTTCTGCCTCTTTTTATTAAACACAAAATGACTACAGCCACTTTACTTTTAATTCATTATATTTTTTAATAAAGGAGTAAAGCCTAAATTAATTTCTAAGACCTTAGTATTGTAATAAATTTTATGAGATTTTATACACTGCAGCCCATGAAATTACATTAAGGAAGCGTAGATATTAATTAAACATTGAGTTTTTATACTTATTTAAAAATAATACATAAAATAAATTTTACAATACGTTAAACTATTAAATACAATAACAAATTTTCTGATGTAGTAATAGCTGACATTGCTGGCTCTTAATGTCTGTGTTTACGGGGGGGGGGGGGGGGGTGCTACTAACCATCAGCTCTCAAATATATTTAATGCTGTAATCTAACAATGTATTTAATTTTGAACTTTTTGTATTTGAACAATTTTGTATTTTTGAAGTTGTACCATCATGGCTGGTAACATAACCAACGTCCCCCGAGAGTGGGTCTTGAAAGAATATTGGAGAGACAGACAAAGAGAATTAGAAAATTAGTATGGGAAAGCATCAGTACTTTGGACAGACGGGTTATAACGTAGACGCAGAAACTGGCAACAAACAGCGTCCAAACTTGGAATGGAAGACATGTCCAGCAGTGGAGCTACATGTTAATGAAATTTTATTTATAACTTAGACGTAAACTTGGAAAATTAGTTAAAATAAAATAAATCGAAATTGCTTACATTAAAAGAACCTTTAACCCGTACGAGGTTTTTCAACCTTGAATTATCTCGTAATTCAACTAAGATTGTCAATATAATTGGCTTTTTAGTGCTTCACTACATTTCTAGGGTTTTGTTTTAATAATAAAAAATACTAAAGTAGCTAAATAGAAGGTTTTATTTTTTGTGTTTAATTAAATTAGTTAAACAAGAGAATAATTAAGACTAATGTAATTTTTTAATGGGTTTTTAGGTGTTTTTACAATCAAATCATATCAATACCACATTCAAGCCATGAATGCACTTTGGTTCGTTTAATATTAACTTGTACATGTAGACCATCTTCTTTCGGAGGTTCATGGCAAGCGGCTCTAAAATTTGATTAAATTACTTATCCCAAAAATTATAGTAAAAGATGATTGGTTTTTTACAATTTATATAAACTGTATAGCATTTTTACCTTTGTTTTAAAGTTACCATTTAAAGTTTGTAGATACTTTATTTATTTTAAGATTGCATTTACTTTAAAATTGTCTTTACTATAAGATTGTAAAGTTAAGATTTTTACTTTAAGATTTTAAGGCTGTACTTAATTTATGATTGTACTTACTTTATTTACTTTAACATTGTATTTACTTTATGATTGTACTCACTTTATTTACTTAAGATTGTGAAGTTAGGATTTTTACTTTAATGATTTAAGGTTGTACTTACTTTATTTACTTTAACATTGTTTTACTTTAGGATTGTATTTACTTTAACATTGTATTTACTATACAGTATTATTATACTTACTTTATTTAGTTTAAGATTTTTACTTTAAGATTTTAAGGTTGTACTTACTTTGACATTGCACTTACTTTATTTACTTTAACATTCTATTCACTTAAAGATTGTAGAGTTATTATTTTTAGTCTAAGGTATTAAGATTGTGTCTTTATTTACTTTAAGATTGTAAGGTTAAGATTTTTACTTTAAGATTTTTAGGTTTTACTTATAGGTATTTCCAGCTCAGCTAGCACTTGGCCTTGATGCGGCACTATAGGTGGGAGGGGTGGAATTTAGGCAAAGACCATTCTGCAAACATTTCCGCTGATTCACAATGTTAACGTCCCAAGCGATGACTAATAAGATATGGGTACTGTTGTGACAAATCTCGGCCATTCCTAAAAACTCTTTAATAGCCAGTCGTACGCTTTGCAAGTGTAGTGTCACTGTGGTTGTTTAGTAAAATGTTTTTATCGTGTGACAGTTTGTAGGATTTAGAGATAGCGGAATTTAATTCCAAGTTAGGGATTGGAAGAAAGTCTTGAATAGTCAAAGTAGGGAAATAGTATCTAATGTTTATAAATTTGTGAGAGAAGAGTGTAAGAGTAGTGTGACAAAGGTTAATGTTTTTTAAGAAAATAGGTAAGCACAACATTATTACACCATTATTTTTTTACAAAAAATGTATTAAAGTGTTTACAGGTTTAACAAACTTTCAACGGACATAGACATACATCACATAGTATTTCGTATTTCATCTACTGGAGCGCCTTCACGAGGGTCGCGAGGACAATTGACGCAACCCGCATGGCGCAGATAATGTTTTTACTAGGCTAGTATAGAAAGGTCAAGTGCCAACTGAGCTGGAATACCTATACTCTGAGTTAGTTCTTACTTTACTGACTTTAACACTGTAAAAATAGAAATTTTGCTGTAAGATATTGACATTGTACTTAATTTATTTAACTTAAGATGTAAAGTTAAGATTTTTGCTTAAGATTTTAAGACTGTACTTCTTTATTTACTTTAAGATGAAAGATAATATTTTAATTTTGTATTTTTTTTCAAGATAATAAACTAATCAATCAATTTGTTTAGGAACGGTATTTTGATCTCATGTTGGGGGGGGGGGAGACAAACGAATTTTGGCAGTGCCAGAGTTTATCGAGGTGATGCTCCCTTTTTTATTTGGTAAAATCTGTAAACCCACTAGAATTCAAGTTAATTTGTACATACGTTTTTCAGTGATATAAAAATGTGCTTCACAATTAAAAACAAAATTTATAAACCAAGTAATATTTTATAAAAAATTAACACTTTGTAATTTCAATTCTATGCAATTATAGCACGTCTGGTGACTTTTAAAGTTTATCTTTGATAAACTTTTAAACATTAGGGTAAATTCATTTAAATTTATTTAATTTGAAAAAACTTAAAGATAGAAAGACACAGCTAGTGGATACTCTGAAAGAGCTTTATGGTCGACAATATTATAGAGACACAAAAACTGAAAACATAACTTTCAGTGTTAACTTTATGAGACATCAATAATCACCCACAGTCTTTAGATATGAAGGAACCAAGATATCCTGACGCCTTGTCACATTTGTCTATGACGCGCTTGCGCAACCAAGATGACGCGCAAGATTTGTGACTATTGTGGTTAAGTTTCACACATTACAATACATTCATACAGTAATTGCAGTTTCTAATGCATTTCAAATCTGACTATCTGAGTGCTATCGTTCAACAGAATTATGTAAACAAAGAAGAATCTAATTGCAGTACTTTAATAAATTATTTGAAAGAAATTTACTTTATTGCATTTTGTGTTGCCTTCTATCTTCAAAATCTTCTCCATCTACTAGAAGCCTAAGAGGTGAGATTACTATTTCTATCTTATTATATATAATCTATCTACAAAGTGCCTTATCATTTTCATGTCAAAAAGGGGGTTTTAAGATTTCAGAAATGGGCTTTCAGGAACAACATTCAATAGATCGAAAACACGGTTTTACATTGATTCAGCCGTCCTGAATGACACAAACACTGGTCATCGCTCTAAAGCCTCTCCAATATTCTGTACATCTAGCCAGCCACTGGAGAATCAGTAGTCCAGGATCAAAAGGGCGTTGATCATGCACTGAAAGCCTAACGCAATTTTATTGTTGTTCTGGGCACTTGGGTGATTGTAAAACGTATGTCGTCATACCGGAGGGTGGGGGAAACATCGCCGGGGAGGCGCTGTACCATTTGAGCTAATAAAGATGGTAAAACCAAAAAAATGTTTTTAAACTCACTAAAATATGGGCTTTAAAAAAGGTCATTACCACTGCGTATTACATTATCTTGTGTAATTAAGATGAAATACAATGGAATGTAATAAATCAACTTTTAAATAAATTTAGCCCAAACTTTTATTGGTTTCTAGTACAGTAAGTTATATTCATTTATATTATATCTATATGGCTACCAAATAGTATTTAAGGTCCTAAAAAACAAATTTTCACAAGCAATAGTAACTATAAACTAATTAATTACACTAAAGAATTTATTAGCCTAATAGATAGTAAAATCTTAAAACCATACTTTAATTACAGAAATAATGGCATTAATCAATACTGACATCTAAAATGTTCCTTCTGGGCGGTTACACTAATCAGTATTTTAGTGAATGACCGATGCCCTATACTTTTTGTTATATGCTTATATAAAATTGTGTTCCTCCAGATTGGATTTTATTATTTATAAACGCATTTCAGAAATACATAATATTTTTGGTACATGTGCTTACCAACTTCGATCTAAATCGGACGTTTCTTTCCAAAGTTGTCATGATTTAGACACGAACATTATCGTGATATTAGTATATATATATATATATATATAAATATATATATATATATATATATATATATATATATAAATATATATATATATATATATATATATATATACATACATATATATATATATATATATATATATATATATATATATATATATATATATAAATATATATATAGAACAAAAGTCTAAATACAAATACAAGAATTATAATTGAATTATATATACAGTATATATATATATATATATATATATATATATATATATATATATATATTTGTGTGTATAAATTTAAACAAATTTGACCACGTGAGGGGGCGACGACATACGTTTTCACAATCATCCAAGTGCCCAGAACAATAATCTGAAATTATATTGAGTTAGGCTTTCAGTGCATGCTCAACCTCCTTTAGATCCTGGACTACAGGGCCGTTTTCATCCTCCAGAACAGTTACATTTTGTCTGACGATTTAACACCGAACTGCTTTTAAATCATGCTATTAACACTTACTAATTTCCCATCTATATATACTCAAACCGAGACTACGGGACATACTAAAGCAGGAGCACCAACAGCTCATTCCCTTTGATGCCTTAACATTTAGGTTCAATTTTTATAGCAACTTGATTATATATTCAAACGTTTTCAATTACAATAACAATCTGGATTTGTTAGTGATTGTTGTGTGTTTCCAAAACTGCGTACGATGTTTACGGGAGTGCAAAATTTCAAATGAATACCAATATCCACCCAAGAGGATATGTTTTGTTGGAGAGGTACACTCCTACCATCACGCCTTATAACAGTAAACCGTTTATCAGCAAATCTAATTTAACAATAAAACGGGTAGTCTTATATCAGCAGGTATTATAACAGTATAGTCTATCTTTTATATGCAAGTCTAATTTAAGAACAAAAAAGTCTTATATCAGCCTATCTTGTATCAGCAGGTCTTATAACAGCAAGTCTTTAACACGTCTCAGTGAATTATCACGTCTTATAACAGGAAATGTTTTACCAGGAAGTCTAATTTAACGACAATATTTTTAGTCTTATATATGCAGGTCTTATAACAGTAAGTCTTATATCATTACGTTTTATAACAGTAAATCTTTTATCAGAAAGTCCAATTAAACGACAATACGGTTAGACTTAATTATATCATCACGTATTATAACAATACAGTTTTTTTTGTAAAGAGACAATAAGGAAGTATAATTTAACAATAAAACGGGTAGTGTTATATCAGCCTGTCTTACCAGCAGGTCTTATAACAGCAAGTCTTATATCATCACGTCTTCAGTAAATCTTTTACCAGAAACTCTAATTTAACGACAATACGGTTAGTCTTATAACAGCAGGTCTTATGTCATCACGTCTTGTAAAAAAAATCTTTTACCAGAAAGTCTAATTTAACGACAGTACGGGTAGTCAGCAAGTCCTTATATCAGGATACGGAACCTAATATCAGCAAGTCTTTTATCTACAGGTCTTATAGCAGCAATTCTTAAAATGTAAGTGAAAAATCTTATATGCACATAGATATTTTATTAAAAAAAATATATTTTTGTAATTTTTTCATTGAGAAAACAAATTTTTATTATAAACCAAATGGAATATTTGAAAAAACCTTCCCACATTTCAACATTCCACGTTTTAAATAATTTATATCTACAAAAAATTTTATTTTAAGTTATACACAAAAACATTTATTTCAAGCTAATACGCTCCTCTCTAGGCACTGTACAAGTGCGTAATTGTTTATATTCACAATTTTATATTTTGACTTCTATCCAACAAACTATAAGAATGAGAAGTATAGTCTGTTGTAGAGAACAAACAGAGCATAACTTCGCGTCGATCATTGCGCATACGCGCATGCGCTGTACGTCCCATTTCCTGTTGCATTGTATTCTCATTACAGCACAGGTCAGGCTGTGTCCATCATAACAGCTGTGAATAAATAAACCTTTCATTGTTATTTAATTTTTCACCACGTGTGACGCTAACCAGCTTTCCGCTAGGTCTCGCAACCTTCACAAGTCTCCAGCTGTACCTCGATCAGCACACACAAAAATAATTTTGTTTTTGTTCAGTAAGAATTATCTATGTAGCAGTAGATAATGTATGTCCCACATTGTTCAAGTCTATTAATGTTTATTCTATTTAGGGTGTTTCTTCTTCATACAAACTTTTTTGTATTAATCCTGAAAAAATTATTGAATTTAATACTAAATATTACTTAACCTATATATCTGCCGAAAAATCTACGTTGTGTTTTAATAGCATCAAAAGAGATATAGGGTGATGGGTAATTATTTCAAAATGAGTGAGAGTTGAACTGAGAACACATGTGAAGGGTGTTTGTTGAACGATATACACACATTCGTACAAACTTATAACCGTAAATGCCTATATCTCTATTTGTACTATTTTAATACACGTAATTGTGTTCTAGGATCGTACTTGATTTTTTTCTTAAAAAATTTCAAAAGACTATTTAAAAAAAAGTGAAATATTATTTAGTAATAATGTCACATATATTAGGATCCTTATTTTGTGGGTGGTAAAATTGGATAACGGGTAGAGAACAGGTCTATGCCAGGTAAGCGATTCTATAATATTCCTTATCCCCTGTCCGGGGAAACATTCTGCCCCTATAATAAGTAGATGCCCCCTATATGTCTGACAGAGTATAGTCTAATTTAGACAAGCGAAGCTTTGTCAAATGTGACAAGCGAACATTTGATCTCATTAGAGTCCACTACATCATAGGACAAATATCTCATATTCCAATCTTATTATTACTAATAATCCTTTTATAGGTGATAACAGTCAAACTAACCAATCACATGATAGCCAGAAGAAATATCAAATAGAAGTTTTTTTTTAATTTTATGAATACTTGCCGTATAGTACTATCAACATTTTTAAAGAACTATAAAATTAGTGAAATATCACAAACCATATTAATTAAAAATATTTCAAAACTATATACAGTAAACTCCCGATTATCCGTGGAATAGGGTGGCCCGGCAACGCCGGATAACGAATTCCCCGGATAATCCGCTATGAACAAAGAATACGCAAAACTATCGCCAATCGATTATTATACCATAAGTTACACAAATAATGACCCCGGTTAATGCAATTCACAAATAATCTTCAGAGGGCAAAATAAATACAGAAAATAATTTAAAATGTCGATGTATTTGACGGATTATAACATGTGCATTTATATGTCTAACTATTTACAATACGTACATAAGTATATGTCAAAAGTAAGTATATATGTACATATGTAATTTCCTTTACACATAATTCTTTCACTTTTTAACAAAAAAATCTGTCACTTTCGTCCGTTTTTTTGTGAGCATTGATTTAGCTTTAATGTGTGATCTAAGTTTCTCGAAAACCATTTAGTGGCACAGTGTCTACTTGTGTCACGTGTGTCACAAACTCATAAAGATCGATAATGTATATGACATACATGCATATGTCACGTCCTAGACTATTTATAGCCGAGATTAGTTGACATTTGTTTACAATCTAGTGATGATACGCTTTAGGTTTTCGGGCGTCCAAGCATTTTGTCATTGTCTCTTATATACAGTAGTCTGCTCGCCCCTTTTATTTTGCTGGCCCGCTTCGGGATGCTTCCCTTTCAATGTAAAAATTAGTACGTACATATTTACATATCTATTCCCTTCATCTTAACTTCTATTAAGCCTTATATGTATTTACGTCGTAATTCACCGTTTGGAAATTTTAACACATGAATCTGATTGGAATAAAAATTGGGATTTTTACTAATTGGATATTAGTAAAACAATGGCAGACCCCGGATAATCCGCAAACCGGTTAATCCGCCCACAGATAATCGGGAGTTTACTGTATTAATCCCCTTGGATAATTAATTTGTAATACAATAAGCTTGCACAAAAAAATTAAAGTTGTATAGTTTTGTAGAGGCGTAGGCCTAAAATATCACGGGAATGGTTCCTAGTAGTTTAATAAATATATTTATCAATTATAAAACTATGTAAACCTTAAATTATCTGTTTACGTCACACTTCTTGATACCGCACCAGGGGTTTCCTCATTTCTTAAAAACGTAAATCAATTTCTGAATTTGTGTGTGTTTTTTTATAGTTTTAAGGCTGTATAGTTTTTATAGTTACTTTAGGTAGTTTTTATAGTTAACAACCAGGAAGGATAAGAAAGTATTGTAAATATAGGTAAAATTAAGGTGTTCCTTTGTAGATAGAGAGGGGGATGGTAACATTTCGTGTGCTGAGTCATTTCCTGAATCAGACGTACTTTCTACGAGATCGTAAAGAGCTGCCTACCCCTTACATCCTCTTGGAAGATAGAGGATTAAAAGAGTTACGTAGGAAGGACTAAAAATCGTATGTAACGATCTTCTAGTAGCCTACTAGAAATATAAGAAAATTAAGGCGTCACATATGTAAGAAGAGCTAAAGTCAACTGAAGTAAATCTGCTCCCTATCGGGGCCATAAAGAGACTTCTGCCTGTTACATCCCTTGCGAGAAGGACAAGAAACGTTACGTAGAATTAGGTAGGACTAAAAACGATTTAGGCTACTGGTTTTGATATCCTATATCAGAATAAGATAGGATATTCTGATTTTCTCTCTAAAAATGGGGAAATTACGTCCTTGCGAGAGCAGGGTCACTTGAAAAATATTGACTTTGATTATAAGTCTTTGACTTCCGGTTGATTCGGCTTCCTCGGTTATTTTCTTAGTAATTGGTCCACTCGGAAAAAAGATTTTGAAGAACATTTTATGTAGATTTAAAAAAACTAAGGCTACTAGCATAACTCTCTGTACCTACCCTAGTTTAACTCTTATTACAAATTATTCATAAAGGCCTAACCAAGATAAATTTCCATTGTAGAATAAGCAAGGCTATCACATTCTAGGTTACGTTTTTAACTAGGGCTACTATATTTTACTGGCTTTTAAAATACAAGTTCAGATTTGTTAATTTTTAAAACTTATTATCTTTCACCAAATATATCTTTTCAGTTACAAAATGTTACTAACCGCCCTACTCACAAATCTGACTTTGAAGTAATACTGTGAGAAAGGAAGAAAGAAATTGGAAATGATCAGGTGAAAGCATTAATTTGTATCTTTTTACATGAAATTGTTTTTAAGGAAATAACAAAATAACTCATATAAATTTAAATACACTATGATGCAGGGGGGTTTAGGGTGGGGGTCAAGGTGAAGAACTTTCCTGGGGAAATTTTGAACATTTTTATCTGTAGAAATAACATTTTATGATATTTTGGCATTACAAATTTGGGTCGTCGGGAAGCTGTTTTGTTAAAAACATAGCGATGTGTTATAGGTTAAAATTTCTTTGCTAAAATAATTGGTTTGGGAGGGGGCACGTGTCCTTGTGCCCTCCCCTGGCTACGCCATTGCTAGGATGGGCTCATACTGTTGAACACAGGGAAAACTGACAGCGTGGACCAATGCGTTTATATTTATCACTCTTAATATACATATGAAAAGAACTGGAGCGGCATTAGCAAGGTTATGTTACGGGATATAGTTTGCTCCTAACGGGAATTGGCAAGTACGGCCAGTCATGTCGACCTCTTTGTACTTCGTTGGTGGCAAATGTCCCTTGTCCAGCTTGTAGACAAATGATTGACTTTTGTCCTTTTTACTGTTTTAAATATTTCTCAGGATAATAGATCGTAAAAAGAATGAAATAGGCAAATAAATGAAAGGTCCATTGTTTCTACTGGGGTTGGGTTTCGTCCGGCTTGACTAAAAGTAGACTAATTATCTAACAGCTTACTCAGGGTGATTCACGAAGAAAAGGAAAGCGTTTACATAAAACCAATGTTGAAAACTGCATTCACCAATCACATGAGGATTTTCAAATATCGTGAGATAACTACTTCGTAAATTAGTAAGTTTGTAACGTATATTTGGCAAGTTAATTTGTTTTATAGTTGATTTTATTAATATTAATTTGCTTATAATTAAATTTTCTACAAGTTTTATTTAGTACCAATATGAGTTTATTGCCCATTTTACAAAGTTATTATACGTCAAACAAAAACAAGTAATCTTAAAAAGTACATTACTACCGATTTAAGAAAAATTTCATTTTAGTTACTCCAGAGCACTTTTTATGATATTGTGTGGTAACCATGGCAACAGTTTAAGGTTGTACAATGTAGGTTTCGACGACAACCAGATGGGGGAAAAACTCATATACAACTTTGAGAAGATATGTCTATGTATTGGAAAGTTGGCAAAGTGCCAAGGCGCTAGACTTCGAACATGAAGATTCTGAGTTCGATTCCGGCTAGACCCCACAAATTGTATAATTTAATTAATGAACAAATATTTTTAAAAAACTGTATTACATCAATTGTCATCCACAATAGGTTTAGAAAAATGTATTTGAACATGATTGGATGAATACAAACATATTTTATTAACGATTGGAAATATTTTACAAGATATATATCAGGAGAGTGTGAGCTATTAGAAGGATATTTTTAGAAACTAGGGTGTTTTCAGGAATTTATTTCCGGTTTACTCGAAATATTCCAAAAACGTCTAAATCTGGAACTTATTTTTATTCACTTTCACAGATAAGAAACCACAATTTAGTTACTGTTAAATCTAAAAGTTTCAGTACGAGCTTATTTCATTGGAGGAGTGAAATCCGGGCGGAAAAATTGCGCTAGTCGTAACTAGCTATCGAGGCATTTCCAGGCCTGTTTATATAAGCCTTTTCTCTTACTTGTCGATGTGTTTTAACCTCTTAAGTATTTCCATGTTTTATGAATAATTTTTTTACAAAAATATTCTAGTTTTCGAATTTAACAAACATTTTCAGGACTAAATATGCCATTTATTTGAGTTGTCAAATGAGGGTCAAATATTTCTTGTCAATAATCCAAAATTAGTTTTATGAATTGTGGATAAAACATAGAAATGGCTGAAGAAAATTTTAAACAAAATAAAATTATTAATAAACCATTTCTGCACCAAAACGTAAAGAATTATTAATAAAAAACCCAAACCACAATACAGTATTTCACTTGGTTAAATAAACTCGAATCCTACCTACCTATTGGTTGTATTGTAACCAATTACAGAGGCCTCAATTCACAATACATCAGCTTCTTAGTTTATATTTTGTATTGACAAATAACTAAGGTACTGCCTTACTTGAAACACTCCTCAGTGGCTAAAACGTTCCACTTATTGTTTGAAACTTTCATTTATTTAAAGCGAGATAAAACTTGATTATGTAAAAACGTTAAGTTTGCGAAATCGAGCACACGTGGGTTTCCTTTCAGTAAAACAAAGTAGTCAACTTTTTTCAGTCTTTCTTGGTAACATGACTTAAAAACACGTCACAGTATTAGGAGTACCTAGAACTAATCCGAATTAACCGGGATAAAGTCAGGTAACCTAGCTTTCAGTCTGTTCGGAGCGTGTTGTTATGAAATCATTACACAAGTGTCTAGGATTGTAGATGGAGATGATTAATGAGATAAAGCTCAACTGCAACTATAAAGAAAAAGCAAAATATCACTCTTGAAATTGATACAGCCCTTATTTCGCTGCTTTCCAGTTATTTTCCCCGTTATTATTTCCTGTATTTACTAATATTGATACCTTCAGCCCTTATTTCGCTGCTTTCCAGTTATTTTCCCCGTTATTATTTCCTGTATTTACTAATATTGATACCTTCAGGCCTTATTTCGCTGCTTTCCAGTTATTTCCCCGTTATTATTTCCTGTATTTACTAATACTGATAACTTCAGCCCTTATTTCGCTGCTTTCCAGTTATTTTCCCCGTTATTATTTCCTGTATTTACTAATATTGATACCTTCAGCCCTTATTTCGCTGCTTTCCAGTTATTTTCCCCGTTATTATTTCCTGTATTTACTAATATTGATAACTTCAGCCCTTATTTCGCTGCTTTCCAGTTATTTTCCCCGTTATTATTTCCTGTATTTACTAATATTGATAACTTCAGCCCTTATTTCGCTGCTTTCCAGTTATTTCCCCGTTATTATTTCCTGTATTTACTAATATTGATATCTTCAGCCCTTATTTCGCCGCTTTCCAGTTATTTTCCCCGTTATTATTTCCTGTATTTACTAATATTGATACCTTCAGGCCTTATTTCGCTGCTTTCCAGTTATTTCCCCGTTATTATTTCCTGTATTTACTAATATTGATAACTTCAGCCCTTATTTCGCTGCTTTCCAGTTATTTTCCCCGTTATTATTTCCTGTATTTACTAATATTGATACCTTCAGCCCGTATTTCGCTGCTTTCCAGTTATTTTCCCGGTTATTATTTCCTGTATTTACTAATATTGATAACTTCAGCCCTTATTTCGCTGCTTTCCAGTTATTTTCCCCGTTATTATTTCCTGTATTTACTAATATTGATACCTTCAGCCCTTATTTCGCTGCTTTCCAGTTATTTTCCCCGTTATTATTTCCTGTATTTACTAATATTGATACCTTCAGCCCTTATTTCGCTGCTTTCCAGTTATTTTCCCCGTTTTTATTTCCTGTATTTACTAATATTGTTACCTTCAGCCCTTATTTCGCTGCATTCCAGTTATTTCCCCGTTATTAATTCCTGTATTTACTAATATTGATAACTTCAGCCCTTATTTCGCTGCTTTCCAGTTATTTTCCCCGTTATTATTTCTTGTATTTACTAATATTGATAACTTCAGCCCTTATTTCGCTGCTTTCCAGTTATTTTCCCCGTTATTATTTCCTGTATTTACATATATTGATACCTTCAGCCCTTATTTCGCGGCTTTCCAGTTATTTTCCCCGTTATTATTTTCTGTATTTACTAATATTGATACCTTCAGCCCTTATTTCGCTGCTTTCCAGTTATTTTCCCAGTTATTATTTCCTGTATTTACTAATATTGATACCTTCAGCCCTTATTTCGCTGCATTCCAGTTATTTCCCTGTTATTATTTCCTGTATTTACTAATATTGATAACTTCAGCCCTTATTTCGCTGCTTTCCAGTTATTTTCCCCGTTATTATTTCCTGTATTTACTAATATTGATACCTTCAGCCTTTATTTCGCTGCTTTCCAGTTATTTTCCCCGTTATTATTTCCTGTATTTACTAATATTGATACCTTCAGCCCTTATTTCGCTGCTTTCCAGTTATTTTCCCCGTTATTATTTCCTGTATTTACTAATATTGATAACTTCAGCCCTTATTTCGCTGCTTTCCAGTTATTTCCCCGTTATTATTTCCTGTATTTACTAATATTGATATCTTCAGCCCTTATTTCGCCGCTTTCCAGTTATTTTTCCCGTTATTATTTCCTGTATTTACTAATATTGATACCTTCAGCCCTTATTTCGCTGCTTTCCAGTTATTTTCCCCGTTATTATTTCCTGTATTTACTAATATTGATACCTTCAGCCCTTATTTCGCTGCTTTCCAGTTATTTTAGCCGTTTTTATTTCCTGTATTTACTAATATTGTTACCTTCAGCCCTTATTTCGCTGCATTCCAGTTATTTCCCCGTTATTATTTCCTGTATTTACTAATATTGATAACTTCAGCCCTTATTTCGCTGCTTTCCAGTTATTTTCCCCGTTATTATTTCTTGTATTTACTAATATTGATAACTTCAGCCCTTATTTCGCTGCTTTCCAGTTATTTTCCCCGTTATTATTTCCTGTATTTACATATATTGATACCTTCAGCCCTTATTTCGCGGCTTTCCAGTTATTTTCCCCGTTATTATTTTCTGTATTTACTAATATTGATACCTTCAGCCCTTATTTCGCTGCTTTCCAGTTATTTTCCCTGTTATTATTTCCTGTATTTACTAATATTGATAACTTCAGCCCTTATTTCGCTGCTTTCCAGTTATTTTCCCCGTTATTATTTCCTGTATTTACTAATATTGATAACTTCAGCCCTTAATTCGCTGCTTTCCAGTTATTTCCCCGTTATTATTTCCTGTATTTACTAATATTGATACCTTCAGCCTTTATTTCGCTGCTTTCCAGTTATTTTCCCCGTTATTATTTCCTGTATTTACTAATATTGATACCTTCAGCCCTTATTTCGCTGCTTTCCAGTTATTTTCCCCGTTATTATTTCCTGTATTTACTAATATTGATAACTTCAGCCCTTATTTCGCTGCTTTCCAGTTATTTCCCCGTTATTATTTCCTGTATTTACTAATATTGATATCTTCAGCCCTTATTTCGCCGCTTTCCAGTTATTTTTCCCGTTATTATTTCCTGTATTTACTAATATTGATACCTTCAGCCCTTATTTCGCTGCTTTCCAGTTATTTCCCCATTATTATTTCCTGTATTTACTAATATTGATACCTTCAGCCCTTATTTCGCCGCTTTCCAGTTATTTTCCCCGTTATTATTTCCTGTATTTACTAATATTGATACCTTCAGCCCTTATTTCGCTGCTTTCCAGTTATTTTCCCCGTTATAATTTCCTGTATTTACTAATATTGATAACTTCAGCCCTTATTTCGCTGCTTTCCACTTATTTCCCCGTTATTATTTCCTGTATTTACTAATATTGATATCTTCAGCCCTTATTTCGCCGCTTTCCAGTTATTTTTCCCGTTATTATTTCCTGTATTTACTAATATTGATACCTTCAGCCCTTATTTCGCCGCTTTCCAGTTATTTTCCCCGTTATTATGTCCTGTATTTACTAATATTGATACCTTCAACCCTTATTTCGCTGCTTTCCAGTTATTTTCCCCGTTATTATTTCCTTTATTTACTAATATTGATACCTTCAGCCCTTATTTCGCTGCTTTCCAGTTATTTTCCCCGTTAATATTTCCTGTATTTATTAATATTGATACCTTCAACCCTTATTTCGCTGCTTTCCAGTTATTTTCCCCGTTATTATTTCCTGTATTTACTAATATTGATACCTTCAGCCCTTATTTCGCCGCTTTCCAGTTATTTTCCCCGTTATTATTTCCTGTATTTACTAATATTGATACCTTCAACCCTTATTTCGCTGCTTTCCAGTTATTTTCCCCGTTATTATTTCCTGTATTTACTAATATTGATACCTTCAGCCCTTATTTCGCCGCTTTCCAGTTATTTTCCCCGTTATTATTTCCTGTATTTACTAATATTGATACCTTTAACCCTTATTTCGCTGCTTTCCAGTTACTTTCCCCGTTATTATTTCCTGTATTTACTAATATTGATACCTTCAGCCTTTATTTCGCCTCTTTCCAGTTATTTTTCCCGTTATTATTTCCTGTATTTACTAATATTGATACCTTCAGCCCTTATTTCGCTGCATTCCAGTTATTTTCCCCGTTATTATTTCCTATATTTACTAATATTGATACCTTCAGCCCTTATTTCGCTGCTTTCCAGTTATTTTCCCCGTTATTATTTCCTATATTTACTAATATTGATACCTCCAGCCCTTATTTCGCCACTTTCCAGTTATTTTTCCCGTTATTATTTCCTGTATTTACTAATATTGATAACTTCAGCCCTTATTTCGCTGCTTTCCAGTTATTTCCCCGTTATTATTTCCTGTATTTACTAATATTGATACCTTCAACCCTTATTTCGCTGCTTTCCAGTTATTTTCCCCGTTATTATTTCCTTTATTTACTAATATTGATACCTTCAGCCCTTATTTCGCTGCTTTCCAGTTATTTTCCCCGTTATTATTTCCTGTATTTACTAAAATTGATACCTTCAGCCCTTATTTCGCGGCTTTCCAGTTATTTTCCCCGTTATTATTTCCTGTATTTACTAATATTGATACCTTCAAACATTATTTCGCTGCTTTCCAGTTATTTTCCCCGTTATTATTTCCTGTATTTACTAATATTGATACCTTCAGTCTTTATTTTGCCTCTTTCCAGTTATTTTCCCAGTTATTATTTCCTGTATTTACTAATATTGATACCTTCAGCCATTATTTCGCTGCTTTCCAGTTATTTTCCCCGTTATTATTTCCTGTATTTACTAATATTGATACCTTCAGCCCTTATTTCGCCGCTTTCCAGTTATTTTCCCCGTTATTATTTCCTGTATTTACTAATATTGATACCTTTAACCCTTATTTCACTGCTTTCCAGTTACTTTCCCCGTTATTATTTCCTGTATTTACTAATATTGATACCTTCAGCCTTTATTTCGCCTCTTTCCAGTTATTTTTCCCGTTATTATCTCCTGTATTTACTAATATTGATACCTTTAGCCCTTATTTCGCTGCATTCCAGTTATTTTCCCCGTTATTATTTCCTATATTTACTAATATTGAAACCTTCAGCCCTTATTTCGCTGCATTCCAGTTATTTTCCCCGTTATTATTTCCTGTATTTACTAATATTGATACCTTCAACCCTTATTTCGCTGCTTTCCAGTTATTTTCCCCGTTATTATTTCCTGTATTTACTAATATTGATACCTTCAGCCCTTATTTCGCTGCTTTCCAGTTATTTTCCCCGTTAATATTTCCTGTACTTACTAATATTGATACCTTCAACCCTTATTTCGCTGCTTTCCAGTTATTTTCCCCGTTATTATTTCCTGTATTTACTAATATTGATACCTTCAGCCTTTATTTCGCCTCTTTCCAGTTATTTTCCCCGTTATTATTTCCTGTATTTACTAATATTGATACCTTCAGTCTTTATTTCGCCTCTTTCCAGTTATTTTCCCCGTTATTATTTCCTGTATTTACTAATATTGATACCTTCAGCCATTATTTCGCTGCTTTCCAGTTATTTTCCCCGTTATTATTTCCTGTATTTACTAATATTGATACCTTCAGCCCTTATTTCGCCGCTTTCCAGTTATTTTCCCCGTTATTATTTCCTGTATTTACTAATATTGATACCTTTAACCCTTATTTCACTGCTTTCCAGTTACTTTCCCCGTTATTATTTCCTGTATTTACTAATATTGATACCTTCAGCCTTTATTTCGCCTCTTTCCAGTTATTTTTCCCGTTATTATCTCCTGTATTTACTAATATTGATACCTTTAGCCCTTATTTCGCTGCATTCCAGTTATTTTCCCCGTTATTATTTCCTATATTTACTAATATTGAAACCTTCAGCCCTTATTTCGCTGCATTCCAGTTATTTTCCCCGTTATTATTTCCTATATTTACTAATATTGATACCTTCAGCCCTTATTTCGCTGCTTTCCACTTATTTTCCCCGTTATTATTTCCTATATTTACTAATATTGATACCTTCAGCCCTTATTTCGCCGCTTTCCAGTTATTTTTCCTGTTATTAGTTCCTGTATTTAATAATATTGATACCTTCAGCCTTTATTTCGCCTCTTTCCAGTTATTTTCCCCGTTATTATTTCCTGTATTTACTAATATTGATACCTTCAGACCTTATTTCGCCGCTTTCCAGTTATTTTCCCCGTTATTATTTCCTGTATTTACTAATATTGATACCTTCAACCCTTATTTCGCTGCTTTCCAGTTACTTTCCCCGTTATTATTTCCTGTATTTACTAATATTGATACCTTCAGCCTTTATTTCGCCTCTTTCCAGTTATTTTTCCCGTTATTATTTCCTGTATTTACTAATATGATACCTTCAGCCCTTATTTCGCTGCTTTCCAGTTATTTCCCCCGTTATTATTTCCTGTATTTACTAATATTGATAACTTCAGCCCTTATTTCGCCGCTTTCCAGTTATATTTCCCGTTATTATTTCCTGTATTTACTAATATTGATACCTTCAGCCCTTATTTCGCCGCTTTCCAGTTATTTTCCCCGTTATTATTTCCTGTATTTACTAATATTGATACCTTCAACCCTTATTTCGCTGCTTTCCAGTTATTTTCCCCGTTATTATTTCCTGTATTTACTAATATTGATACCTTCAGCCCTTATTTCGCTGCTTTCCAGTTATTTTCCCCGTTAATATTTCCTGTATTTACTAATATTGATACCTTCAACCCTTATTTCGCTGCTTTCCAGTTATTTCCCCCGTTATTATTTCCTGTATTTACTAATATTGATACCTTCAACCCTTATTTCGCTGCTTTCCAGTTATTTTCCCCGTTATTATTTCCTGTATTTACTAATATTGATACCTTCAGCCCTTATTTCGCTGCTTTCCAGTTATTTTCCAGTTTCTTTTATTTATTGTCAATCAACATTAGCTAGACCTTGTAGGTCAATGTTAACTTTTCCGTTTGGTAGCGGAAGGTAATTGTAGGACTACTGTACTACCTAAACCTTTTTTGTGACCAATATGTGTAACAATTAAAATGTAAATGTTTAAATTAAAGTTTGATTAGTTAGAAATAAATTAAATTGTATTGTAGTTAATCTCCGGTTTTTAAAGACACTGTCTTGACTCTGTAATAGCCGCTCAAGGATCAGCCATAAGCTGAAACTTTGCGGCATTTTTTCAAACGAAAAGTAGACGATTATATTAGGTAGCCCTACAGTAAGACTTTTCACTACAAGTTTTATAAATTAAGATAATCACCACCTCCATTGTAAGAAAGGTAAACGTTTACTACATGAGTTGGAAACTGAGAGAGTGCACCAGAATCCGGAGAGGCAACCAGTTTAAGACGCACGGGAGATGATAGGGACAGTAACTTATAAATGTTCTCAATAAAGATTACGTGAGAGTCTAAGGTTGCGGACATTATGCACGTGTTTATGATCTTGCACGCTAATAGTCAGTTCATAGTTTATAGAATTATTGTTTGTCAAAAATCATTCGCTCGAAAAACAAACACATGAATGGCGACTCCGTCAGTTTACCCGGAAACTTCCACCCGTATGCTTCAGTCCCAAAACATTTTTCCTGTATGAAAAAAATCAACAAAACAATTATTCCTATAATCATTTCATTGTCTGCCATTAATTCGTCTTGCCTGTTGTTTAGGTTATATTGTTTAAATATAAGCTTGCGCTTGTAAATAACGTGATTATAATTTAAAAATTATTTATACAAAATTGATTTGAATTTTAAAGAACAGAGAATTGTTAACCGTCATGTTTTATATTTTAAACTAAAATTCGTTAATAAGAAACATTGTCGAGTTAAGTGATTATTTTGGTATAAACACAGAAAGAAAAGTTGTAGTACAAATTTGTGATAGAAGAGATAATTATTGATTATTCAAAGAGAATAGAAGAATGTGGGTTTGAATTGTCACAAAAAATGTAGCCATTTTGTTGTTAATATAACAATATTTAATATAGTGTTATTGTTATTGAAATATTGTCCAATTAAACCGACAAAAGTAATAAGAAATACATTAATTAACATATACAGGTAAAACCAGATTTTTTAAGCATACAACATGCGTTACGTGTTATGCTGGCTTTAAATCTACGGCCTCATTTGAATTTTTTGAAGATGGACGCTCAGCGTAAGGACGTTCATAGTCAGGCTGTAGAGGGAAGGCAGTGGCCACATTCAGCGCTATTCCCGCGCCAACGTTTGACAATAAAGCGCATTTCCAAGGTCAGACGCTGACATAGCTCAATCTTTCTATACTTAGAATATAGAATACAATGATTCCAGTGTGTACAGTGCGGTAGGATCATTTCCGACTTGACCACATTTACTTCTTGGACGCTAAGACTAATTGCGTTAAAAAGAAGCTACTAATACAAGAGGTCTAGCTTGGCCACCTCTAGATGACTTTTGAATCAGCATCTTTTCACGCTGAGCATCCAGCTCGAAAATCGCAAGTGTGGCTCTAGCCTAAAGGTTTTAAGACTCTATGTCAGGTTTCCAAGCAGCTACATCAACATGTCAGTAATATTAAATCAGAATATGTTATTCGAAAGTAATTAAGTCATAATAGTTTGTAGCCTATCAAATTTATAACTTACAAGACCGTCAAACCAGCCGCATTATTATTTTTTTACTATATTCATAATTACTACACTAGATAGTACGTCTACTTTGACCTGTTACGAATTATATTTACCAAACAGGTTTTTGTTGAGCAACAAAATTTGTTGTAGTTCTTAAATAAATCGATGCAACTTTGCTTTTATAAAAATACTCGGTTTTATCACGAGCACATGATCGCCGGTCCTGGGGCCTTTAGTGCAAGGAAATCCGTTACTCGTTACAGGGGAACCAAATTTACGATGGAGTGTTAAAACAAGATAATTGATTTTAAATTAACTTCTTCAGTTTGCTCAATAAGTAAATAATTCTGGCAGCCAATTGGGGCACAGTAATTGTTTACGTTATCTACAATTAGTAGTACATTTTCAATAAGTACTCTGTCACGCATCACCTGAGATAATTTTATTAACAAATAATTTACATTATAACTACTTTCTACCGAGAAGGTGAGAAAACATGAATAAACAAACTGATCACGCAGATGTCTGCGTCATTTGATGTTATTTCCATTCTTTGTCAATTATTGATAAGACACTTTATTTACAAGTTTAAAAACACTTCTAGATAGAGCGAGATCCTCATTTGAGGGCTCGTAAGTGTTAAGCATTATCAAGTTTACTCACTCAGTTAACTGTTCTCCATAAACCAGTGGCGGCTGGTGCCTAAACCTATGGGGATTGCAGATAATTAAATGTCAGTTTTTTTAAGGCAAATATATACTGCTTAATATTTTGTGATTTATTCTATTGTAAGAAGTATATTGACATTTTTTATTTTATTTTCACTTATCTAAGGCACCGGATCTCAAGTGATGGGTTTATATACTAGCAATCAACCTTAATTCATTCTTACTTGAGAGTGTCAACAAATTCTCATAAGATCCACATTATTAAAGCAATAAAAATAAATAAAATAAAGAAATAGAATTTACTCATTTGTCTAGAAACTTCAGATATGCGTCTCTTCAGACGATGCAGATCTTAACCTAACACCCCCGAAGTTGCATCCCGTCTGAAACCTAAGAAACCTTATGGCGCTAGCTAGCTGTTTTAGTCGGTTTGCACCTTCCAATGCTTTTTCTCCCTTAGGAGTGACGTCACTGGGTGTTGCAGGTTTCCCTGCAACCAGGCCGAACGAGATTGTCTACGACTGAGCGAATGGTCACACACTCGCTATAGTTGTGACGTTTTTATTATTATTTATAATGATGGATCATATTTTATGATGAATAATCACTCATTACAATGCACATGATTCTTACATATTGAATAAATTTATTTTCTTGCTATTGGTATCTGATTTGGGCTTTGCACAGCCGGGCAACCTGCTCAAAAGCCCCAACTGGCATAAACTGGTATCAGTAGTGCAGCCAGATATTAGTTTTTATTTTTAATTTATTTTAATTTAAAAAAATTTATACATTATTTCTGCTAAATAGAATCATACCATTTACTTCATTTTTTGTTGTTTACAAATCTATTACACTTCTTTTAAACAAAAGTCTTAAACAAAAGTAATTTATGTGGAACCTGTTTCATATGAATCAAACAACACTCATCTTATGTCTAACTTAGACAAAAATGTTACAAACTTTAAGAAGTTTTTAATACTTCTTAATACGCATAACTAAATTATTGTTCTTTAAAGTTCCACTATATTATTTTTGTATAAATACATCCCTTTTTGTGACTTTATCTAGATAAAACTAGTACATCTAATAATAATCACAATGGATAAGGTATGGCGGATATTGTATTTATAGAAATTAATACTTTTTGTTTTTTTTTTACAGTTGGGAAGGAAACAAATATACTAATTTTCCTCTGCAGATCTTGTTTATTCTTATGTAAGTATAAGCATACATAGCCATGACGACCGAAATAGAAATTTTTGCTACTATAAGTGCTACTATATAGGCCTACTGTATATGCATATATGCATATATCAATATATGTTTATTAAGAAATTTCTAGTATAATACATTAAGCTTAACATGAACCCTCTCATTCTCTTTCACTTACTTACCTTCTCGTAGTGTGTGTGTGTGTGTGTGTGTGTGTGTGTGTGTGTGTGTGTGCACGCACATAAAAATGTGAGCAAGTTTGTAATATTGTAAAAAATATGCCAAATAGTATCTTAGTAACTAAGTTTGAAAATGAAAAAAATACTGTACTATAGTATTTAGTTTTAGTCAGTAAAAACTGACTATATTAGTTTTAAATGTCAAATGATAAAGTATGTTATGAATCATTATATCTTTTCACTAATTATTGATAATTTATTGCGTTAGATTATTATTCATGTTATTCTTTTATTAACACATTTAGTAACACATTTTTAAATGACAGGCCTAAAACCAGAGTTCGATTAAAAATAAAAGTTATTTAAAGACACTATTTATTAGCCTTTAAATTCAACACAAAAACTCAAGATTTTTTAGACAATATATTTATTATAGTATAATATAAATAACGTTTTTAAAAAGTAATTGAACACCTTAAGTTTGGACAGCTACTAATTTAAACTGCAATGTAATCTAAGCATAATTGTCAAAATAATATTTAATGTCTATTATACAAGTCAAAAAGAAACTGTAATCTAATCGACTTGCATAAATATAACAATTTTAAGTGAATTTTACATAAACAACGAATAGAATTTTCAGTTGCACCAAGCTATTATCACCAATATTTTAAAATTATTAGGAAATAATAAAATAATTGCCAATTACAATAAAAAAACATTGAGCTCCATTAATTCTATACAAATTTATTTTAATAATTGTAAGTCTTGCAAGTATTTTACATTAAAAAATTTTGTAAATTTTGAGAGATTCGTAGAACATCATTGAGAACAAAATTAAGTCGTAATAAGTTTTTAAGTTATGAGATATTTAAAGTCAAAATGTAATAATGTTTGGAACCTTATTTTAAGCCAAGGCATTGGTGTAAATGAAAGGGTTAAGGTTCATCTATGTAGGCATGCATATCCAAAGTATTAATAGCATACCCAAATGCATATCTTACTCATTAATAGGGTCATAATGTGAAGTATACTAGTTAGATCCCAACCTGCCAACTATGGACACAGATTAGTTTATTAAAATATTTAATGGTTGTTTAAATTGTTTTGACAAATTTTGTAAATGAAATTGTTTCCTTTACCCTGTAAATAATCATAACAACCTACTGGTTGTATGTCTAATTTTTTAAAATATAATTCCTGGTAAAAACTGAATGGACTGCACACTAGCTAAAAATATACTACAATATTGCACAAGACTTTGTAGGCTGGGTTATAGCACAGATCTACTTTAGATGCAGCAGGATGCGGAGGTGACAATGAGCCCACACCTACTGCTTCCTTATTAAAATAAAGTCCTGGTGCCTTGGCTTAATTCTCTATCTGTTGACGAGGTCATTGCAATCCTTGTAGCCAATGAAAACATATTGCTCTTCATTGAAAAGATTAAATTCGAAGCAATTGTCAATTTTCTCCTTTAAACTTTAATAAATATTATATGACAATTATTATAAATGAGATTTAAGTTATAAAATGGTAAATGCTTCTAAAATGGTAAATCTTTACATTAATAAAATTTAATCACATTTTTACAAGAATAGTTGTATTAAATCAAAAGATTTTCAGAGGCCAAGTGAGCATTCTAGATGAGATACAAATTATCATTTTGTCCATGAGACTCAAATGAATTGACTACTTCTATAAAATTAAATACATGAGGTATAGGTCATATATCACTAAGGAGAATGGTTGTATAGTTAAAAAGTTATAATTTAGAAAAATATTTTCTGAAAACTGAATTCAGTTTTAATTTTTTTAACAATTTTAAAAATAAAACTGGGCAAGGGTTGTACTCTTTGGGATTAAGACTATACTCCCAAAGTAATAGCCGAGTTTTGTTGTTAAGCAATAAATTTTACAAATAATTTATAAAGGGACGGACTGTTTTTTAAATTTTACTGTGAATATTAGTGTTCATAAAAAATATATAAATAACAAAATTTCAGAAAGAAATTTAAAATAATTGAAAGAGAAAAGCTTTAGTAATTAAAAATGAAATATAAAAACAATAACAAGAATAAAATGATTTTCCGGAGAATAAAATAAATTTTATTAAGTTCCATAAATTAAATAAGAAAAAGGATCATTTACAATAAAAAAAAACTTGAAGAGTTCTAAAAAGTTCAAGGGTAAACAAAATTTCTTTCATATTAAGTTTTTAAATTCCATTGGATATGTATTAATTAATCTTGTCAAACTATGTATATATGAAACGGTAAAAGGTAGATATGAAATGTTTATGCTAGTCTATCAGTGACGGCTCGTGGGCAGGTTGCACGGTGCAACCCCAAACAGATAAATAGAAACCAAAATAAAAATGTATTTATGATGTAAAATTATGTACATTGTTACAAGAAATTATTCTTCATAAAACACGATCCATCATTATAAATAATAATAAAAACGTCAGAACTGCAGAGACAAACGATTTGGTCAGTAGGAGACAGTTTCGGTCGGCTTGGTTTTAGGAAAACCTACAACTCACAGTGACGTCACTCCTAGTGGAGAAAAAGCATTGGAAGTTCTAGACAGACTAAATCAGCTAGACAGGGCCGTAAGGCTCCTTGAGGTTGCAAATGGGCTGCAACCTCGGGAGTGTTTGTTTAAGATCGGGTCCGTCTGAGAGAAGCATCTCTGCTCTGCTCCAAGTTTGTTGACATTCACAGTTAAGAATGAATTGAAATTGGTTTGTTATTAAATAAATCCATAACTTGAGGTTCAATGTCTTAACTAAATAAAAATATAGTAAAAAATGCCAATATATTTCCTTCAAAAGAATAAATCACAAAGTATTAGGCAGAATCTATCTATTTTCCCTATACAGCCTTAAAGTTTTATGATTATAATTTCTTTCCTTTAAAAAAAACTAACACTTTACTATCTGCAACCCTCATAGGCTTTAGATACCAGCCGCCCCTGGTAGGTATAAAAAAGGAAAAAGGAGACGATGTAATTCAAGGGTACATTTGTAGGATTATAAGCGCATTTAAAACGTTTATAGTATGTTTTAAGACAAAAAAAATTCATGTGTAAAAGAATGTTTTCCTTAATGGCATATAGTATGTTTGCTAAGGATCCTTATTTTAAATAGAGAAAAAGCTTTTTCAGAAGGTGATTATAATGACAAAACATCTGGGTGATATATTGAAAATATCTGAAAATACTATTTGCCTTATGATCATTGAAGCAAATAGTCCATAATACAAAAGAATACTACAAAAAAGTTGCAGTAACAGAAATTTTTAGGTTCTACACTTATTGAGTAGCTAGCTCATTGGTGCCACTTTTCCTTTTAAAAGAAAGAACAGATTAACTCTCATTAAACATTGTATGTGATTATTCTTCATTAAACCTTTCATACTGTATTAAACCTAAAGCCCTATTCCATTCAAAGGAAAACTGTTTAATACTAAACCAAACTGATAATAATCCTAGGTAACTACCTTATGTTACTTGTGAAAAGTATACCCTGCACCCATTGGGGCAGCAAAACATTTCATGACATTGGTAAAGGTTTAAAATACTTTATCTTGGATGAAAGGATAGAGTCCATTTCTTGTGTGTGTGTGTGTGTGTGTGTGTGTGTGTGTGTGTGTGTGTGTGTATGAGTATGCTGCATGAGTCAGTTTTCAATTTTTTTTCTCTTTAATGTTGTCTGGTTTTGCTGTAGCTATATGAAAGTAGGATGTGTGTGGTCTGATATTCATATCGTACAGTCAAAATGTGTAGTGTTTTGTGCTGTAGAGTTTTCTTAGACTCACATTTTATTAGAACCTAATAAGCATTTTAAGTTAAGTAGTAGTTGATTTTTCTATAATCTGGATAGTTACATACTGTATCTAAGAAAGCATTTTTGTTTTACTAATAAATACTTTGTATTTAAACATTTTATAAGAAATATTTTTATAGGAATGTTGTCATTATCAAATTCCGATCTGAAGTAACTTGAATGAGGTCTTGGGTTTATCAACAATAAAGGTAAGTAAATTATTTGGAAACAAAAGTTAAAAAAAAACAGAAAGATTTTTTTCTGAACCAGTCAGTTGCAAAGGTTGACTACATTGTTTTATACTCCTTTTAGAAAAAAAAACAGGTATAAGACTCCAAGCAGAAGATCGGCACATAGCGTTCAACAACGTTCTGTCTCAGTAAGTTTTAATAAATTTACTAAATTTGAAGTTTGGATAGTCATAAACTATTGTTTAAGTGATTAATAAGATTCACCGAATGTATTACTTTTTATTTTTTCACATCCGGAGGACTATTTATTTTAAAAAATGTATTTTCACAGTGATGTGTCAACTATTTATCATAAAAGGGTTATTAAAATGATAGGCGATCTCCTAGAATATTTAGCTTAGCCTTCATTAGGTATGTACTAAATTTCCCACAAGAGTGTGACATCTTTTTCCCATACTGTATCTAAGGAATTTATATAGACCATTATAGGTAAACAAAAAATATATGAGAATCTCTCTATTGAGATGAATCACAGATAAAGAGTGAAGTAACAGCCCCTATTGACTAGACAACACAGGCATCGGCAGCAGTCGGTATTGGAACAATGGGAATGGATGGTGGTCAAATAATTTAATGATAGCAAGAAAAATAATTAAATAATTATATTCAATAATTAAAAAAAAAACTATACTTATAAAGCTAGAAAAATACAATAGATCACTCTAAAAATAAAAATTTGCTTAAGTAACCTCAGAACCTATGACATCTTAAAACAGTTTCTGGTAACACCTTTTTTAATTACTTATAAACGCAGATAAGAACTGTGATCTAGGAGGAAATAAAATTGTGTTGATCTTTGATAAAACTATGGGGTACATAGATAGTCTTAATTCATAATAACCTTAAGTTATTAGCATAATAGCCTTAAGTCTCATATTGCATCACTCATTGAGAAGTTTAGCAATTGAAATGTCTATCATGGTTCTAATGAAAGCTACTACAAATTTATCTGTGGATGGATACTCACTACCTAGATTTTTCATTCACTATTTTTTACTGCCCTCCCTTTGAATTTTTTCTGTGATTTCATAACTTTTTAAAATTATAAAACCCAATTTTTGCATTTCCCGTTAAAATGTCAACAATTATATTTCTTTCTCCATTATTCTGCTAAGGTCTTCCTAAATATAGTTTGATATTTTCAACATTTGTTGCTTAAAGCACATTTCAAAGGCCTTAAATTTCTTTCTCATAGCTATAAATAATTAAAGCTTTAAATAGCTTTTCAAGGATTTCTATTCTTTTATTTTATCCTTATTTCATTCAAACTGCACAATAAAGCTATTGTCATTAATAAAAAGTTTAGAAAGCAGGTATGTCATATTTATAATGAAGGTAGAGTTATTATATTCTTCTAAACTATTAAAATAAGAAAATGTGTGTTCACATGTGCAATATGCCAAGGACATAGGTGTAGCCAAGGAGGCCATAGGGCATGATTTAGGCAAATGTTTTAGTTGCAATGGCTTAAAAAAAAAACATAATTTTTATAAATATTCTTTATAAAAGTTTTTTTCAAAAAGAAAAGAGCAATATCAAATGTCGCAATGAATGTAAGGATAGAAAGAAGTTTGTAAATTGTTTAATGTACCAAGAAATTTTGGAGATTGAAACACCTATTGCTTAACACTCACGTGTTAACATATTATAATATACTAACATGTTATATATAGTTGTAAAGAAATAGTATTAGGATATACTGTCATGAGATTCTATAAAGGCATTCTATACAATTTTATCTCAAGTATTTTTCAACCAAATGAAAATTTGCAATACAACAGCCAACAAATGAACATTGTAATTTTTCATTTAATTTCGAATATGAACATTTTGACTTTGGGTTTATTTTCTCTACATGCACTTTTAAATGTAAGTTGGTTAGTTAATAGGCTTATGTGTTGAAAGAGAAAAAAACGGTTACTGGTAGAGAAAATTTAGACAAGTTCTTTTAAACACACTTACCATAGATATAGTCACAGTATAGAAGTATTTCTATAAGATGTGCTTTGTCTAGGAGTTATCTCTAATTTAATCTTATATATGTATATATATATATATATATATATATATATATATGTGTGTGTGTGTGTGTGTGTGTGTGTGTGTGTGTGTGTGTGTGTGTGTGTGCAACATGGAAAAAAACAGATGTTATATCTTCGATCACAGGACAAATATGGGACGGTTCTTTTTTCAAATCTGTTTAAGCAGAACAAAGTAGCTTTTATAAGCCAAGAAGGAATGCAACACAACATAAGTGTCACAGGCTCACCAGTTAGAGTAGACAAGTTAGAGGTTAGAAAAATCTGTAAAGAACTAAAAAATAATAAAGCCACGGACCTGGAGGAATAGTTTCAGAACTAACCAAATTTGTATCTGAACAATTATATACTTATCTCGTACACATCTTTAAAAGATGTATAATTGGAAGATACACCAAAAGAATGGTATGTATACCGTACACATATCTACAATATATAAAAAAGGAGATAGAGCTAATTGAGAAAACTATCGAGGGAATTTCTGTTGTGGCTACTATTAGCAGAATATAAGACAAATTTTTAAAGAAAAAAAATAGAAGCAGAATATTCAGATATGGGAGCCAAAGAGCAAGCAAGATTCTGAGCTGGCAGATCAACAGTGACCATCTTTATACTATTACTCAAGTGATTGAAAACAACAAGCATACAATCAAGAAGTACATCTCTTATTTATAAACATAAAGAAAGCCTATTATTATATATCACTAAACAAAATATGGGAGACTCTAAGTTAAATGAATATATAAGCTGTGTTTATCAGAGCCATAAAAAACCTATACAATAGAATATCTTTCAAAGTAAAAATAACAAACAGTTAGACAAAATGATCTCAAGTAACAAAAGGTCTTTTACCTTATTATTAAGTAACAAAATTATATGTTATATATATACATCGTTATGCAATCAAGTAATTTTATCCCAAGATTATGAGAACTTAGTATATATGACAAAAAACTAATTGAATGATATACAAAGTGGGGATTAGAGATCAACTTCAGTAAAACAGAGTATATGTGCATAGGCGGTCAACTACAAGACCTAATTCTTCAATATGGAACTCAAATTAAAGAATGTTCAGAATCCTCTTATTTGGGTCAAAAAATAACAACTGATGGCACACTTGATGAAGCAATTAGAGATAGAAATATACAAGACTGGACAGCCATTCAAACGTTAAATAGCATCTTATGGGATAAGAATATCTCAAAAGAAAACAAAAAGAGAATATATAATACCATTACTAAAAATATTGTAATGTATAGTAGCGAAGTACATGTGAATCAAAGATTGATCAAAAAAATTACTAAATGCAACGGAGATGGACTTTTGGCGCAGACCTGCTAGAAAGTCAAGGTTCGAAAGATTAACAAACGAGAGAATAAGAGAAATTATGGATGCCCTACACACAATATTGGAGGAGAAGCTATAGTTATACGGTAACAGTTAATATGGTATGATCACATACACCTGATGAGTGAAAAACTCCTGCCAAAGCAGATATTGAGATGGAAACTACAGCGAAAGTGAAAACGAGGTTGTCCAAAAAGGTGAAGGAACTAACAACGAGATGAAAGAGAAAGGCCTGGAAGAGAATCAGTGGATGGATAGGGAAAGCTGGAGAATAGATGTCAGAAGGCGTCGAAGAATGTTTTGAAAAGCAATAATATATATACTACTCACTAGCTATAGTATTCTAAAGTGATATTACTCTTATATAGATCCTTCTACAGATTACCTCAAACAAAGATTAAGCAAGTAAGATGATGAAAATTAAGCTCTTGTCCCTTTTTTTGGGAGAAAAGATGATTTGAGAGCTTTGGCGCTGAAGATCTCAAAGATAAATTACCACATCAAAGTTTGACAAAAATACCAGTATCAATTTTTAAGGACAAAAAACCTTTTCAGAAATAATGGAAAAAAATAGAGTAATCACAGTAGATTTAAAAATTTAAAGTTGAGTCCAATGCGATTCTTAAGATCTCTCTCTTAATGTAAATAGATATTCAAGTTTATTATATGATGAACTTGAAGGTGTTTAGTTACTTGGATTGAACTCAAGGACGCATTGTATAACTGGAGCTGATACACCTTTTACATAAAAGACTAATCATTTAAAAAAAACATAATCCTTAATATTAAAGTAATTTAGAGTCCTAACCTGTGATGTCAGATTCTAGATTCAGGACCTGGAACGTTCTGCAGTTGGACTGTACAACTATCAGAGTGCTCACTATTTATTCCAGGATCTGAGACACTGTTAGAGTCGACACTTGTCAGGTCTGGAGTATTTGTACTTGTACTTACAGAGTATTTCTGTATATCTGCAACACAATTTTTTCTGAATTAAATTATCAATTAACAAACTACGTATTTCAAAAACAAATATCTTATATTTAAAATCTATTACATATTTTTTGTAAGTAAACAACTATAGAAAATTGTTTTAAAATTTTTTAAAGATAGTTTAAGTTTAAAAGTGTATTTTTTAAATTGTTTAACTAAAAAAGAAAATTAAAAAAAATATGTTCCAAGACAAGTCCCTTTTCCACAAAAATAGCATTCATTCACTTTTCTAAATGTGTGCGTATGTTGTTTTTGGGAAAGTCTGTAAAGTTATTATAATTTAAAATAAATATTTGAAAAAAATATTACAATTTTGCAATTCACTGCCTAGACAAGAATTACCAACTCCAATTTAAACAAATTTTTTAAAATGCAATAAAAAAATGTATTTTTTACTTTAATAAATTAATGGCCTACCATTAAGTCATAAACTTATAAACTTGAAATGGAAGAGTTTTGAATTTGAAATGAGCAATAAATTCCAAAAGAAAAATTAATCCTGTTTGAACAATTATGATTTAGGAATTGGTTTTATCAAATAAATTTCTCTTCCTTCCTCTTAAGTTATGACGAAGGAAGTTGAAGTCCATGATTGATGAACAGTGTCATGATTTGTTAGTTTAGACAGTATTCTAAGTATCAGTTAGATCAATGAAACCAGATTTATGTTCATCGGTTGAAAATATACCAAATATGCCTTAAAGTAATAAGTTTCTCAAAAGGTGTCATTGCCTGTAAAGGTATATTGAACCAAGAATTTAAATATTCACTAAATACTTGTAAATATTTATAAACTTGCCTATGGTAGCACTTACTTATAGGCTATATAGATTATAGGCTGTATAGGCTTATAGACCTATATAGGCTTATAGGCCATAGACCATACGGTTTGAGTTGACAATGGGACACATCTCCCGAAACGGCCGTCCTCAACAAATATAAGTAAGTGTTACTATAGGCAAGTTTATAAATATTTACAAGTATTTAGTGAAAACTAGTAGCTCACGTGAAGATGGAATCAACAAATATTAAATATTCATGATGGCTTATTATTAAAGGTTTTCATTAGCTAAACTTATTTAAAAAAAATTTTTTTACCGTGCTTGAAATTTTATTGAAACACCTCATACTTCTTAATTAATGAAGATAAAACACACTTAAGAATAATTTTGCAACAGATGCTACTATTTTTTTACAGTGCCCAAGATTGCCATTAAGTTTAACATTTGGCAGTTGACACAAGGAAGTGACAGCAGCTTATGAATAATTGTTGTTTACAGTCAGAGTCACAATTAGCTTACCTGTGGTATGACTTTGAGTTATCCTTGGATTTATATAGTTTGTAACATAATAGATCTTTGTATGCCATGTTACATTGCAAAAAAATTCAAAGTTAAACTTTAACTAATAATTTATACTCTAATTGATTTATATACTGTATTTATTAAATTATAAAATAAAAATAATATCATCCTGAAGGAAGACAATGTTCTAATTTAAACCCTGTTGTTTTTAATAAATAAGTAAGCCTTATTTGAAATGTTATTTGTAGAATTATTTTCTTCTAACTAGACCTACAAATAGAACCAGATTGTTATAAACGTGATTTTTGTACCATAGACTAGATATTTTTATTAGATATGTTCATTTTGTTTTTTTACTGTTGTAATGAATTAAAAAAATTTTGTTATGGACGATTTAATGTTGTCATAAAGTTGATATTTGTTCATAAGTATTTTTAACTGATAGAAAATTAATCACATTAATAAAACTTGTATAGTAGGCCTATATCTCATAGCAACACATCTCTCTCTGTCTGTTTGTCTCTCTCTCTTTGTCTGTCTATCTACCTGTCTCTCTCTCTCTTTCTCTCTCTCTCTCTCTCTCTCCCTCTCTCTCTCTCTCTCTCTCTATATATATATATATATATATAGTGATGGGTGTTTCTTTTTATTACAAATGTATTTCTAAATATCTTTATGCTGCTTATAATCTTTATTATAATTTTTAAAACTAAATTTACTTTAGAATAATTGCACATCTGTGACCTTCAACCGATTTAAAGGAAAACTTGTATCTGATTTTTATCGCTAATACTATAATTTGAATACATTTTTCTGCCTTTCCAAACATTACAATATTTTCCTCTGATGATGCATTTTGGAATTACTCCATTTCTAAAACTTAAATAGTACTTGTAAATCGATGAGTATGATTTAAGTTTTGTAAATTGAGTCATTCCAAAATGCACAACAGAGGATATATTGTAATGTTAGGAAAGGTAGAAATATGTACTCAAATATATAGAAATATTCCTAACAGAAATGGAAATGAGTATATCAAGAAATAATACTATGATTTGAATTCTCCATTATTGTATATAAAGTAAGAAATTATTTTAATTTCAAAACCTTTTCAATGAATTTAAAAAAATAACCTATTAAAAATTATATATACAGTATTTTTAATCATATTTATTTAATCACACATTTTCAAATAAAGAGGCTTTAAGAGATATTTATGTTATTCAAACTAAACTTTACCTGGCCTATTTTGATGTAAACTTATGATTTGATCCAACTCTTGTGCACTACATAAAGGTGTTTCTACTTCATAAGTCATGTTAAACAGACTGTAATCTACTTCATGTTCACCAGTTTCTTTTTTAAATGCTACTAATGGCTCAAAACGTCGGCCCCATAAAATTTCTTTGGGTAGGTATGATGATCTTGCCTGTGTTGTCATGCCAGTTGACTCTATGACACCTGTAGAAATAAAAGTAATGATCTTTTACAATTTTTTTGTATAACTATAGCATTGTTAATGGAAATTATTAAGCTGACTAACTTCGACCTTAAGAATACCCGGTTTCCGTACTAAGGAAATAAAACATGAATTGAAATACATTATAAGATTATAAGACAACTATAAGATTACACTGCTTTTTTTAAATATTACTTTGATTTTACCAGACTAAAACACACATAAAAACTTTCGTATATCAATTTGTTTGGTATTATACAGTTGCCTTGTAAGTATGCGACCATTTTAAAATTTATTTAATTTTTATGCCTGATTTATGTTCTTTGCTATCATTTAATTTAAAAAAATGTATTTTTATACATGTGTTTATAATATTTGGTTATCTGTTCACTTGTTACTGAAAGTAGATTCTTTGTTCATGTAATTATTCAGTTAAGTAGCTTTGAATATATAATAAATATTAATTCAAAAATTATATAATTTGTTTCTACTTTATTTCCCATCTGGTCAAATAATATATTTTGATATATTAATATAATTCAGTATTGCTTTTCCTGTTAAAACTTTATTTCATGAATTGCAGAAACTTATAAGTAAAGGAAAGTTTTACAAACTTACAGAAACAAAATGTTTTCAATTACATTAAGCAATCATATAATCACAAGTGTTGATAATAATTAGCTAGTATAGTCCATCATTTTGTAGGTACAGTAATTTTTATGAAACATCCTTTACTATCAAGTGTGTAAAAGTGTGATAATATAGTTTTAACATAAAAGATTACAAACATCATGAACAATATAGCCAAAGAATTCATTTTTTCATATTATAATACTGAAGATATAATGATTTATGTAAGTTATGTAAATTTTTACTGGTGGTAAGACAAGGTAGCTCACTAGTTCCGATCCTTATTTAGATTCGTTAGGGTGAGTTTAATTGAATTTTTAAAATATTTTGTGTTTAATAAAACTATAGAACATTCTATTAGTTTACATTATTTTATATAAATGTAGTGTTGAAGGAAAATAATGTTCTATTGCCTAACCTTTATATAGTATGTGGGAAATAGATTTATTATTTAAGGGTTGTTAATTAATTCTGCAACTTGTTATTTTCTCCAAATGTTATTGTAACATATGTTATCATTATTGATCACACTGATGAAACTAAACAATTTCCTTTATTGTTTAAAACTCATTAACTTTTCCTACTATTAAAAACCAAATGTATCATGCATTTTTCTGTAAAAAGTTAGAGATAATATTTTAAATAGTAAAAGCAATTTTTTTAACAAAAACAATTAATAAAATACAATTATTATGAAATAATAAACAAGTTCTCCCTAGAAGTTTCTCATTATATTTACTAGATTTCAAACTGAAAACAAAATTGTAACCAAGCCTGGAATCAACATTCACTGTTGTGTTTATACAGAGTTTTTTCCCCCAGCTCTAGGCCCCTAAAACCCGCCCAGCCCTCGTGTCAGTCAACATCTAGTGAGCTGCATCCGTCTCACATGCAGCTAAGGTTAGTATCCCTCCCGTGTGTGAAGGCCGTGAGTGAAGTAAACGGGATTGATTGCATGTACTAATCTGATAAGCTCTTTCCAAGGAGAATCTGTTGATAGGAAATGAAATACAGCAGTGTGGTAAAAATGAATAAACAGCAAAAGCTCTGCATTCTGTTGGTGATTATCAGAACTAATACTGTAGTTCGTGAGTTAGACTATAGATAGCGTGAGTTTCTGTTAATAGTACTTTATATTAATGTTCAGGATTATGAATCATGGAATCCTAACGGATCTAAATATTAACAACTCACAGATAGACTATTATAATATTTAGATGTGAAATAGAACGACTGGTTCGCTAATCAAGTACGAGTATTGTCAACAGTTAATTACTACAGTGAAAGTGCCAACTGGCGATCCCCAACAATATTTTAACCGAATATGTTTTATTAGTCAAGCCAATTATATTTCTATGATAACCTATTGAATATTACATATACCAAGAAAACTGATTCAGATAGAAAATCGAAGAAGGTAGTCCGAAAATAATATAAAGGGTTCTTGGAATTTTATGAAAATGGCGATTCGATAGACAATTTAAAAAAAATGATGTTCATAAAAAGTTTAAAATACGTTATACTATTTTACAAGGTCATAGATTAAATGAATATGGTACAAAACCTCATTAACTCATTTAATTGGTTTTTGTTCAACTCTAAAATTAATTCCTATCATTAACAATTGGTAAGAGTAAAGCAATGAAAAAGCCGGATTAATCGAATCATAAACAAAATGTGCAGGTGTGGGACTTCAAAGTAACAAAGAGAAGTAAAAACTTAAACCAAAAATGTAGTTAATAGGTTTAAATATATATATATATATATATATATATATATATATATATAGGCCAATATTTAATAAATTTACTCATAAAAGTTGAATAAACTATTTCAATTGGGATTTTTTTTTATATAGTGTTAGACCCGCCAAAAGAATATTCCATTTCAAAAACTGGAATAAAAATATAATAAGAGCTAATTAGGTCTAAATTTAGTTTAATTTATTTAACTTCCTTTCCGCAATCCCACCTGACACTCATAAATAATAAATAAAAGGAAGCACTGAAAGGATAGTCATAAAATTGATAAAGGAAAAGACCGCCGTCGGAATACCTACGTGAATAGGAAGGACTGCATTGGAAACGTATAGAGTTATTATTATTGTAGCCTAACAAGGACAGATTGTTGTTTGACGTTTTAGTTTACCAAGGTGGATTAGTGTAATCTGAAATGGAAATGCTCTGATTGGACTGAATAGTCAAAACACTTATACAAGAAAAACTGAAAAAAGTCTTTCAGAATATTCAAAAAGATATTTTAAAGTTTTTCACGTTTACAAAATTACACAGCTATTTTAAAAGTTTAATGAAGTACTTTTTGAGTTATCCTTGAGTATCCTAAAGTAAAAACATTATATGATTCCATCTTCACGTGACCTACTAGTTTTCACTAAACACTTGTAAATATTTACCAATTTGCCAATAGTAGCACTTAGTAACACTTAAAAGCATTACCTTAGTAAAGAGATGTAAGCGTTGATTTAATAAATACCTTTCGAAGAGAAAAAAGTGAAGTTGAATAGAGACTTAATTATATTCATAATTATATTCTGAACAATTAACTACCCTTTAAAAAGATCCAAACTGTGGTCTGAATTGTCGCAGCAGGACAGGACTAGAGAAGAGGAGAAGAAAATACCTTGAAATCCATTCTATATTACAAAACTTTCAACGCACAAAAGATCGAAATTCTTAATATACTTATCTTCACTTCCGTAAGGAATATTTGTATAGATTTGAGTAAATTTTTCTGCCTTTCCTAACATTAAAATACTTTCCGGTGTTGACGCGTTTCGGAATAACTCCATTCTCAAAACTTTAATTGTATTCTTAAAGGGAGAAAGGCCCTACTATATAAAATGTATACATAGAAGATAATATTTTCAGGAAAAGCTCGAGAACGAACCGTCCAGCATTCTGAACCAAGGCAGTATCAGTATTGATAAATAAATGTTACCAACATTACAATAAATTCTCCTTTTATATTTTTTTCATTAAATTAGTAAATTTAATTTATAATGATATTTCGCGTAACTTACAAATCGATTCTCATGTAACTTTTTAATTATAGTCTAAGCTAAAACAATTTAATCAAATACACCGTATATTAATAAGTTTTATAGATACTTGGTGGGAATAAATATTTGGTTAGTCTAAGAAACATTTAAATGATTACTGTATTAACGCTATTTATAATTTGAACCCTAAAAAAAATTGGACGTGTACTTATTTTATAAAAACAGATAATTTTATTTAGTTTATTTTTTCAGTTAAGTGGAACAGAAGTAAAGTTTGTTGATGAAAATAAAGAAAACTACCATTCGCATTCTCTATTTATTTACATATTTACTACATTTTATTATACGTTTCTTAACTATTTGTATTTATTAACAAATCAAAGACCGAAGTGAATTTTTCCAGTTGGTTATAATAAAAATTAATGTTTAAAAGGTTTCTTAAAAAGTATGTTACATTGATTGCTTTTTTAAAATTATATCATGGAAATTGTACATTCAAATTGCTTGAACGAACCTAAAGCCATGTGTATAAATTGGCTAATACTGTCCGGCGTCTTTCCATTCCCAAGCCACCTCAAGTCTCCACTCATCTTTATTCATTCACTGACCTGTATAAAACCTCCTTTCTTCCTCTTTCATTCTTTACAATCGTCTTCTTAGCCTTGTTGTTTCTTATCTCTTTTGCACTAATAGCATTGTTTTTGTTATTTCGTAACCAAACACTTTGTTTGTACTTATATAAACATTCTTTATTTCAACAATTTATTTTATTTTGTCACTTCCTATTGTCCTTCTCTTAAATCTTTTTATAGTTTTTCTTATAAAACACACACTGCGACCTATATTTATTATAGTAATGGTAAATAATAAGTATTATAAATGCAATACTTTTAACTAAGTGCAAAATTATGTAAATACAGTAACATCCGCTTAATAAGATTTTCCGTAAGAGACCATCCATAAATAGCGTATTAAATGGGAAAACGTCTTATAAGGGAATAGAAAATACTGTAATTCCAACAAAATAACTGTAACTACTCACCATTATAATTGCTGTATTATTCCGACATATTCACCCAAATAATTTTATCACTATTTTAAACAAAAAATAATGAAAGACGAATATACGTAACACAGATATACGCATTTAATGGGAAACCATAAATTATTATATAAATTATATGGGTTATTAGTCTGTGGGAAACCATACACATTATTATATTATTACTTTAAAGAGTAGATATTATTGTAGTTTTTATATTTCCTTAACATAATACTCGATTTTATTTTGTTTTAATTTATTTAAAAAAGAATTTACAATCAATGTTTACAATTGATTAATCTTTTCGATAGCGTCGTCTAAAATTCCGGGCACGCTAATCATGTAACATCTCACACCAGTCAGTGCACTGAATGCTGCAGCAGGCGTTACTCTTGCCAGAGGCTCGTCTTCTTCTTCATTATCATAATTAACCTCACTCTCCTCATTTGTAGTGGAAGCTATTGACACAAAGTCTTTCACAATTTCCTGTACTACTCCTACCTCTCTTATTAAACGGAGAGATTAGTAGTCGGGAAAGTTATCAATATGGCTTCCTCGACTTTGTTTGTCAGTAAATTCCAATGCCAGTTCACACTGAGGACATTTGACACCCGCTTTTATGAAACAGTTTTAATGACCTCAAGACGGACTTCATTCCTTGCCTAAGCAACATAATTAATAGCATCCAAAATGTTTACAGGATGTTGCTGGCTACCTTGTCAAATGGCACATATATATCTCTGCACTAGTTGCTTACGGTAATGTTGCTTTACAACTTTTATTAATCCCTGGCCGCGTGTTGAAGCTTGCTTGTGTCGGTCGAAGGTAGACAAACAATCTTTATGTTGGTTAATTCGGTATTTTTAGGATGTACTGGACATTTATCAATAAGTTTGAAGAATCTTTCGATGCTCTCTTTGAAAAATCGTATTTAGCTGTTTTACTAATAACACAAATTGTTCTTCTGTCATCCATGCACGACGCTGAGCAGCGTAATAGCATGGAAACGAGGGAATGTTCTTGAAGCATCGCGGTGACTTCGACTTTCCCATGACCAACAATTTAGGTTTTTCTGAAGCATTTGCATTTGTGCACACTAGTACTGAAATTGTCTCTTTACTTGATTTGCCAACGTGGCGTTTGTCTTTCTTATAAACAAGCGACTTATCTGGGATAAGTTTAAAAAAAGTCCAAGTTCATCAGCATTAAAAACATCAGACGGGGAGAAATCCTTCCGCAACTGTAACACGTTTTCTTTCCACGAAGAAATACCTTCTTCATTTACTAACTCTGCTTCTCCACTGATTTTACGATAACACTCTTGTTTAAAATCGGACAACCCATCCACTAGGGCCAGTAAAATTATTAATTTTAAGCTTTGTCGCGATTTCTAGTGCTTTTTTGGTTAGTAATGCAGTCGTAGGCAAATGTAAACTACGCGATAAAACCATTGTGTAACAAAACCTTTTCCAATTCTTCATAATATTCTTCTTTAGTAATAAACGTATTTTTTATATTCATTGATGTGTTATACAGTACCGTAACTGGTGAACTGCATAAAACTACCCCAATGCTTTTTAATTTGTAATTTATGCTACGCGGTAACATTTCCGATAGCAGTCGAAAAAATCGTTGTGTCAAAAAAAGCGTATAAAGCGAGTTGTGTATGCTAAGGGATTCAAAGCATACTATCTGTGAAAATTAGTACATTTTTTATGCAAAGTTTATGGGTCTGAGAAACATTGTAATAAGCGGGAAATCGTCTTAAACAGGAGCGTATTTACCAAATGGCTATACATATATTTTTATATATATCAGCACAAAACAACCTATTGAAAAAGTTAGTTACATAACTAAAATATTAATTTGTAGAACTAGGGTAGAGAAATCTCATCCAATAAGGAAATATCTACATTAAAACACAATCGGCGAGCGATGGTTATTAGTTTATTTGAGTCCTACGAGATATTTTTAGGTTATTTACGCAACTTTTAAGTAAACCCTGTACATCATTTATCACAATACAGTGTTTATTTAAAAATAGTAAAGACACGTGATTTGTAGGTTAAAAAAAAAGCTAATGTAAACAACTGCCAGATTCTAGGTCTTAAAACAATAATTTCTTCTAGTTGTTAGGCCTGTATTTTACATGGTTCTTCTGTAAATTCTGGGCCTCAAACCACTCATCTAAAACCTATAAAGTTTGCAATTTTTGTAAACATTAATAGACAGTTAATAGGCATTTAACAGGCAGTTAAATTTTTAAAAATAAGTGTTTTATCAAAAAAAAAAATGTGTTTTAGAATCCATCTTCAATACTATGAATAATGTTTACGTTATTATATTAAAAATATGTTAAAGGATTTTTATAATTGATTATTTCACGCCAGACTTTCAATTGTTTCACATTTTGTGGATTCAGCAGCTTAAACAGAGAGTTCAGAACAGAGTCAGTATTGGCTGACGTAAACATTTGTCTTGTCTTCAAAAAAGCAAGAATGAATGCTGAGATGATTTCATTATTTTAAAATAAAATTAAGAGTATTTTACGTTCTGAGTAAAACTGGAAGAATAATTATGTTCAAATGCTTTAGAGGTATGTTCACACGCTCTGTGCGTGTGTGTGATTAACGCCCAAAATAAAATTTACTCAGACACATATACAATAAAATGAACTATAACCTGCTCCAACAAAAAGGTCTAATGATAAGGAACGCACTAATATGACAATCTAATTACCACTGACAGACTATTTATTTGCCTACAACAGTCTACCCTGCAGTCCTTAAAAGAAACTAAACATTTTTAAAAAATACACATTTTTGTGTTTTTAAGGCGAGAAAAGAAAGGAATCTGAAAAGATGATAGCGAAGGATACATTCTCTCTCTAAAGGTCATAAAAAGATGGCTAGCGTTTAGCCCGTTGTTGGATTTAGAAAAAGGTTGGGTAGTTGGAATTACATACTTACGATTCTTGCAGTTACATACTTTTTACATATTTGCAATTAAAATTCTTACTTGGAAGTAAGAAAGAGTCACACTGATCCCATGAGAGAAATTGTCAAATTTCATGGGTATCATACTCTTGAGTACCCTACTCTTGGATGCCCTACTCTTGGGTGCCCTACTCTTGGATGCCTTTCTATTGGATGTCCTACTCTTGGACGCCCTACTCATGGAAGCCCTACTCATGGATGCCCTACTCTTGGATGCCCTACTTTTGGATACCCTACTCTTGGATGCACTTCTCTTCGATGCCCTACTCTTAGTTGCCTTACTCTGGGGTGCCCTACACTTGGGTGCCCTACTCTTGGATGCCCTACTCTTGGATGTCCTACTCTTGGGTGCCCTACTCATGGACGCCCTACTCTTGGATGCCCTACTCATGGATGCCTTATTCTTTGATGCCCTACTCTTGGGTGCCCTACTCTTGAATGCCCTACTCTTGGATGCACTCCTCTTCGATGCCCTACTCCTTACTCTTGGGTGCCCTACTCTTGGGGGCCCTATTCTTGGATGCCATACTCATGGATGCCCTACTCTTGGGTGTCTTACTCTTGGATGCACTCCTCTTCGATGCCCTACTCTTAGTTGCCTTATTTTGGGTGGCCTACTCTTGAGCACCCTACTCTTGGATGCCCTATCTTGGGTGTCCTACTCTTGGATGCCATACTCATGGATGCCCTACACTTGGGTGCCCTACTCTTGGATGCACTCCTCTTCGATGCCCTACTCTTAGTTGCCTTATTTTGGGTGGCCTACTCTTGAGTACCCTACTCTTGGATGCCCTACTCTTGGATGTCCTACTCTTGGATGCCCTGCTCATGGATGCCCTACTCTTGAATCCCCTACTCTTGGATGCCCTACTATCGGGTGCCATAGTCTTGGATGCCTTATTCCTGGGTGCCCTACTCTTGGGTTCCCAGAGAGAAAGTAGATCATGTATTGTATTAAGTGTTAAGAGTAAAGAAAATAAATCCTGATGGATACTATAGGTCCTTACAAAGAGGACAAAACAGGAAATGTCATCATCATGCACTATATAAATAAGAGGAAAGTATTAATAGTATTAAAGAAATAAGAAGGCTTTATACGAGTATAATAATGACGAAGACTTGCGAATGCTTTTTACAGTATAACAGTGCCATGGTTAATTCATTAACAGACATTATAAATGGTTAAGAAACAGAACCTATGCCAGGGTCATGAGGTAAAAAGTTTGTATAGTGAGTAAAATAGGTAAAATGTTGCAATGAGCTTATCCCCATTTACCCGATTTTTTAGCTATTTCAACGATTGGGGTCAATTATCGGATACCTATTCTCTGAGCAGTGCAGTTTTTCTGATCATTAAAATTAGTAAATCATCAATTGACCAAAATATATATCCTTACATAAGATATTCAACCTGACCTTCAAGTTCTTTATGCATGAATAAACCTTCTACACAATCTTGTATGTTAGAAAGGCCTGACGAATTTTACGTAGAAGTGTCTGAATATCTATATTTCATTCCATACAAAACTTGTTAATCAGATGTCCCTATAGTTTTTCTTTTAAAACAATAAAAAATATTGATGGATATAAAATATTAAAAGTTTTACGTGTACCTGTTAAGGATATTGTTAAATTTTTTACAAATAATTTAAACATTACGATTTTGAAATTAAGTGGATTCAAGCCAAGAATGTCTGCAAACTATACTAGGTTCTCTGAAAGCACCTGTAAATACAGTATAGCATTCCGGCCAAGAAGTACACGATCCAAATTACTTTTACATATCAGGCAAAAATCTATACAAACAGGTCATTATTGTCTATTTCAGTTCGTCCTGGTTGCCAACACTGCATCAGGTTCTTTTCTTGGCTAGGTAGCCAGGCGCCGCTTCCTGTAGCTTTCTCGGCTTACACTTTCAACAACAGCCCAACATATTTGGCTCAATATAAAGTGTAAAACGATACGTTTTGTATCATATCTCGCTTTTGATGGTATTGGACCAAAGTGAGGTAACAAAGGATCTCAGAGATTGACAGCATAGAGTGTTCAGCTGGACGAATGTGACGCCTATATGCCCCTTACCACGTAGGCTACACGTAATACAATACCGTACGCCTGTGTAATAGTATTTACCTACAGTAAAAACTGTATTATCCGGCACCCTCGGGGTCGGCGTGTTGCCGGTTATCGAAAATTATAGTAATATTACCTAACCTATATACCCTATACACAGTACGCAATGTGCATAACTTTATGCTACCTATCAAGGAATGTACTGTTGAAGTACCTTCCATATTTGTTTGTATCCAGTTACTGTATTTCCGTACGTAATAATGAAAGCCCACGCCCCGCACACAAAATGTACAGGAAACAAATTGAAGAAAGAAAAGAAATTTATTGCTAACAAACCTTTTTCGTCCATACAACGTTAAAATAAAACATTCACCAGTACACCTAACTATATAAAGATTAATGATTCATAATGTTTTAAAGATTTTTAAAATAATGGCGAATATCTAACTGATAAGCGATGACAGTTTTTCGACAAATATTGAATGAAGCATATAGAGTTGCAAAACTTCCTGAGCCGAGCAGCATTTCTCACCTTCAACAAACGTTAACAGCGTTGTAAAAGCGGCTGCACCATTACTCCATGAAACGTTGACTTTTTCTAGAATTATTTCTTTGTTAGGTTGGTTATTTGACATCTGTTTTTGTACCGATGAGTCACATCTTGTAAAGACAAAAAAGGCTACTGTACTGATTTGTTTTGAAAATGTGCGGGTTAATAGAACGTTCCGGATGATAGAGTGACGTATAAAAGAGCTTTTACTGTATTCCAATTAAAACTTCCCGTGGATCTAGGTAAACAGCTAATAGCAGAGTTCGTTGACAATAGCATTTCATTACTTGCTACTATACTGTAAAGGATTATGACCGTTAGTTGCTACTATACTGTAATGGATTATGACCGTTACTTGCTCTATACTGTAATGGATTATGACCGTTACTTGCTACTATACTGTAATGGATTATGACCGTTACTTGCTACTATACTGTAATGGATTATGACCTTTACTTGCTACTATACTGTAATGGATTATGACCGTTACTTGCTACTATACTGTAATGGATTATGACCGTTACTTGCTACTATACTGTAATGGATTATGACCGTTACTTGCTACTATACTGTAATGGATTATGACCGTTACTTGCTACTATACTGTAATGGATTATGACCGTTACTTGCTACTATACTGTAATGGATTATGACCGTTACTTGCTACTATACTGTAATGGATTATGACCGTTACTTGCTACTATACTGTAATGGATTATGACCGTTACTTGCTACTATACTGTAATGGATTATGACCGTTACTTGCTACTATACTGTAATGGATTATGACCGTTACTTGCTACTATACTGTAATGGATTATGACCTTTACTTGCTACTATACTGTAATGGATTATGACCGTTACTTGCTACTATACTGTAATGGATTATGACCGTTACTTGCTACTATACTGTAATGGATTATGACCGTTACTTGCTACTATACTGTAATGGATTATGACCGTTGCTTGCTACTATACTGTAATGGATTATGACCGTTACTTGCTACTATACTGTAATGGATTATGACCATTACTTGCTACTATACTGTAATGGATTATGACCGTTACTTGCTACTATACTGTAATGGATTATGACCGTTACTTGCTACTATACTGTAATGGATTATGACCGGATTCCAGGTGATTTCTAGTAACATTGTTTATAACAAAATAACAAACAAATTCAAAACTTTTATAGTGGTGATTTCATCAATAGGTTTGTGGTGCTTCAAAAATGCATTTCGACAAAGAATATAATATGAAATTTAGAGATAGAGATTAATAGACACCAAGGTGGTTTCTTCGCAGGTAATGACTGAGAAATCAAGAAATAGCTACGAAAAGATCACCTGCAGTTCTGTGAATGGTGTAAGTTCAAGGCTTAAATAGTACCCTAAGTAATAATGCTACGATTATTTACATGCCCCAATTATCTAAAGTAATAACCAGCAACAATTTTGATCAGTTGAAAACCGTGCAATTTTGATGAGTTGAACGTTGCGTCATTCGGTTAGTTAGATGTTGCCTAAGTTTTGGATGATTGTATTTTGGTCATTTAAGGATCCCCTAATTTTTTCTTTAGTTCTTGGGTTTAATAATCAATGGTAAAGAGTAGTTTTCTTAATTAAAAAAAAAATGTAGATTGTAAAACATTTTGCTTAAAAGACAAACAATTGTTTAAATTAAATTCAACTAGTTATAAACCTAAAAAGTGAAAAACGTTATGTAAACACCAAGTTAAAAAGTTCATTCTTGAAGCGCCACACTATTGACTAAATTCAGTAATTTTAGAGTTAGTGTGTTTGAAGCTAGTCGCAGGAATGACTTTGGCCGATTTAGAGTCGATAGCATTGAAGACAATGGTTAATTTTTGGTGGCACACCTTCACGATGGCAAAACCCAGGAAACCAGATCATTTACGGTTATAGATGAAGGCAATCCTTTGAAACCATGTACTTTGTGCCGCAAACATACCGCATTACGACCTAGTAAAATCGAAATCGAAAGGTATTCATAAACTACCAGAATGGAAAATCTAATTGCCATAACGTTCTTCTTATCAAACAACCTAGTTTTTAGAAATGTCATTATAAAACAAAGAAAGTAAAAATGATATAGTTTGTAGTTAACTTTATTTCTTTCCGCTTCATATCTGTCATCTGCATTTTTCTTACGGGAGTTAGCAATTCAGTCTATTTCTAGAGTAATATTGTACTAAAACAAATAATTTAAAGGGAAAAAATATCGGAAATTACTAATCATTTAAAGAATAACTTTAAAAAGGGAAAAGTTGAAGATATTGCAAAATGTTTGAAGGTTAATTAAATATTTCGAAGCAGTTTATTACAGTTGAACACATACACTACATGGATACTGGGAAACACGTGGGATAAGAGTGTACAATTACTATTTACTATTACCACTAACATCCCCATAGTGGCACTAACATCCCCGTAGTAAAATATTAAATCTGTGTTCAAATAGCAAGTCGTTAAACTACATTTTATTGTTTTTAAAATATTATAAAGTTTTATGTGTATGTTAAGTTGCTATAAGTCAAGGTAAAACGTATAAGGCTTCAGAATCTTCATTAGAAATTGAAACAGTATTTTTTAAGACAAATATATATGTAAGTATAGTTTTTGAAAATGTTTTCCAAAGTGATCTTTCTTAGAAACTTTGCGTGTTTTACCTATTCAAATTAAAATTTTGTTAACACTTTTTTTAGTACGTTCTTTATTTTATTTAACGAATGTATGGAATATTTTAAGATTTTAGCTATTTAAGTTTCATCTGTGCGTTAATTATCAGTAAGTCGACCACAACATTGGATTTTACGTGGCCATATGCTCAAAAATATAAAATTTAAGGGAAAATAGTAATGGAAAAATTTTAGAATATTTCATTGTAAATAATAAGTATCATATTTATGTTATAATGAAGGCACAGAAACAGGCAGCGAACAGTTGTTAACGAAGTAGGAAATAAGCCAACCATACAAACATAACCTTACCTTCGAGGATGACAACTATTTCGAATTTTTCCTTGAGCATATCGTTTGCTGAGAGGGTGTACAGAGGTGAGGAGGGGTTGATCTTGTGCACGATTGTTGTCGGCCAGATGAAGAAGATCTTGTCTTCCTCTCCGTCACCCCCTACTTTCAGCTCTGTCTGGTAGAAAGGTAACAACTCGCCTTCTCTGGTTACCTAAAACAATGCATTGAATCTATCAAAATCCCTCTCTTAGTAGGATCTTTCACATTTGGAAAACAAAGTTAAATTTAAATTTTTTTGTATTAATAAAAACCAATACATTGAATAAACTTCTCAAAAACTCGATAATGATCCCTACATTTGATATAATAATAAAACAACTAAAATATGTGAGCACACAGTTCACATCGATTACCAGATCTATATTGATTGCTAGAATATATAAATAATTGTTTTGAACAGTGAGGTAGGCTATTTGTTATTGAATATTATAGCATACAGATATGTGATGCTCTGTTTCGAAAATGTTCCAGTCGATACCAAACGAAAATGTTTGAAAAAAATATAATTCCGTAAACGTTTTTGAATAAACGTTCGATCGATTTATATATAATATCGATTATACACCTAGCACTACTTTTATACATTATGACGAAGAAACAACTTCGTACTAGTATTTGTTAGTTAAAAATATTTTAGCCTATTAATTAAATACGTAGGGTCCAAACCAATATAAAAATTGTTAAAAATATTCTTAAAATTTTTTATGTTATTTGTAACGAGAGAAAATTTATTAAATTTAATTTTACAGATTTGAAATGTTTATTATCACGTAATATGACTTTCTGGAAAATTCGTTTATTTATTGTGGCTCCAAAAAGGTTAAAAATGTAAACATAAAACTAATGTGAACAGAAATAATTTTTTACCTAAACTAAACAACAATTAATTGTTATTTCATCGGAATATACTAAATGAAACTATGATCCAACTGCAGGCCTATATTGGCGATAATGTGAAGCTGTATTGCCATGTAATCAATTACATTACATTTACAATAAATCATTTATTATAAAGTATTGTAGTAAACGTATAGAAGTTGTATTAATGATGAAATATTACCATTGCATAAATGTATGACAACTGTACAGTTGGATATCGACGTGTGTAAGTGATAGTTCTTGATCATGTTGATATAATTATATTTGCGAAAAGCGTTCAAGTGAATTAGAGAAATATATACATTAGTTAGTAGTAAATTTACTAGTGTACATGTATTTTAAACAAATGCAAGTGGTACGTGAACACATAAAAACTGTATTTCTACATTCTCAGCAGTTACATCTTGTATGAGCTAGAGCCAAATCTGCCTTGGGTGGGAATAGCTTGCTTATATAAAATATGAGGCTACTAATATGTAGAAGAGTAGAGGTGTGTCAAGGGGCAGAAAATAAGTCTAGGCTCGTTATATTATAACGAACAACAGAGCAGAAGATGCGACTGGAAACTGGAACAATGTCACAGCAAGAAGGTTAGGAAGCATACCTCCTAGATAGAGTAAAACAGGGAAGCCAGAAAATAATGAGGAGGAGATATATGGAAATACACACACACACACACACACACACACACACATATATATATATATATATATATATATATATATATATATATATATATATATATATATATATATAAAGCTACACTACATATAGAGAAAAATTTAGAAAGCAAGTGACTTTTGGACCATAGACGCTTTAAAGTAGACAAGGAATTGATCATTTGAATGTATTCTAACCTCTGTGCGGTGTTCTAGCTAACCTCACTTAAGGTAAATATTATAAGCTTTATCTAAGCTAAACTCACCTTCTTCTTAATAAGTTGCGCGCGGACATGTGCTTCTATGATGTGAGACTTTCGCATATCGCCCACTCTGAACATGAGGCACATCTCGCCGTCTCTTTGGGTAATCACTGCTTCCCTGCTGAATAGTAACGTCTGGGTGCGCTTCTTGGGTCGCGACAGTTTAGCGAACACCACGCCCACCATGAAAGCCTGAATCATCACTCCAGTGATGCTCTGCAAGCACATGACGAAGATCGCTTCGGGGCAGTTTTCATTGGTATAGCGTGCCCCATATCCTGGGCGAAACAATCTGATATCAATGACAAGGGCATTCTTTTCGTTGCGATTTAAATTAGTTATGATGTACGTGAACACCCCCCCCCACACATACACATCTAGAATTAGATTAAGCAAAAATCTCGCTAATAATACAAACATTTATAACATCAAATACAAATATGATTAAATAATTTGAAAATAATAGTTGAAATACAATTTCTGTGGATGTTTATTGATAAATAACTAATGTACGTTTTATACTGTATAATTATTATATTATTTGCTGTGCTGTTGAAAAACTTTGCATTAGATGAATGTTGTATGTGACACTATCTGTCATGCCTTTTATACGCCAAAAATGTTCTGTATGCAAGTAGACCAAAGTCAAGTCTTAAAATCGTGTTTATATACGAGGGATCGTAATGTATTCTTTAAGGTTTTCCTACAAGACGTTTTTGTGATTGAATTTTAAACCGAAACTTCAAACGCCGTAGTAAATAAAAATATCTTCATGAAAATGAGCGTGACATATTTACTTGCAAATCAATTTGGAGATGAAAGAATTTTAATTAAGATTCCCGAAAGCCAAACATCGTAGTTGATAAGAGCTCATCCTCACCTAGATCCGGTTGCTAAGTACGTTTAAATCATTTTCAAATATAATGTCCAATATATTCAGAAATTTGGTACCCCCTACCTGATTAAATTTTCTATCAGCCTAATGTTCAAGATGGTTTTACTACTCACGTTGCATTACGTCCCGTTTTTTTTTTTTATTGTAGCCTACATTAGCGTAAGTTAAAATGTTTGTACACGAAAATTATATTATTTCCTAAAATAAAAAGATAAATATAGTTATCTAACATACTGACTTGCTAAATACAGTGTTTATATTTTAAAAATATTACTAGCTAACAAGAATTATAAGTAAAATTTAAAAGTTTTACAAATATGATGAAATGTAAAATTTAAATTTTAAAATTTAACTTTAATTACAAGTTGTTTGGCTTTTTTACTAAAATACACAATAAATACCTAAAGAAAATTTACCTATTAAGACCTTTTCGGTAAAACCTCCAGATCGTTCGTACTTCACCAACTATCCGTTATTAGGAGCCCGCTATTCAGAGAGGTCAATAAATAACGGTAAAAATACAGACTTAAATTTTATAAGACAATAAATTCACAATTTTCAATCATTTATTGTAATATATAGACATTTTTTGCTAAGTAAACTCGTTCAAAATTTGTAAACTTTACTGATTTGTATATTTTGACATTCAACAGGTTGACTGCTGATCACATAAACTAAAAACATTCTTAATCAGTTGTCATTAATTTTTTTATATTTACCACATATAAGTCGCAACAGTTTGGAACCAGCTAACGAGTACTGCCCTAGAAACTGATATAAAGAACAGCATTATGCGAGCTGGTGTAGTCTTTGGTCACCATCAAGCGGGTTGTTAGCAATTAGGCCTACCGTGTTTAACTTTGTATTGACAAATTGTATTTGACTTTTATTATGTTTTTAGCGTTGAAAGCTTCTTTTTGACAATGTAAAAATAAATTACCCGTAATTGTGAAAGCGATTTCATCCTATTTTAAGAGTGAATTTTTTTTCAATTCACTAATTCTTTTAATTATATTCTTAAGTTAATCTAGATAGCAGCATTAATATCCGCATAAAATATTCGCATCTTACTGTAGCTGAATTCATCATCTTTATCAGTTGTTATGGCTGACTTAATATAGATTAAATACAAAATACAGGAAGTACGCTGAGGCTCTCGGAATTGGGCGTTGTCCGTCGGTCCTATCACATTGAAACAGACAGAAAGATACTCAACAAACGCTTTACACTAGGGATAGATAATGATGATTCATACATACAGACGAACCTTTTCCTTTACACTCGAGATTTCATTTATGTTCACTCTGAACATAAAATTTTGGTTACACAGCAATAAATTTATTTTCATTTTATGACTAAAAATAACAAATGTCGACCGTTTTTAAGAGAGGTTTATTAAAAGGTCCTATGTCACAGATGCGGGATTGAAACCGTAACAGAGCGTTCCGTAAAATGAAGATTTTCCCAAGGAAAGGTTTTACTGTAAAAGGTATTCCTCGTGCCTTTCATAATTTTATTTTAGAAATTAAATTATTTGGATAAAGTTCAACCGACTCCCATTTATTATTATTTTTTACAAAAGCTTTGAAAGCGTTCGTACTGTACACAATTATGTATTCATGAATAAAATGACAAGCTACAATCCCAAATGGACAAAGGCCAAACACCTGGCAATCCTAATGATGATTAGGAAACAATCAAATGCAACGTTCATTTCCTTAATTGTTCGTCATTTTCTCAAGGTCGGTAGTTTTACCCTTACGAAAACCGAATATAAAATCAAACTTTTATGTTATTCTCCGTACAAGTATGTTTCTTTTGATTTGGGATCTATTACAAAAACAAAATACCCCAAATTTTAATACCCCAAAAAAATTTCAAAATGTTGACTGAAAATATTTTTAGAACATGATGGATGCAGATTTTCCTTTTGCACCCTGTTATGAATTCCTCGATCCTTGCCAGTTGACATAACTTCCGCAAAACAATCGTTCAACACACTCCGCCTGTTGATGGACTGGCAACGATCTAGACTGAGGAGCTGTTTGACAGGACCAGCTGTGGTGCACATTCACAGAAACTGATGTACACTGAGTTGGACTTCAAGATCGTTGTTGACAAACACGTCGAAAATAACAAAAATAAAGTGAAATGAAGATTGTACAAAGTATGTGCAAAGTTGGTATGCTTTTGTTGGCTAGGGTCTTGGGTCACATATTTGTAACTGAAATAAATCTTATTACATTCTACGTTTCTGCTAGGATCTATATAAATACTATAAGTTGAGCAAAATAAAAGCGGTCATTCCGTTCCAGTTGGCGCGTATTCTGTACATAATCTTTAAGAACTGTAGGAGAACTTATAGTCAGATACTGATTTATCTTTAGTAGGTCTACATAAATAGTTCTAATAGATGAAGGACATACACAAAATCTTTTAATACAAAGAACTGACATTGCAAGGAAAAATAGGAAGTCACTGAATGCATTGTATTTATAAGCAAACCTTGGGGGAATTGTTATAATTTGTATTTATTTCTTTTGAACAATTATGGTTGTAAGATTATGTGAGTCGTTTTTGGAAATACAGGTCTCTACATAATATATGAGCCAATAAGTTGCAATGAGTTCACCGTTTGTTACATCCCGTTTGTAATTCTATGAGTGTTATGGAACAATAATTATTCGTATTTATTGATTTTTTATAAATTTAGCTCCATAATAATTTTCAATACTTATTTCAAGCATGTTTTTATCCATAATCTAGAGTAGATAGATAAGATAGAGGAGGCCAAGACTATATAGAGGAGTGAAGTCTAAATATATATATATATTTATTTATTATATAGGCCTATATGTATTATTATATTGTACATATATATTGTAGTTTAGTATGAGAAATTTATAGAGAACTGTTTTACTGTTAAGTGAAACAGCTGTTAAGTGAAACAAGAGTCTAAATTGTCTGGAAATTGTTACTAAAAAAGTGGCGAAATAGGTAGTAATTTCCACCGAATAACAATTTATACGAAATACAATTATCAACCAATACCACTGTACAGAATTTAGCATTTTTGGTACCCCACTACTAATTTTTAAAGTGTAACAGGAATAAACTACTATCACCAAATTGTCCCGTAGATTTTCAAAATCCAAAAAGTTTGGAAGTTAACGCTAACAGCGAGATTCGTCTTCACTTAGGTGTTATTTAAAGGTTATGTTTAATTCATTTAACAAGAGGTACAGAACATTCATTTCCAACAAGGGAATGACTTGCAGTTATTTACTTCAAATAGAAATTAATTACAAAAAAGATTAATAACAAATATACAAATTTGTTTGTAAGTACTATCAGATTTCATAATCATTCCAAATTACACATAATAGTAAAGTTATAAGCAGAAGTCACAGAGGTTCTAAGGTACAACTAGACCTATAGTTTAGTATAGGCCTATTTAGGGCTATAGTGTTTAGGTACATTTTTCTTAGATTTGTTTGTAGACTTTCAAATTAACATAATCGTTAAGGTAAAATAATTGAATTAAGAATGATACAATTTGGCAATAGTTTGCAGGGGCGGAGCCAGGTTAACACGATAGTGTGTTTTGTGGGCGTGGCTGTATTTTAACTTTTCTGCCAGCGTACACGCCCAGGCGAACAGTCTATAATGTAAATCGTATTATATTAAAAAATTAAATGATATAGGTTCAATAATGAAACCAATAGTTTTAACTGATAAATTCAAAGACTATAAGTTATTAGGCTCAGTATTGCGGGTGATAACTCGAACCCCCGGGAATTACTACTGCGTCTTGCTCAGTTGCTATTATTTTCTTTGAATTTTGTTAACTTAAAGCACAGCTGTTTTGAAGGCGTAAAATGACGTCAATTGGAATATAAAAATTGACTGATATACGGGCAGTATTATTGCCTACAAATCCGTATGTCGCAAGCTGTAATTAATTTTGTTAAGTCAAGCATGATCTCGAGTGTCGTAATTTATGTTTGAGCTGCTCCAAATTGGGTTGCGTCGGTTTCATCACAATTCTAAACTTGTTTTAAAACAATATTCCCCGAAGAAAATGCAGTTCTTCTGACGTCACACGGCACAGATTCTTTTCGCCTAACGTATTTAGTCATTTATGAGTGTAGTACAGAGTTGAAATATTCATACTGAAATTACGTGACACATTTATACTCGCTAATTTTTTTAATTTTATGTAGTGTATAGAGTACGATCTTTTTTCACATTTTTGCGCAGAGGGTTTTTGCTCATCTCAAGTTTTATAGTTCAAAATTCTATGACACAGAAATGTAGGAAACAAAATATTTCTCAAAGGGGTTCTCCTCATTAAACCATGCACTAACGTCATTTCTCTGGCGTTTGTTTGCAGCAAGTTACGTCCAAGATTATTTTAAGTAGTCTATTTTGTCATGCCTTAAACCCATTCCTCCTACAACTCTTTCTGCCTCGTTTATAATAGAAAACCTCTAGTCCAGGGACGCTCAATCCTTTTCATATGGAGGGGGAATAGGTACGAATAGAGCATTTTGCGGACTAAGGCTAGAACAATATTATTATTATTGTTATTTTTTATCACTGCACATAACACTATACTTCCAAGTTCTATTTCGAAATACGTTTTTAAATGAAGAATCACTAAACCGCCTACACTCGCTATCAAAACTTTGCGCCGTTTGGAAAACATTTAAACCTTTTAAAAAACGCAGTGCACTTTAATAAGTTTCACACAAAACCGAGTGACAATTAAGGAAGGGCTGTGAAAATAGAAAAGAAAAATACGAGGTCAATTAAGAGTGTTGTTTCTGACCTTGGGCAGAGAAACAGGGTGTTCCAACCATTTACCACTCTCCCGCACCACCACACATCCCCCAGAGTTGTAAGGAAGAAAATAATGGGTGCCACATCCTAAGTGTTGTCTATGTGAAGAATATTATTCGACATTCAACAAAAATTGTGTGATATTATTTTTCGTTTTTTTCTGTTTGGTGTAAACATTTAAACACTGAATATATAAGACCTGAAGATATTGGTCAGACCGTAGTTTGGCCGGAACTTTTATAAGCGATCTTCAACACAGTCTGCTCAAAAGTCACTAAACCTCTTTCCCAGCATTTCTCTATCAGTATAAAGTTTTTGCTGGTGGATACAAAGCCGACAGTTTTCAAGCAAAGAATATTGAATTATATACCAGAATGTCTGGATAAGTATGAATAACAATCTGCCAAATAAGTGACCTTTACCAGGACTTTCAAAACGGCTTGGTCCCACTTCTAAAACAATTGATTTCCGTCGTCACCTTGATAAAATGAAATTAAGGTTTATAGCTATGGCGAAAGCGATTAAATCAAAAGAGAAAAATTCACAATAATATGATTAGCGTTTTCTATTTCGTAATAAGTAATAACATACAAGACTGAGGTACAGCACAAGCAAAAGTTGAATATTTAATCAGTTTATTTATTTTTTTTAATCCGCCTTTAAATCAATTACAAAATAACTTATGGGCATTTAAAAAACCGTAAGAATATTACAAATAACAAAAATAAATTTTTTTTATATAAAAACAGTAAGACTAATACATTACAAAACGCAATTAAAATTTAAAAAATGCATAATATAAAAATATAAAAAATTAAATTAAAAAAAAACTTACATAAACAAATATATTAATTCAATAAATATTAAATCTATAAATTTGCATAGAAAGTATTGCCAACAACCCCATTAAATTTAGTAATGTGAAATTTTTATTATTTTTTTTTAACACAGAAGTTACATATTGTGATCTACTTTCTGTGAATCTTTAAGTATAAAAGCATACACTTTTTTTCAAATTTGGAATAAAGTTCCCCACTTAAGTATAACGTGTACACATTTTTTTTCAAATATAGAAGAGAAAATGCTTATCTTTTTTATTTTCTAGTGCAACTTAAAATATTCATTTCAAAAATGAATTTAAGAACTAGCTTAAAATTCAGATGAATTTTACATAAACCAGAAAATGTTAAAATTGATATCATATATCTAATACGATACGCTGTGGCAGAATGTCTAGTAATGGGTCTCTGCTATGACTTTTGGGTCAGAATGTCTTTTTAAAACATAGTAACTTGCTATAAATATTAAAAAAATATATAATTACAGTATCAAATTATAATAAAAATATGTCTCAAGTATCGCTTTACGATAAGCAATTCCTTTCTGATTAACTTGTTTCAAACTCCATTCTAATGTAATTGGTTTATTTATCTTATTTACTTTAAGTATGTTACATTCATCGGGAGAAAAAACCGTGTGATAATTCGAATAAAACAGTTTTCATTTTCAGCATTGGGTTTAAATTATGGGGAGCCCCATCTCAAATATTAGTCAATCTAAAATACCTCCAAACCCAACTCACGAGAAATTAAGCTTGTGTATTTTCTTGCTCGTATCGATCGCAAAACTTTCATCTTTAAACCTAGTAATGATACAACTTGCTACAATTATAATGATTGTAAATTTATAAAAAGGTTTTGGTACCGAGAGAACAAAGCAATCTTTAGACCTATGTAGGCTACTGAAGAGCGTAGTTGACATAGGATTTAAAGGCAAATATCTTGTAATTTGTATTTTGTTTGTTAATTTTCTGTTATGGCTTGTTCGTAAATTTCATACTGTTCTAGCGTCTTAAAATTCATTTTTATATAAAGAAAAGCTTGTTTCTGATATGTGCATACCTAAAGATGAATCTACAAATTTAAAAAAATCTTTAATTTATCTATGGCTAACCGATGTATAATTTGCTATAGTGTATAGAAAGAAAGTCTTATATATGCGATGCTTGGGGTTCGTTTCATTAGCTTGTGTTGTTTTGGATTATATAGTTTATTGTTTGTTTTAAATATTATACTCTGCTTCTTTGAGTTTTTGCGCAACACTATTTGAGCAAAGAAGTAAGATCTTGCAAATAAGTGTAATAAATTTACTTTCTTCCCTATTGCATAATATGTGTTATCAATTAGTGTGTTTTGGTATTCATTTACATGTGCTGCATATGTAACAGTTTTCATTTCTTTTTTGTTATTTTTTTATAAATTTACTTTAAATATCAAGTCGTTAAGTGGTACTTTTGTTATATTGAACATTGAGCTTAGAAGTTATGCTAATGAGATTCATCCGCTTAGAAGGGTACTACCGCATAAAATCTAATTTTTTATGAGTTTGGATTGATTGTAAACCTTCATGTTTTGAAGTTTTACTTTAAAAAAAGAGTAACTCATCAGTTCTTAGACTATGTATAAATAAACAAATTGCAAAAATAATAATAATTAAGTGTAATTAAGGATAGATGTAACGTATTGTAAATAAATAGAAAAATAACTTTATTTTAAGATGAAGAGTATTTTAAATTTTAATTGTTGATCGATTTGTTACAACTGGGGGGTTTAAAACATTTCAAGGCAAACATCTGACTTCAGTACACTTAACACTCACCTATTGTATGTTGGGTTTCGACGCTAAACAAGAAGCATGCAGTAAACGTTTTCACACCAGTGATACAAGTTTTAGTTTTGTTTGACTGCAGAGCCATGTCCTCCAGCTCTCCGTGCGAGTATACAATCAGCCACCACAAGGCCGCAAAACCCAACCAGCTGAGCAGAAAGTTAAGGGCGAACACTAGCAGAGTCCACCTCCACTGAGCGTCCACCAGTGTTGTGAAAATATCCTGAAAACAATAAATGTATGTAGAACTATAAAATTTGAAAACATCATATTGCATATTTGCAGAAAAAAGTCTATTTTATACACAAGTTACGTAATTAACATGTAAAGCCAAAATAAGACAATATCTTCTAGCGAATATAGATACTAACTTGACAAATACTTCGGTGAAAAGACAGAATATACATCGGTCTTCTAA